>VWYN01008846.1:0-113127 GCA_013400075.1 Hippolais icterina | reverse complement strand
GAGGCCACTGGGAGTGGTCCTGCTTGAGCAGGGTCCGGACTGAGTAAGCTCCGTGAGCCCTGCCAGTCTCGGCCGTCCCGCCAAGGAAGCAGCGCTGGGGGCTGCTGGGGCAGGGCAGGAGCGCGGGGAGGGGGGATATGGGCAGGGCAGGGGGGCACAAGGACGTGGTTTGGGGCAGTGCTGGGCTCTTGGGGTCAGGGCAGGAGGGCACGGAGAGGTGGAACTTTGGTAGTGCTGCGGTCTGGGCGGCAGTGCAGGAGAGTATGGGGAGGTGGGATTTGGGGAGGGCAGGAGGCCACAGAGAGGTGGGTTTGGGCAGGAGTCTGGGGGACAAAGCAGGAGGGCACGGAGAGCTGTGATTTGGGCAAGACAGGGGTCTGGGTGACAGGGCAGGAGGGCACAGGAGAGTGGGTTTGAGCAGGGGTTTGAGTGACAGGGCAGGAGGGCGCAGGTAGGTCGGTTTGGGCAGGGCAGGAGGGCACAGGAAGGTGGGTTTGGGCAGGGGTCTGTGGGACAGGGCAGGAGGGCTCAGGGAGGTGGGTTTGGTCAGGGCAGGAGGGCACAAAGAGCTGTGATTTGGGCAGGGGTCTGTGGGACAGGGCAGGAGGGCACAGGGAGGTGGGTTTGGTAGCACTGGTGGCCCTGGGTAGGGGTCTGTGTGGGAGGGCTGTGGGGTATCGTTGTGGAGATGTGTGGAGGGCAGCTGCAAGCTGCTAATAGTCAGGCAGTGCCAGGAGCTGGGGATGCTTGGCAGGGGAGGGTCGTGGAGCTGTGGTTATTTGGGCAGGTCAGAAGAATACAGGGAGGTGGGATTTGGGCAGTGCTGGGGTCTTTCAGGCCATGGGCTGGGGCTGGGGGCTGTAGGGACAGGAAGCCAGGCTGTGGAACAGTGCACAGGACTGAGAGGATGGGGAGGGAAGCCATGGGGCAGTGCTTTGGCAAGGGGTCCTGGTGCCAGGGAGGACTGTGGGGCAGTGGGTCTGGGTATGGGTGAGGAGTTGGGACTGTGGGGCTGGAGTTGGAGAAAAGGAGGCTCTGTGGCAGTGGGTCTGGAGTGTGGGGACATGGAGATGCTGTCCCACTCTCTCTGGCTGCAGGGTGCTGGGGAGGGGGAGACACGAGTAGAGGATGGGGAGGGGAGATTGTTGGGCCCATTGCTGGGATGTTCTGAATCTGGGAGGGGGTGAACTGCAGGAAGAAGGGGCACCCAGCCCCTTCTCCTGGTGGGATGTGCACATGGGAGGATGTGGTGCTCTCGTCATTGCTCATCTTTGGGTCATCTTTCGTGCCCTGGGGCTGTGGGGGCCCACTGCAGGTGGGGATGTGTTGTGTGGGGTTCACTGTTCTGGCACAAGGGGAAGTGCTGAGGATGGAGGGTGCAAGGCTTGGACTCCCTGCTGCATGGGGAGGGAGTGGTGTGCTCTGGGAATGTTTGTGGAGAGGAGGGGAGTAGTGGTACTGTGGGACTGGGAACATGTGTATGGGGAATGTGGGAAGGCAGGGATGCTGTAACGTGTTTTTTGGGGCAAGTGGAGCTGTAATGCACAGGATGTGGGAGTGTGGCAGGGCTGCACATGGGAATTGTGGAGTGCAGAAGGGGTGGGTTGGGGCTGGGGATAATTTAGTGCACATGGCATGAGGTAAGAGTGTTCTCATGTGGATGCAGAGGAAGAGGTTTGGCTGGATATGGGGGGGACTGGAGTTACCAGTGCTATCATTGAAGTGGTACAGAAGGAGCTGGAAGTGGTAGTGGGGTGCAGGATGCCCAGGGCCTCACTGGATTTGGAGTGAGGTGGTGCTGGGGTGGGAGCATGGAAGGGATGAGTTTACAGCAAGTGGAAGAAGAGAAAGAAGAGAGGCCTGGGAATCCGTGCCAAGGACTGGGTCACACAGGAATGTGGAATGTGAGTGTTGATGGGATTGGGAAGGGAGCACCACTGCTGGGTCTGGGTCTACAGCAGAGGATGCAGCTGTGTGTTCCTTGGGATTGTGAGTGTCCCTGCAGAGCCTGCAGTGAGGTACTGAGGGGTTGGATGTCCTGCTGGTACCTGCAGAGCATGGGATGTTGGAGGATGGGATGTCCAGTTGCTTGCTTGGTCAGTAATGCTGCCAGTGGGGCTGAAAGGGTGGTAGGGGTGTGCTGGGTGTGGGAATATCAGGGAAGGGTGCTGATGGGTCAGGAAGGGGTGGGGAGGTGACAATCTGAGGGGAGAGAGGCGCTCTCAGGATCACTGCTGGGTCTAAACACAGGAAGAGTTGTGGGGAATGTGGAGCAAGGCTCAGGCTGTTGGTGTGGTTAGAGGGTCACGAGTCTGTGTGTGTGGAGGCCTTTGTTGCCCTACATGTGGGGTAGGGAGGGTGTCGTGGGTGCAGAGTGGGATTTGAGTGGGATTTGTGTGCAGAGATGGGGCTGCCAATGCTCCTGCTGGATCTGTGAGTAATAAGAAGGAAATGATGGGACATCTCCATAGTGGAGGGACTTAGGGGAGCAAGGGTACCCCGGAGAGATGGATATAGGCTCTGTGCCTGGGAAAACAGGGCTGCTTGTGCCTCCTGTGCCAAGAGGGACATGTTCCCTCTTCCTTTGGCATGCTGGAGCGCTGTGGCATTGTGGGCAGCTGCTGCTCCATGGGTCCTGTACTTGCAGAGGCAAAATTCTGGAGAGCCCCTGGGGCAGAGGTCAGAGCAGTTGGGTCTGGCAGGGGTTGGAGCTGGGATGGATAATTGATTGCCTGAAGTGCTGGGTAGAGAAAAGGTGACTCACTGGTGGTGGATTTGGGGGTTACTGTAGCCAGCACCAGTTCAGAGAATGTGCTGGGGCCTGCAGGTGGTTACTGGAGAGGTAACAGGGCTGGCAGCCCTGAATGCATCACTGGGAATGTTTGCCAGTAGTTCTGTCCAAGCTGTGGGAAGTGTGCTAATGAGGTGTCACAGCCACAGGTGAGAGGAAAATCAGATACATGTTGCTGTCTGCTGGTGGTGGATTGGATGCAGCATCAAGATCCAAGGAAATGTGAGGGCTGGGTGTGTTGCATTCCTCTGCAGGGGTGAATTTGGAAAGTGTGCAGAGCTGGGAAGTGCAGTGTGAGTGGCTTGGTCAGGAGAGGAGCAACCACAGCCTGAAAGTGCTGCTGCTGGAGGTTGTGTCCCTGCTCTGAAGAAGGGAAGTTCTCATTGCTGCAGGGATTCCCCATGAAGCAAAGTGATGAGCTGAGTGTACCTGGTCCTGGCTCTGCTTCATCATTTCAGGAATAACTGAGATTAAGTCTGATGATGCAGTGTAACCAAGCTTAGTGTAACAACACTGTGTGCTGCAAACTGGATTTCTCAGGTTGGATAGGTTTACTTGTACGAATTTCTCCAAATTCGAGAGCAAGTTAGTCTAGAAATGGGACTATGCAATATTAACCCATATATCCCGGCAGCACAAGTGCAGCTCTGAAGTTTGTATCCCAATCCATGCAATTAAAGGAGACAACAGAGAGGGTTTAGGAGGATGGAGTTATGAGGTGAAAAAGAAGCTCATCTAGGTTTGGTCAGAGCTGTCCTTTCATAGGGTTATTACAAATTTTTGGGAAGATGCTTATGCTGCAATGTTTCTAAGACTGGGAGGGAAGGACATAGAGATGATGCAAATAAATTTTTTGGTGCTGAGGAGTGGAAGTTTGTAGAGCTCAGGTATACCTCTCTGTCTTTGGGTTTGCTTACTGAAAGTGGGTAAAGGCATTTTTCCCCTCCATGAATGGGGAAGGAAGTACCACAAGTATCAGAATCTTTTTGTTTGTGTGTTTGTTTTTGTTGTTGTTGTTTTGTTTGGGTTTTTTTTTCTTTGAGGAGAAGAGGAATATGTTGTGTTTGTGCCAGTGATGTGGTACTTTTTGTATTACCTCTCTTAAAATGATCCCTGTATTTCTTTCTTTAAAAAGGTTTGTAAAACGACATCTTAATACTGAGCTGACATCTCCCTGCGATTTCAGAATTGTTTCCTTTTGCTCCTAAAATAAGTTACTGTACAAACCCAGCTCTGGATGAATGAGCTGAATTCTGCCATGGTTTTGCCTAAGTAGAATTAATTAAATTCCAATTGTAGCATCTTCATTGTCAGGGCGTTATCTCGGAGTTAAACCAGTGGGGTTTGAGTTAGCAGGGCTGTCAGCTGAGGGACATAATCTTTGTGTTCCGAACTGAATGGATTTACTCTGACGTCGTTGAGACACCGTGGTATCGCTGTGAAAAGCCTGTCATCGCTGCTCACGTGTTCTCTCACTTGCAGAAGAAAATGATGGCTCTCCCAGCTGGGTTAGATCTTTGTTCCAGCTGTTACATCCCATTAGGAGAGCTACATTCAAGATTTTCATTACTTTTCTGCTGTTGTTTCTTTGCATTTGCACTAGCTGTAGTTGATGGGAGCTTCAGTGGCTGCAAAGAGAAAGCAAAAGGATTTGCAAAGTGGGTTTGAGATGTGTTTGATGCCGTGAAATGCTTCTGAATGCTGTGTTGGGGGTGGAGGAGAGGCTGAACTTACAGGGAGAAAATCAGGGTTTTCCTCTTAAAGTACACCATCTTACGCTGCTCAAATTTGTGGAAAGCTTGTCAAAGGAACACCATTCAATATGCTGTGTGCTGTTTTATCGTAAAATTTAAATTAAATATTTGAAAACCACTGTTGGAGTATGTGATTAAGGTATCAGGCTACAAAATAAACTGATGTAGAGAGGTTTCTGTGAGCAGAGTTCTGCATTGCTGTTGTTGGTTTTAGGCAGAGGTGAAAAGGGAAAAGCTCCCTGTTAGATGTCACTTTGTTTTACACTCCTATTTCATGTTGGGTGATAGAGGGGATGGCAGGGGCTTTCAGTTATCTGCTCTGGATTGTATAGCTTGGGTTTTTTTATACTGGGGAGCTGTCCATGAGGACAGATCAGGATCTGCTTTGTTTGCCATGAATTTAGCTAATGTAGCTTGGCAGTGGGGTGGTGGGTTATAGACATGCAGAATATGTCATGTTTTACCTCTGAACATATACAGTGAGGGAGTTCAGTTTCCAGTCTATTTATGTGAGTGGTGCAGTTCATGGGGGGGATGAGGAGGGGAGTTGTTGTTCACACCCCCCAAAATCTCTTTTTTCTGGTACATTGCTCTAAAAACCCATCAGATAGAAGCTACTTAGCTTCTGTCACTGAGGACACCTGGCATATTTCATCAGGACAAATTTAGATTATCTGCTGCTACAACTAGAAGTGTAATAAGCTGGATAATTAACTTTTTGAATTTAGAGGTGGATTTTCCTCTGCTTTCCTTCAGTTTTCAGTGTTCAGCTTATGCTTGGATATACTGTGATTTTATTTTTCCTCTTGAAATTTGCTAACAGTTAGGAAATAAAGTTTAAATGTTGGTCTTTAGTTTCATATTGTTTGAGTACTTTTTTGAAGATTATTTTTGTGCAAACATAGAACTGTAGAATATCTCAAGTTGGAAGGGACCCACATGGATCATTGAGTCCAAGTCCCTGTTCCTTGCAGGACTACATACTAATTATATATGCATACAAAGAATATTAATGACTATATTGAAATTGGTATTATTAATGCAACTGCATTTTTGTTAAAAGACAGGTTCTGATCTGGTGAGCACAATATTATAACTGGGAGGAAAAATTGCCAATATTGCAAAATGTTTTGCAAGGCAGAACTGGCTCCAAAACTGCTCCAATGTCTGCACAGTCTGTCCTGTAAATTTCGTTATAGCAAAGGGAGAGTGCAAACAGCAGACTAATATATTCATTGGTAATTGCCACAGAGGAGAGAATTCACCTGACATCAGCCAATTTTTTATTTCTTTGCAATGTCAAATTTACCTCATGTGTTTTCTTTGGTTTTGTTCTTTTTTTATATAGTTACTGCATTCTTACCACCATACAGTAATAATCCCTATCAAAGGATTCAATTTTGATGATCAGTTTAAATGAACTGATTCCCTCTGCTGGTCCTTGAATGATTTTGTAGCAAGGATCTATCTTGGGCCTGTAACTTTTGTTATGAGTGTACATTTTATGTTCTGATAACCTTAAGTGTTGATGGTTTTAGGCTAATTAACTTCTTACTGGCTACTAATATAAAGAAGGACAATGTGGTTTTTTTGCTTGACATTTCTGAAGTTACTAGGAGAAGGAGCAGCCTGAGCACCAATACCAAGAAGATGCTTTTGCCTGACTGGAAACTACATTAATGGGACCCTTTTTTCCCCACTTAATTGCATTTAAGTAAGGCATCCATACTTATTAAATAACCTATTGTGCGTGCTTATGACTTTGCTGAATGAAAGCTGTGTTGTCTCCTTGAAACAGTTATCCTGGAGTGTATCCCTGATGGTGTAATGTGTCATGTCATTGGTGAGCCTTAATGGCCCATTAGCAGAAGATATTCCCAATGATGTAATGCGTGATGTCATTAGTGAGCCTCAATGGCCCATTAGCAGAAGATATCCCTGATGATGTAATGTGTGATGTCATAGGTGAGCCTTAATGGACCATTAGGAGCAGATATCCCCCTGGAGGATGGACGGGTGGTGAAAGAGATAAGAAACACTGCCACACCTGGTTTTAGCAGCTGGCCCATTATCAGAAAGCATCCACCCCCCTCCCCCCTGGAGTTACAAGATTTAAAAACCAGATGAAATAGAATATACATTTTTTGGTTACCTAACCCAAATAACTTTTTGTAATGTGCTGGAGCACAAGAAATCTGTGATAGAGCCTGTAATTAAAATACCAAGGAGCTATACCTAATAATTTGCTGGTTAAAATAAAATCCAAAAAAAAAAATCTCTTTTACAACAGCCATGAGGGGGAATGCTGAGCTATTTATAACACATGTACATGTTGCATGGGTGGTGGCTCATTAATTTTTCTTGGTATATTTATTACAGAACAGTAGTTGCTTACTTTAAGAAAACTGGCATGAAACTAAAAGCTCTTCTGTTCTGTACTTACTTGCCTGTTAAATTTTCACTCCTTAATACGAACTTCGGGCCAGGAAGGAGGAGGTGGTAGGGGTGAGTTTGACAAAAGGAAACCAGCTATTCCTGAGACTGAATTTAAGTCAAGTATGACAGTTCTCTAATTCCCACACAGCCCCTCACAGTGCCTTTGGACGGCGTGAGGACTGGCCAGCTTGTTTGCAGGAGGAATTCTTGTGACTTTTGCAAAAATAACTAGCTTTAGTAGCTTCCAAAAAGTCCTTTTCCCCACAGCCCAAACCCTTGTTTGTGGGGGAGTTTAGTGCTCCATCCTCGTTCTGTTTGATTTGGTTTTCCTTGTGGACAGGTTGGTTCATCTGCAAGTGATGCTGAGCAGTGGGGCTAAGGGCTGGGTAACTTTCCACACAAATACTCTGCTCTGCCTGGATTCTCTTTGCTCATCATTTCAGTCCAGAACTTTTTTGGGATGCAGTTGTGTGTGCAGATTCCTCCTCACCTGGTGGTTGTTCTCATGCCCAGAGAAGCTGTGAGTATCTTAGCTGCACAGCCATTCCCACAAGTTTCTGCTGAGCTGTTTTGAGACCAAATGGTCTTAATTTAGCTCTGCTGCTGCCACAGCTTTACTACTTTTTGAGCACAGTTCTCATTCAGGGAGATAGTGCAGCTTAAAAGCTTGTGAGGAAGGTGTTTTCCTAGTTCACTGTTCATGGGGTATAAGGAGGAGAGTTGTAACTTGCTGGATGAACTATTCCCACCTCCTTCCATCTCTCCCCAGCCCTGAACAGTGATAGCATTTAAAGTGTTGTGGAATAAAGAACAGCAAGAGACTGGAAACCAAAGCTCTGAAGTGTCTGTGATCTGGCACCATCTTGCTGTGTGACATTAATTATTTCACTGGGACGCTTCAGCATCTGAATTTTTGAACTGAGGATAGCACAGATATGTGAAGAATAATGAGATAAGTTCAGTATGCACAGATTAAACTTTTTTTCTTAGCGTCATTTGCTCACAGAAAAAAGCCTAAGACTAAATGAAACACCAGGAGAGAGTGTGTTACATGTTTGTCAGCATTCCCTTTCATGTGTCTGGCTTCTGCTATTTTACTGATTTTTTTTATTAAGCCAGAGAGAGAAGAAAAATGCTAAACTGTTGAAATAAATTTGTAAAGTCTTTATTTGATGAATAACCTGGAAATACATTTAATGCATTTTTGTGCTGTGGTAATTTCCAATTGACAACTAGTTGGATTTTAAATACAGATACGGATACCGGCCTGAAACTTTTTTAAAACACTTTTGTCACTGAGGACACTGTTGAAAAGAAGGGTTAACTGTTCCATCCTTTCACCCCTTTGACAGTTGCAAGTTTAAACATTATTTTTAGCTTTCAGTCAGTCTTATGACTTGGCATTGTCTCTATGGAGGCAAATGTCAAAGCTGTGAGAAAATTGAATCTTCTTTGGGGGTTTTTGCTCACCTTTTGAACCCACTTTCTAACACACATAATTGTTTCATGATACAGTTGTTAAATATTTCCATGCTTCAGTTACACTTAGTAGCTGCTTCTCTGCCACGTGTTCTTAAAAAGCACTTGTAGAAAGAATTCCTTTTTAGCATTTATCACTTGCTAATCATGTCAGCACACTTTTCTGGAGGTTAAAAAGATCATGTGCAGATCTAGGAAAAGACCTTTGAAAAGTTTTCCCCAAGTTTTTCTTTTCACCTGTCTGTCAAACTTGTACCTGTTAAATCTTGACACCTCAGAAAATGCTTCAGTGAGTTCACAGGTACCTTCATAGCCTGAAGAGCTAAAACTAAAAGCAACAACACTGAATTTCTTAGTGGTGTCAATTATCTGAATTTAATTTTTTAAGCATAATTTTTTCCCCCCTAATAAGTATAAGGATATCATAACAACTCTGGAGTGGTGATATCCTCTCGTAATTATGTGAATGCAAGTCTGGAGTTGACAGAGCAAACTGGTACTGCACTTGTACCAGGTATTACACAAACACAAACTCCGAGGTGCTTCTCACCCTGCAGAGTTCACTTTCCACATCCAGGAGGGTAAAACTGGCAGTAACTTGGTCTGATCTTCCTTTTAGCTGAGGAAAGAATTAAACTACAAGCGAGACTTGCCCGGAGTCACACAAGAGGCCAGTGTTGGAGAGCTGAGAATCAACCCCATAATCTGAGTATTATCCTTATCTCCACTGCAAGACTTAAGAAGGGAAATTCTAGAACAAAATTCTCATTTTCTAAACGTACCTGCAGGCAGGAGTTGGCTGGGGGGTGAAATTCATGCAGTGATGTGAGAAGCAGCCTGCTCAGCTGCCTTGGCTTCAAGATAAACCAAGAAGAGATTAGGTGAAAGGACAAATAAATGAGCATCCCCCCATTCTCTGGAGCCAGGGCTCCACAATAGCCATTGTGTTCCTTCAATAAGCACGGGCTGCTTTTCCATAATTACTTTTTAAAGTAAATCACAGCTTATCATCATATAGGGATGTAATATCTTCATAAGCCAATTCTACAGAATTGTAATAATTCAGTATATCATTTTATTGAATTAAAAATCATGTTTGGGGTTTACAGCATTGTTTTTGGGGTTATTGTTGTTATGAAAAGTCAGGGAGAGGCTCGAAGTGGTGCCTTGGCTGCCAAAGCCAGGTGCCCAGTTCTCCCTCCAGAGGCCTTTTGAGGGATTTTCCTTTGTCAGGTCAGGGAAACTGAGGTGGTTGGACTTCTGCAAGTGTAATTTAAAGCTTTGAGCCAAATTAATTGTATAGAACAAGCTGCATCCTCTGTTGGACTGTGTTCTTTGAGATCCTATTAAATAAAGATCCCAACTGCCTGGCCGGTGAGGTTTTACTATGCTTTTTGTGAAGAAAGTAAGATTTTTGCTATAGAATCAAACTTAAGTTGCCTCTCAGGAACTTAACCCCTGAAGTATAATATAAAATATTCTCTCCTCAACAGACCACTACTTAATATTCCTCTCTTTAATCTAGGAGGTGTAGCTAACCAGTAGATGAAGTAGCTCATAGCTTACAAAGCCTGTAGATTTCATCTGGTAGGATACCTTGTGTAGGTTTTTTTATATCAAAAGACTTTTTTTTTTTCTTTTCTCTCTGCAAACTACAGTCAGTTCAAAAAAATGAAATTGTTCCTCTTCTAGGTTGAGAAATAATGTTTGATCTGTTCCATACTGATAAAGTGCACTTTCTGCATATGGGGTCATGTGGTGTTAATTGACTGTTGCCAGGTAAAGCTGCCTGTGTTGCTCCCTCGTTTGGGCTTGATTTGCTTCCTGGAGTGCAGTTCTTCAGTGGTATGATTTGGAACAAGGTGATGGCTCAAAACAAAACCCTTGTGAAGGCAAACCTGGTAGAACTGTGGGGCAGTAAATCCATCTCTCTTACTGGTGGTGATCTGGGGGATTGTAATCTCAAAGCATCATCAGGCTGAATTTTTTAACCTGGAATTCTGTGAAAATATTGTTCTTCTGTTGTTTCTTTTTTGTTCCAGATGGCCGCACAGATCCAATTTTGGATGACGTAGGCGATGCCTTCAAGCTTATGGGGGTTAACCTGCATGAGCTGGAAGATTACATACACAATATTGAACCTGTAACTTTTGCACATCAAATCCCTTCGTTCCCTGTCAGCAAGAACAATGTCCTGCAGTTCCCCCAGCTGGGAAGTAAGGATGCAGAGGAGAGGAAGGAGTACATCCCTGATTACCTGCCACCTATTGTCTCCTCTCAAGAAGGTGCGAAATCAATCTTTTGCTTTCAGTTTTGCTGTATTTGGGTTTTTGTGGGCATCCCCCAGCAGCTCAGGCTGTGCTGCCATGTGGCAGTGGCTCAGGAAAGGCCAATGAGGTGTTACCCAAGCAGGGTGCAAAGCAGTGCTGTGGCAGGTTTGTTCTCCACTGCTTTTACTTTCCTTGCAGCTTAACTCGTGCCAAAAATTCACCATGTTACCCCTTGTTTCAATAAAGCATTCTAAAGTTTTAAGTTTTCAGATGACAATAGGAATGAATGCTTTGCATTACCTTTTGTGTGTTAACCTTTCCCTTATGCATCCTGCAAGAGCTTCTGTAATTTGGTAAAAGTAGAAGAAGGAAGGCTGGTGAGACTGGCACAGCATTTCCTGCTCCTGATAGCTGTTTCTCCTTACTTGTAACAGATTTCATCAAAAAACCCAAACCCAACCAAACAGAAAAACCTCATTTAATTCCCCAATTAAAATGAATTCAGCTTTAAAATATGGAAGTAAGGGTATTTTAGGGGCATTGTACTGGCTTTTAATTGTCTTTGTTAACATTGATTAGGGTTTCACCATCACTGTTCCAACTGCTCCTTCCCTTTCTTGTCTCACAGAGGCAAAGGTTGAGGGAACAGTGAAACCAACTGTACAAGTGCTATGAGATGCAATTAACCTGAGAATTTTAACTATGGCACTGGAAAAAGCATACTTGTTTTCTCTATTTTTCAGCTATATGAGACTTGATTGCTAATAAGATAAACCTTTAAGAAACATGACCTAGTCTGACTTGCCCTTTGAATAGTGAACAGCACACTGCTGTACTTTGTGTGGAAATAAATATATGTAAGGTTGAGGATATAAAAATCCCAGACAGAAGAACTTCCAAAAGAGTGTAATGAACAGATGCAACCCGCACAAGATACTTAATTTAGAATTTTGTGGGGACAGAAGGGATATCATGCTCTATTGTGCATATTGCCCTTTTGTTAAGAGCTAAGGTCTCAAAGTCTGCCTGTTAAAATAGGTGTAAAAACTCTGTCCAGTGTAAGAAGGAACATAAGCATCATCACCTTGTTGGGCAAAGAAATCCATTGCTGTGCTGCTGGAAGTGTGGCATGGGGCAGTATTCCAGTGATTTAACAAGTGTGTGTTCAGGCTTTCTTACATCATGGTCTGCTAAAGGATGCAGTTGCTGTGTACTCCAGTTAGAGCAAGTGAAATTGTGCTCAGGAACAGGCTCTGGGTTTGGTGTGTTCTGAACAAATATGCTCATTCCAGTAACAAGGTGAGGACTCATCCTGGTGAGTATTTCTGAGACTCTGTAGACTTTAATTTTCTGTTTCCTTTAGTTGTGCTTTATAGATGAATAGCATTTCAGTGTTTCTAGCCTTAATTCAACCCAGGAAATGGAACTGCTGTTCAAAACAGAAATACTTTCTTAATTTGGTAAGGAGATCCTAAAGTCTCACCCTTGTGAAGCTTGTTAAAAGGGTTGTTTTAAAAATCTGACAATGAACTCTCTCAAACCAAGAAGAGGCAAACAAAATGTAAATATCAGATGTGTAGACAGCATATATAAAAGAAGAGTACTGAGGAAGAAGACTTTGAGAGGTGAATGGGGATTGTAGCTCCCCTGTTCTGGCTGCTTGCTTTAGCCTGATTCTTCAGGAGGTAAACAAACACCATTCTGTCAGAGAAATCCAACATCTTTGAAGTGTAACAAGTTGCCCAGCAGTGTTGCAATTGTTTTGGGGTTTTTTTCCCTTGGAAAATCATACTTTAAAATATGCAAGAAAAGTCAAATCCAGAGAGGCTCAAAGCAGCTGCAGACAAATATCTGAGTTTGGGGAGGGAGAGAGGAGAGTTACAGACTCAGCCTGACAATACATGACATACAAAGAGAGGCTAAAAATTGAAATGGGGACAGTTGTGCTTTTTCTTTTTTTTCTATATGTAACTTTTTATACTCTTTCACTTGCAAGTTAGATCCAGGAGTTAGATTTTAGCAGTCCTTATAAATAATGTATGAATCCTTTTAACACCTGAAGCAAGAAGATATTATTTCCAAAGTTGGATGAGAACCAGGAAAACTTCTGATGCCTAAGGGTAGTGTATCAGAGGACCTATAGACACACACAACTTGAAAAAAATGAATAAAAAATATTTTTTAATGGAAATTTAAAGGAAGCATTAAATACAGTTGCTGAATGCAGATTTGTTATAGTTTATTTAAAATATTTACAGTTGAGGACATTTTAATTTTGAATTAAGTGTTTTCTGAAAATGGTGTTTATGCTCTGTGGTTTGTTTTTGAAAGGGATGAGGTGGGATTACAAAACTGCTTTATATGTTTTGTTCTGTGTTATTCCAAGTAAAATTTGTAAGAAAGGCTTACTTTTGGAGATTAAAAGAATGCATTGTAAAAATACTGACGAATTGCAGAAGCTATTTAAATATTTTGCAATATTTTGTAGTGTAGAGAAAAAAATGAGGCTACTCAGATTGTTCAGTCTATAATATTTGAGTTGCTTTGAGTAGGCAATAATTAGAAATGGAGGAAGGCTTTGTGCACATCAGGATGTGTGATGTAAATCTTTCAGTGACTTTAAGGAATCATCAGCAGGACTCCTTATGTCCTGTTTTATATCAAAGCCTAGAGCTCAGCTCAGTTATGAGCATTTATTTACTCTTAGGGGTCAGAAATTACAAGTGCTGATATATTTTAGCAATAATGTAGCCATGATTTTGAGTAAGAAAAAACCCTTTTTTCAGTACTGTTAATTTAAAAACCTAACCAAAGCAGTGTTCAGTCTACACCACGACCAGTAGGTGTTGCTGCCCTCCTTCTCAAGAGTCCTTTAGTTCTGCACATGTAACCAACTTCTTATTTCTACTTACTCCAGAACTGGTGGTGGTTCAGGCTATGCAGAGGCTGCCCAGCAGCTCGAGAGATGTCTTAGTTATCATTGCCAGAGAATCCATAAGAGCAGAAAGCCTTTCCAGCCTGAGAGGAGCCATCTCCTTCATTGTGCTCAGCAGTAAGAAATTCTGAAATTCTGAGTGATTCCTGAAGTTGTGGGGGAAAGGGAGGAAGACAATTAAGTTTTCAAGATCTATAATTTGTGTCAGTCAGAAGTTCAGTGATCCAAGTTTTGTTCCAAGAAAGCAGAAAATGTTTTCTTGCCTTAAGTATGGAGTGCAAGCTCTAACCAAATGCTTGAGCTGTGAGGATCTGCATATATAATTCTATATATTATAAAACAATCTGACTCAGTATTGCCATGGAAAATGTTGGATTTTTAGCAGTATTTTTACAAAGGACATTGAAGGGATAATTTTATGCCAATGTATCATGATGTTCGCTGTCTGCCTATTTTTAATTAGTCTCCTTTTTGTTTTTGAGTTAGTTTAGCACTGTTGTCACTAAAATGTCATGGTAAACTTGTAAGACAGATTAAAAAAGGAGAAAAAATAAATTAGTTACAAAACATGATGGTCATGCTTTATTTCTTGTGCTTTAATGCAAGAGAACATACATTTTGCAATAATAAATCAACTTCATAGAATTTGTTGATTACATTTGAAGCAAAACAGTATGTGCTGAAACTAGGCCAGCTGAGAAAGCCCAGATACTTCTCCACAGCTAATAATAATCACTATTACATTTTGTGATAATGTTGAGGAGCCTAAGTCCTGATGTTGTAAGAACATATATCATTCTCCATGATTAAAACAAAGAAAAGTAAGGTGTGAATCCTGCATGTGCCATGGTATCCTTATTTTTAAGCTTCCTAGAATTAATCTCTACCTATGCTTGCTGCCTCTTTTTATCAGTTCGTTTAAAAAATAATAATAATATTTATTTTATGCTTTTTTAAAATAACCACTTTATGTCAACTCTCTTTTTGTGACTTTGTGAAGTCACAGGCAGTCCATCCCTATTTCTCTGTCTGGAAAACTGAAGAAAACACATTGGTTTTGTGTGTGCAGTACTGTTCATAGTCTGTGGTATTTGCATTAGACCCTTGTTCCTTTCTTACACTCTAATTGTGCTGGTTCATGTCAGCAGGATATCAGGGAGAAAACATGAGAGTCTTTTCCCACTAGTTTAGATATTTTGTGGGGAGAAGGGTAACTTTTAGAAAGTCAGACTTTCTCCGCAGTTCCAGCTGCATTTTTTTCTGTCCTCTGCTTCATAATACTTCACTCCCACTCCTAGAAGTTCAGCGCCTTATCCTTAAAAAACAGTGTGGAAACAAATGTAATTTTTACCAGGCATTAAATTTTGTTGTCTTTCATTCCTGGTAATGTTGTGCTCGAGCACTGTCATTGTATTTCTGATCATTGAGTCAGGACAAGTTCTTGGCACAGTTTACAGATTCAGATTTATTTGTAGCCTTTTCTCTCAGAGCATTTTATTTCGCTGTCAGATCAAAGCATAAAATTGCTGATCTTCTTACAGTCCTGCCTTTCCCCCTCTTTGCTGCTGATGTGATGTTAGGACCTGTTACCTACGAAAACCTGATGCTTCCAGCCACCTGGAAATATGGAAACCCAGCTGTCAAACTGTAGCTCATCTCAGCTCATCTCTAGTTTTTTTCATGCCGTGGTAGCTGCTGTAAATCTCATTTGAATTGATGAGACTTGGTGGTGCTGGTGAAGCAAGGTGCTAATCAAAAGAACACATTTTTGTGCCTAGGTTCTACCAGTGCTAGAATTGTAATTGTATAATTAAATTGTATTAAGCATCAGGGTGACAAAAAGCATTAGTGTTGAGCTTCAGTGGGAAATAGATCAGAACTTAGAAATTGTCACTGTCCCTTCAGGCTGGCAGTACTTTCTGTGCCTGTGGTCCAGAACAGAATATAGCAAGTTGTGGATCTCAGACCAGAGTGATTTCAGGCTTTGCTTTCTCCAAGGGTTAAACAACGCCAATCCCTCTTTGTCAGTCAGAATGTGATGGGCTTTTAAAGGGATCCTGGGGTATCCACTTTGCCATTTTGGTAGCACAGGTCTCACTGTTGTCATTTTTTGACTTTTCTGCCTTTCCCCAGCTCTAGTTTAACCCCAAAGTCTAACTCTCCCTTATTCTAACAGCTGCACCAATGATTTTAAAGAATAATGATCTTTTCAACAAAGTTTTTCCAGTATAGTTGGTTAGGAAACCACCACTCATTGACAAACAGTTAATGTGTATTCAAGCAGTCTGAAGAGTTAAAGCCCTGCCAGAGTGTGAAGATTTTGCTCCTGGCTGCTAACTGTGCCTGGTTGCTGATACTGACAGGCATCCTTTACCTGTGTGTGCAGTGTGCTGAGAGTCAGACTCTGATTACTTTTGTGAGGAGCGATCCTCACGTCTGCAGCAGCACAGCAAGGAAGGAGCAACAGGAGAGACAAAATGAGAAAAGGAGCCAAGCTTGAGATGCAGCCAGAAGAAAGGCATTGGGAAGGAGCCAATAGGAGAGGCAGGTTTCAAAGGAAGAAAGAAAAATATGAGACAGGAACAAAAAAAAAAGTGTACAGAAAATGTGCCTGGTTTAAATCTTGCCATTAGACAGAAAAATAATTTTTCTGGAAGGCGTACTGATAAAGCTGTAGTTGGGAGGACAACTGTATCTCTGCCTTTTCTTAAGAAGTTGTATCATCATTGAAAGCATAATTTCCAGTGAAATTCTGCAAGAAAGGATTTAATGAAGTTTGGGTTTTTTTTTAAAATGTGGAATTAAATAGATTTTCACAGGAGAGCTTCTTTAATTTGCAGCACTTGGAGAAAAAAAAGTCAATGTACTAAGTGCCATAGTAAAACTTTATCTGTGGCAGGAACTAACTCACATAGCTGGGATCCACAGACTGTGGAGACAGACACATGCACTGCTTTATATTGTCTAGGAGACTAGTACCTAACTTCTAATAATTCATGTCTTTGGAAAAAAAAACCCAAAACTCTTGCTATTTTTAAAGAAACTTAATAGCAGCTGGAAGTGGGGAATGGAGGACATGGATTAAAAATGGGCTTTTTTGAAATTGTAGGAGAGGCTTGCGATGAATTTTCATAGTTTTGGTGTCTTTTGAGTGCTTTATCCTTCAAAATAAATAAACCAGGTGGAACCTGGCTATACATGAAGAAGCAACTCAGAAAATAAATTTTATGAAGATCCTGCCGCCTCCATTTTTTTACAAGTAATAGCAAGGAGTTAGTAAAACTAAATTTATAAATTCAGCATTGTGAAAATTTATTGGTTTAGCTTCTTAAGCTATCTAGTTTTATTTGCTGCATGTAGCAATTGAAATGAAGCTAATGTGACTTCAAGAGGATATCATCCTTTTAAAACCTTCTCACAAAGATTTTTCTGTTTTTCAGACCTGGTTAGATAACTTACAAGTTAGTGATTCTTAAGGATTCAAAAATAAAAACTGCAAACCACAGAAGTTGCCTGATAAAAGCCAGCCTTTTGCAGTAAATTATTTACATGGAATGGGAATGAAAGTCATGGGTCCTTTCACTGCATTGTGATGTGCAAATTGCAATTTTGGTTCGAATAAAACTGGAGGAGAAAATGGGACTTTGTGATAAAAGGATTCTATTGTCTTGTGTATTTTGAACAGAAATGCTGTCATGATTTTAATTTCCTACTGATCCTTTTTCAGCAAAACTTTTGTCACTTGTCTTGACTCGTCACGTCAGATCAGTTTTTTCTCTTTTCTGACAATGTGTGACTTTGTTTAGTGCCTGTGTTGCTTCCTGCACTGTCTACTGCATCTATGCTCGAGGATTTTATTTCAGCTGGATTATCAGACACCTTTGTGTCTTTGAAAGCATAAGTTTCAAATTAGATTATCATCTGATAGCTGGGTGTTAACTGTTCTTGGGCCTTTCAGACTTTCACTTATTGCCCTGAGTATTTTTAGGGACTTGAGGGAAGAGAGTGGGAAATAGAAGGTCTGCCTGATTCTTTACAACTGGCCTATTTTAAGGGCTGACCATGTAACTTTATTATTTTTCAGTGCTTTCACTTCATGCCGGAATGTTTCCTATTTTTCTTTAATCAAATGCTTTTGTTTCTTTCTCTGACTTCTGCCACCAACTTAATGAACATCTTAGTGATTGCTAACAATTCCTGGCACTTAAAAAACAAATAAAAATCATTTTAGCTACTGGGAGCAAAACCACAAATTTGATTGTTACCTTGCATGGGAAATTGTGCCACGCTTTTGGAGAAACGTCTCAGTCCAGGCAAACCTTAATTCTGTATTAGGATGCAGAAGTAGAACGTGTTGTTGAGACCTCATACATTTGTCTGATTTTGAGACATAGCCTTAAACAATGCCAGCATCCTCCTGCTACTTATTAGCAACTGTGGCATTTACATGGACACAGGGAATGGTTCACACCTGGAATTCAGGAGCTGGCCCTCCAGGTAGTTGTTCTGAACAACTCAACTGCCCAGAGGACTGTTGCTTGCAGAGTAACTTTTCTCAGTTTAACACCTCTGAAGTGTTTGAAATGTTTCTTACCTCCTGTGAAAAATATCCATGCTTGGAGCTGTTTGGGAATAGATATTGCTCGGTGTTTTGTGCACATTTTCAAGTGTAGCTGAGCCTAACCTTGATCTCAGCATCAGAAAAACACGTTGTCTAGACAAAGATCACATGTGGATTACGGGACCCCGTATCTCTGTTGCATTAATCAGGGGAATGACTCATTATAAGCTTCTGCATGTGGTACAGTCCATGTTAACACTAAGGAATTCTGCCTTCTAAGTTTTAAAATTATGACTAAGAAAGCTCATTTGAATTATTTGTCTTTTGCCACACACAGATAAGCACTATAACTTTACCATACAGCTCTCGAATTCAGTGTCTCCTTAGAATTAGGGTTGGAAGGGACCTTAGAGATCATCTTCTTCCAGTCTTCACCTTTGGTACGTGCTCCTGTTTTCTCCAGCTCTCAGCTAAAGAGAATGTTAGTGACTGGGTAAGTCATTAGGAAGGGATAACTCATTTTTATGTGTAAGGCAATTCCAGTTAATTTTGCAAGACTTGGAGAAATGTAAGACTTGAATGGATAACAGGGAGAGTTCAAATGCGAAGGCATTTGGAGACGTGACCCTGGTTCATGCAGCCAGATGCTTGGATAATTAAAGTTCATCTTCAGCTGCGTTTTTTCGGAATCTTTCATTTTGGTAATTGCACTCATTAGAAACATTAATGGTTTTCTGATGACTTGACAAGACAGTATTTTTCTGTATTTCTCTAGTTTGGATTCTGTTTCTTTGAACAGCGTGACTGGGTAAAATGTAACCCTGTGTGCATGTTGTGTATAAATGTGCATTGTTTGGGTCGGTTAAGCAAAGCCTACCATAGCATACCTGTGTTTTTGAGGTGCAGTGTTGAACTTGAGCAGGGCTGGATCTGGCTTGTACTTAGCCCAAGGCTGGAAAACAGTGGGTCTTCAGGTGGTAACGCAGTAAGTCACAAATTTCTCTGACTTGGTTTGAGATTAGTTTTTTGGTGATGGTTATAAGCGATGACGCCTCGCTGCCAGGGGTGGTATTTTATATGGAGAGATAAACTGAAGTTCAGCTCTGCGTGTGTGTGTTTGAAAGAGGTCGATAACAACTTAAATGGCCTTTCTTCTGGCCACTTTACAATCTGCAGCATTCTGCTTAATTTATTTTCTTTGGTGAACTTGTTTGCCCTCTTCATTCTCACTGTTGATGTCTGTTGCTTTCCCATTCCAAAGGGTTGTGTTAAAGGAAGACTCTGTGTTTCATGTGTATTCCTACAGTTGGGATGGAGCATACTTTTCTTCAAACGTTATGAGCTCTTTTCCCCGAGGGGAGGAGGATGGTACAGATTCTGGGTGTCTGAGCGGTACAGCTTAACAGATTGGCCAAATAATCCATCCTGAACTGGAGAGTGAATAATTTTAATACCCCTTATCTTGCATAGATTTTTATGGATATTCATCTCAGCAAATGAACTTTGCATTTCTAAATATTTAGAGCAGCATGTTCGTTCAGGCACAGCATATTTGAATCTTAATATTCTCTGAGTTTCTCCATGTTTCTCTGGGTTTCTGTGCATGTGGGACTTTGGTTCCAGATTTATTTAAACAAATATTTTGTGCTTGTGTGTGGACAACGCTAATTACGTCTGACAGTCACAATTGGGAATAGCATGGAGGAAATAATAGTTCTTGACCAACTGCTAAAGCACAGGAAGTCCCGGTGCCATAGGAAGGGAGAGAAACTCACTTCTCATTTCCTTTGGAGTCCAGTGTGTTCAGATTAACTTTAAAGAGAGCTGAGGTGCAGCTCTGAGATTTAGGCTTCAATCGTGTGCTCCCTTCGTGTGGAGCCCGTCTCAGCAGGCAGCAAGGCACCAGCCAGGAGAGCTCTCACAGCTCAGCTGCTGGGGATCCTATTGCAAATTAAATATGAAACAAGGATGCATTTGGTTTTGCATGGGAACTTTTTAACAGAGTCACTCACAAGGCTTTCTGTCTGCTCTGAGTATTTTAAATCACAATACTCCTGGAGGTGATAGCTCATCTGTAATCTTTCAGAAATACCTTGCTTCATTTGCTGTTTTAAAGAAAATCGATGATTTTTTACCATGCAGTTTTAATTTTTTGTATTACAGGCTTTACATGTTCAGAACACCAAATTTACATTCAGTTGCCTTTTATTGGGACGCGTATAAAATATTCTACAAATATTTTCAGTGTGATCAAAACATGTACATATATTCTTTGGGGTCTTTTTGTATAAAAGGTACAATTAAATCGAATATCCTTGGACAGGGATCTTGAGTTGGGACATTTTGGGGGAGATTTTAAAAAGCTTTAGAATTAAAAGTGAAAATCTTTCTGGATTTTGGTAAGATTTAGCCATCTCTTTATCCTCCTGTAGCATCAGACCTTAACTTTTCTTTCCAGAGTCCTTAAAACCATGATATTAAATCACACTGATTGTGATGAGCTGAAAAAACAAGGTGGAATTTTACTGTCATGTTGTTGCTCTATAGTTCAGTTACAGACTTCAGCATGTGGAGAGTTTATCACAATATTGCATATATTGACACAATTCAGTATTTTTTTAGGACTCTTGGGGAAAGTGACCTTGTGTGAATTAAAAAATGATAAGTATCTTAATGCTGATATTGCAAACAAAAAACTTCCCTTAGATGAGCTGATTTTCACAGAGTATAGTTTATGCTTAGTATCTGTTTAAAACTTCCAGTGATTGAGGCTGAAACACTGAATTTCCTCAAAACCTCAGTTTTACAAGGAGCACATCAATTTAGGGAGTTTTTCCTTCACACAGATATTCCTTCTGATGTGAACTCACTGAGCTGAGCTCCTTGCAGGTATGTTTGGACCATCTCTGTTGAGGGGAGCTCCCATCACATCTCCTACATCCCCTGATGGAATGTCACACAGATGGGATGCCTGGGTACAGCTGTAGTCCTAAAATCGAGCCCTACTGCTTGGCCAAAGGCAAAATGTTCCCACTGGTGTGGAAAGCAAAGAATGTCAGATGAAATTGGAGGATGAATTTTGCAGTATTAGTCCATGTGCTCTGTGTGTGGGCTAATGTCTCCTGTGCCCTGCCATTGTGGGCTAAGATTTTCCTAGGTCACAGGCTAAGCCAGGCAGGGCTGCTGCAGGACTCCTAACAGGAGACATCCAAGGCAATCCAGTGAAGCAGGAAACAGTGTTGATTAATAGATGGCACTTTATAAGAGGCTCGGTCTGCTGTTGAGCCCGGCATATTTCAAATGAGATGAAAAATTAAGTCCTTGCCACTTGTGGTGATTAAAGCCTCGGTGGCTCACTTTTCAAGAGTAGCATGTGAACCCTGCTGGCGTGGTTCCAGTTGGGTTATAGAGTTCTGCCAACCTAAATGCCCCAAGCAGTTTCAAATTCATGGAAGAGAAACAGCTCAGTGCTGTTCTGTGCCGCCAAGTAGCCGCCACATCCTCCCACCACAATTCCTGTGTTTCAGCAGCAATTGAAGGGATGCTGTGCAAAAGGCAATCCCATTCATTGACAGCATCCAGCAAGCCTCTATTTATTTTTTTTCAGGGTAAATCCAGCAGTGCATGTGTGTTTTCTAGCTTAGTGTTACACCTGTGTGTGTGAATCATGATGAATAAGTGCAAGGTTGAGCTCTTTCACAACAGGGAGTAGAGCCCATCCTGGTGTCAAATCTGTATTTGCAGAGGAGAGAATCATGTCTGATCCAAAGGTGCTGCCAAGACAGTGAAGAAACTGACACAAATAGAAATTCTTTCTATTTCTATATTTCTTTTTCATATATGTAAGGGCTGATTCTGTGCAAAATATAGGGAGTAATGTCCACGTGGTATTTTTAGCAGCCAATATATAGAAAAGATGTGGACTTACTGAGTGATTAAATGCAAAGAGCCAAGAAGACAGGACAACTGGTTACAATATGCAATGGAAGAAAGGTGTGGGATGTGGGAAGGTGATGTGCCACCAGAAGAATGCAGGTTGGGGTTAAATAACTTCCAGTTGGATTTGTACAAAATGGAATCATTCTTATCAGCCCCTGTGGAACGGCCAACGCTTGTGCTGCTGTCAGACTCCAGTGTTACACATGTGCTTGTGCTGTGCAGTAGCTTTGGCCTTATCTAAATGGAAAACCCTTTCCAGCTTGAGAACAACTTAGCAACTTTTTAATATCAAAAAGAGCACATTATGCACAACACATGTACAAGACTCAAAGGAACATGTATGCTGCCTAAAGTTTTTGGAGCTGGCGTGTGTGTGTGCGCTAATCTCCTGAGAGTTCATTGCTCCAAGCTTTTATCGGGAGCAAAGGGAGGCAGAGCTGAAGACTTCTGTGCACTGCCACTCCATCTGAAAGAACCAGCTCCTTTTTCCTTACTTCAAGGCAAAGAAGTGTGTATACGTCGTTCCTATCAATGCAGTCACAGGACTCTGACTTCCTTTTAAAGTGAAAATAAATGAAAATGTTCTCACTCTATTGTTAAGTGGCAGAGGAGCTTTCTTCTACAGCCTCATTGTCTTAGATCTGTTTCTCAGTGCAGCACATCTTTGCATTAAGCTGTTATTACCTTTTAATGTCATTTGGAAAAGATGAAATATACTGGGAGTATCTCAAGGGAAAGACTCTAGATGCTGGTTTTCTGAGGAAAAGCTTAGATGTGGATTAAAAACCTGCTTGCTTTTTTGCTTGTCTCAAGCTGACTGCAGCTCAGACTCCTTGGAGTTACTGCAGCCTCTCCATGTCCAGTTTTGCAGTTTCTTTGCTGTCTTAATTGGTGTAAGTTTGGCCTTCCCAGATAATCTTTTCTGAAAGGACAAGTGAGATGAGGGAACAAGCGAGCTCCAGAGGGAGAGATCCCAGCAATAAGTCCTGTCCACTTAGTATTGAATTAACAGGGGAGAGCACAACAGTGATCAAGTAACACCTAAACACTATTCTCCAGAATTAGATGACTTTGTTTCCTTCCCTGCATTTGTTGTCCCAGCATCCTGCCGAGGTCGGAGTTGCTTTTTGAAGAGCTGCATTAGTGCCATTCTGTCTGTGAAGGGTCGGTCATTCCTTTCTGTGGTGTTAGGAAGGAGCTGTAACCTCGTCATTTTAATGAGCCAAAGCTTTGTTAAACCTGGAACCTTTCCTGGTCAGAGGTACGTGGTACATGAACATATCTAAGGCAGTTCAGTCTCTGTAAGAAACAGTCTGCAAGAAGTCTTGCTTCCTCATGCAAAGAGACAGATTCCTAATTACCACAGAGCTGAAAGAGAATGACATTTGGCAAAAACCCAGAGCAGTATTCAGCCTCATTGCCTCCTGCTGCAGAGTGAGGCACCTGAGCTGTCCTGTCATCACACCTTCTGATGTAATGTAAGGAAAATAGGAGTTATAAGTGGAGATTTTCAAGATTTTTTTCCCCTCACACTTCTACTGGAGAGCATATTATTGCTATACTTATCAAGAATTTATATTTCTTTAATGTTAGCTCTCTGTATTGAGCTACCTACCTGCCTTCACTGTGCTGTATCAGAGCTGCAACTTCTATTCTGCAAAAGCCAAGTAATTTCTCTCCAGTTTTTATTTTGCCTTTTATGTTCATGTCTCATTTGAAACAAAATATGTGTTCTTTAAATAACAACAGCATAATCTGGTTACATACGGCAAAGGAAATAATACAGATGAAAAATCTAGGCTTTCCCTAGTCCGAGTCCATATAGCATCTTATATTGCTATGTGTTATGTGACTATAAAATGCATTGCACAAGTGGAATATTTTAAACTATTATATATATGCAATTAATAAATTATTAGCCATTTTTTAAAATTTAGAAGCACTAAAAGATTACTAATGTTTAATGCATTTTAATTAAAACTAATTAAATGTGTTCCTTTCTAAGTTTACTTGAAATTGCTTACTAGCACTCAAAAAGAAAACTAAGGAGCATATATCCAGAGGGAGGGATTACTTGCTCTCAGAATGGAAACTTCAGGAGGGAAGCCGAGAGGAGCCAGATGAGCACATGCAAGGAAAATTAAATGTTTCAGGACAGTCTGAGCAGTGGAGATCAGATAACTACACTCGTGGTGTATCTTCTTGGAGGTGGAATTAGTAGTTCCTCTACAGTGATCTCTACTGAAGAACAAGAGCTTAGTGTGTGATATGTGTGGCCCAGTTTGCAGGTCCAGGGGTTTGCTCCTGGCAGTCCTTGGGAGACACAAAAAAAGAGAAACCTCACAGTGGAGCCACAAAGGGGCTGTAGCAGGTGCTAGAGTTTGGGGAAAATAACTAAAAGCACTGATCCACGTGGTGGAGTTGAACCAGAGCCACCAGGGCAGTGTCAATGCCCTTCTTGGTGCAGTCTGGGCAGAGCACAGCACCACGGTCTGTCCCTAATTGCACCCTAATCATTTTGGGGTGCCAAGGACATGGTGATGCTGGGTGACAGGAGATGATGCTGTGGAGAGAGCCAGGCTCTTCCCACAAACTTATGGTAGTGCATGTAAGGATGTCTGCTTGGACCTTGTTATTCAGAGGCTACATCCACACTTATTGGTCAGTTTTCCTTTCTGGATCACCTAAGGAAGAGCAGGAATCTCTGCTGAGAAGCAGAATATATCAGTCCAGGTGGTGTGCCATGTTAAAGGGCTGCTAGCTGAGCAAGAATTTTGGATACAGGGACACTTCTCAGTTTAAATGGGTTTGCAGATGTCCCTTCTCCCTGCAAAGCAAAGGATTTGGTCAGTGTTAGGAGTCTATTAATGAGCCAGTTGTACAGAAGATCTATGTTCCAATTTTTTTCTCTTCATCGATCTTTTAGATATCCTGGAAAATTGGATGTTTTCCTCTTCCCTCTTAAAACTCAATCAGATGAGATTAGGTGTTTTCCAAAAACACAGCTGTGGGTTTTTTCACCCTGGTTATTATATCTGATCTGCTGCTTAATGCAAATTCAGTGATCATCTTCGTTCAGACTTATACACTGAGTTTTAACAACAGTAATATTTTACAAATCACTGCAGAAAGGTGTAGGTTTCTATTTTCAGAGGAATTTCCAACTTGAAAGTGCGGTTGAGCTTTATATGAGCTAGAAAATCCCAAGGTGTAAAAGCCCAAAAGGTCTCTATCACTCTTCTCCCTTCAGATACCACACGTGCAAAAATTTTACAGCATCGTTCCAAGCCTCAAGTTGAGAGAAGTTATGACTTAAGGCTATTGGACATGGAATTTTCAGACAGCTGCAAGTTCTGCTATTTTTAAACCCTTCTTCATGTGCAACAAAAAGTCTGGTTATTATGCACAATGACATATTCAATAAACTTTGATTTAAAACATTTTTTAATATTTTAGCTGCTTTAGCTAATAAAAAAAAAACGAAGTGGAGGAAATATTTTGTGAACTCGAGTAGCTTAAGTCTTATGGTAACTTTCTTACAGAAATTCAGCTTCTAAGTGGAATCCAGGCATATAAAATGTTGTATTTCTAATAGACACGGTTGTGTTTGGGTTTTTTCCTGTGAGAAATACAAATGTTTGAGGCATGATTTAAAATGGAAATAGCATCGGAGCCTTCACTGTCGTGTCACTGCGTAATTTGGTAGAGTTAAACCATTCTGGGAGATGAAATAGATTCAGTGGAGCTCAGATAGGATCTCACAGCCTCTCTGTTTAAATGTGCTTTTACTCCTAATGCAAAGAGAGCACTATATATTTGCCTGTGATGTTAATGAAATGGACTAAAGAGACTAAATACTTTGGGTGCTCAGTGAGTTTTGGTTTCTCTATTAACCCATGTTTTTGTAAACCTCATGTGTTCTTTCCCCCATCTCACCTATTACTTTGTGCAACTGGTGTGTTTAGGGTTTGGTTTTTTTTTTCTCCCGTAAAGTTCAGTCTTTCCATCATTCTTGAATTTTTAATTTTCCTAAGCCCCTTCCAGTGAGTGTGCCATTTTCCCAGTTGGAAGTGGAACCTGGTTTTAACAAACAGTTCTATGCTGTTTCCATGCTCTGTTGTGGATTTTCTAATACTAAGACTGACCTAAATGCTATAGTCAAATGTGCTCTCCCTTTTCTCTGCCAGAGCCTTATACCAGTAGTTCTCTCTCCTAAGTATTCCTTGACTCTATTCCTAATGAACAAGTTTCTAGAAAAAGATCTTTTTCCTGCATGCCAAGATCAGCTTACATTGTTGTAAGCATAGCAGTTTATTTATACATCTGTCTTTCAGAGCTGTCATTTTCTGTGAACATTTGTGCCACGTTTGTAGCGTGACGCTTTCTGACAATTTCCATTCGGTGGGATCACCCTTGTTTTTGGAATATGCCACAATAAAACCATGTCTAAATGATATTCTTTCAGTTCCTTCCTAGCTCTTCCCACTTGTTCATTAGCACTTGCCTTCTTTCAGCATGTTTAATTTTTTGTCCGAGACTTTTTAAGTAAGATTTTGTGATATTGTCAGATGTTGAACTTTAAAGCTTCTATTATGGTTTCCAGTTATCTATTATTTTTGTAGTTCTTTCAGAACAATCTGAAAATTGATCAAATTATCTTTTCTTCTTGTCTAATCTTGTAGTGGGTTTTTTTTTTCTTAATACATCCTAATCTGTTGTGGGTAGAAGTGGTAGTTGTTAGGGTCATTCTTTTGAAGTGTGTCTATATTCTGGACTTACTGATAGTAGTAATTAGATACATGTAATAACAAGTGGCTTTAGTAATTAGTGAACTCCTGATAGAGACAGCACAATAGTTTGAGACTTGAATTGTCTCGAACAGAAAGAAAAATGATCCAGATGCTCTTTGTTTCAGTATTAAAGGAATGTTTCGTGCTATGTACATTTCTTGGGTTTGGGATACACACATTTGATACCAACTGGCTGTTCATAATTCTAAAATTTGGTAGCAATGGTTAAAATCTTCAGCCACTGAGAGTGAATAAAAGGTGAAATAAAAATAAAATATGTTGGGTTTATATCACTGAAAAAGCTTTTCTTCTCTACAAGTCCTATTACAGAAATATAAAGGTATTATTAGGTGAGTAGAAGCAGTTTTCTCCCAAAACTGTTCAAAAAGTTCAGAAAAGTCAGCATAAGCTGCAGAGAAAGAAGAAGACTTAAAGTGTTTGCAGTTTGTATTTCCATCCCTGTTTGCTGTTGGGGAAGCTTGCCCTGGATTTGGACTTGGGACCAGCTGTGTGTGGCTGTAACCCGTGGCTGCCCTTACATGGAAATATTTTTCTCTAAAGTTCTTGCTAAAAAATAAAAATAAAATAATTTTCAATCTATTTTCATTAAATATCATTTTATTTCCCTAGTTTGTGTTTGTGTGAAGCAGCAAAAGGGTTTTCCTTGCAGAGCTGGACAGTGCAGGAGTCTTTGGCTGTTAATTTTTCTGTCTGGTTTTATATCCAAACTTGATGGCTGCTGTGGCCTGAGTCTGAGAAGTTTGAATATTTATGCTTCCTTAACATGAAAAAGTTTTGACATGGATGTTGACACTGTTACAACAGTGCTAACTGCATTTTTTAAAAATCAAATAACAGATATACTATTATATCCTATTATTTTCCCGTATTGAATGTCCTTATCTCAGCTTACGTACCCCTTATCCTTTCAGCAAGATTCATCAATTTCCTTAGTAAAGCCTGATGTGAGATATTGAGGATACAGGGAACAAAACTAAAAAGGAAGAACAGCTGAAAATGCTGAAATATCATTTTTAATGGAAAGAAAATTTTGCAGCAGCAGATGGTTTTGTTATTTTCTTGTCATTTTGTTTTTGTTATGTTGTTGGGGTTTTTTTTAATGAACGTCTGGATTAATTTTTATAAACAACTTTTGTGCAGATGGGTAAAAGGGAAGAAAAATGTGACAACTTTGCCAGTGGAGCAGCCTATTTAATCACCTCGATCAGGTCCTAGATGAGCTCTCTGAGACTTGGACAGTGAGAATGCAAAAAACTGAATGTGTTCTTCAAAGATTGATTTCACACCTTGGTGCTCATGATCTTCCCTGAGCATCTTTTCTTGCTGTTCTCACGGCATCTGCAGTGCTGAGAGTAGTTTGGACTGATGAACAGGCTGTAGTTAATAGCATTTGTTACTGCAAAAGGGCAGATATAATATTAAGGTACCAAAAAGACAAAATGTTCCCAGTAAGTGCCTCCTAAAGTTCTCACAGTCACAATTAGTTTTCCCTCTTCCAGTTACTTTTTTTGTGTTTGTGATGATTCTTCTCTTTTTTCTCAACTTTCAGATTTTTTTCTGAATCTTGTAGAAATCTTTTATAGAAGAATGATGCAGTTTGGATTTGATAGCCATCACTATTTGTCAACACTCTTCTACTTATATATGCAAGTTATTTATTCTCTGAAATGAGCATTTTTGGAGTTATATTATTTACTGAGCTTGGCTAATAATTTAATTTGAAAATGATAAGCTGTTCTAGTTTCTTTTTACCAGGTGTCCTGTTTTAGGCTGAGTTATTTTGGAGGGACGAGAGGTGAAATTTCAATGCATTTCAATAATTTTTAAATCACCCAACTTAGAGCATCTTTTTGGACTATAATTACATACATAGAGAAAACTTTGTTTCCCTTACTGACCAAAGTTTAAATGTGCTGTCTCCATTACCTTTTACAGGAGCAATCTGTGGGTAAAAAGTTCTCCTTTTAGTGCTTGTTAGTGATACACTGTTTGGGGAGAAGTTTCTTATATTCCTTTACTGAATGTACAAAATTGTTTCTGGAAGATCAAATCTAATATTGATTTTCATGTTGTAGAAAATGCAACTAAAAAATCTAGTTTGAGGCAGTGCATGAATCTCTGGTAAAAACATAAATTTACTTTTGGAAAAAACCCTGCTTTTCATATTTAAACCTGAATTTTCCATCCCAGTAAATATTAATCACAAAAGCTACAATGTACATCCCAGCTATTGGCACCTGGTTGTTTATGGGGATAGCTTACACACAGAAATTGAGGCATTCTTTCTCATTTTCATTGAGCAGAGAGCTAAATATCCTGATTAAACACTAAAAAAACACTTTTAGGGCAGAGGCCAGGAGTTTTGAGATTGGGAGAAAACTGCTTTGCAAAGTGCCTTTTGTGTGCTCTGAAATCTGTGCTGTAGGTACAGCAGAGTGTGTGGGGCACTCAGGGGAAGGTAGATGTGTACTCCCCAATTTTAGCTGGCTTTGACATCTGTACATCCTCTCTGCCTTTTCACAGGAATGTGCTTCTAAATAAATGCTTCTAAATAAAATATGGTTTCATTTTTCTCCCTCTGATTTTTAAAAAAAAAATAAAAAAGTGTTGGGGGAAAAAGAAAAAAAATTTTCCTGAAATGGCCTCCCTTGTTCTAGAAATTACTTGAATTTGCAGACAGCTTTGGGTTTGTTTGGGTAGCATTGATCATTTGAGGGATGTCAGACACTCCTTCCTCACTGTCCTTCCCCTTTTCTCCCCTCTGCTGCCTCTAGAATTCCTATTTTCCTTACTGTAGTGAGGGAGAGAGCCTGGTGTCACCCGAGATGGATCTCAAAGTTCAGGGAATGTCCTTCTGTGGCATCTGAATTGAAAATTCCTGAAAATCTGGATTTTCAGATCAGTGAACAGATAGATCTGTAGTAGATTGATTATTTGTTTGCTGTTTTGAGTGTACTAACCTGCCTAAACTCTCTGTGGGGACAAAAGGTGAACAGATCTTCCCACTTTTACCTACCACGTTGCTTAAAAAATTCCTAATTTAACCCCAAGAGGAAGAAAATGCTTTTTGCCTTTATTGCCTGCTGCATCTGTGTGTTTTGCACCCTGAACTGTCTTCATTATTGTGATTATTCAGAAGATTGTGCAATCATCTCTGAATATTTGTTATCAAGTAGATGAGTTTATGCTGGAGAACTTCTGTGAATCACAATGTGTTGGATTTTCTTAGAAATACATACTGAATTTAAAAGTCTCCCTTTGGGGAATGAAAAGGAATAACTTAATGCAGTTAATCACTCCTGGCATTACCTGTCTAAAACAACTGGAAGGCAACGGATTGAGATTTTAGATTGTACAACTGTCCTGCAAAATTAACATTCCTTTTAGAAAGCCAAAACCATGCCACCTACAAGCAGGATATTGCTTTAAGGCTGCAGATATAAACAGGCAGAAAATGGACCTTTAGGATCCAACAGCAGCAGTAAATCTGCCATCATTTGCATTGTATTTTGAGTAAGCAAGTTGTTAAATGTTTTTCTCTAGCTTGAACTTAGGGTAATATTACATATGCTTGATATTGCTTTATTAATATGTGCTTTTTTATTGTTGTTGTGGTTCAAGCCACTGATGTGGCTTGAAGTAATTTTATCACCTCCATGTAACCTTTGTTGTGTATTACTCATAAGTATATATACTGATATATGTATGTATGTATAAAAGTATATATTCTTATATATACCTAAATATATTAAGTGAGTGGAAGCTCACCTGGTACATCTCTGCAGTCGTCTCTTTTGAGTGAGGGTGGAGAGATTTGTAAAATTTAGGCTCACAATACAGATTTGAAATTGAAGTGGTTTGTGAGGAGAGGTGCAAGACTCCTGAAAAAGATGCACCCTTGATCTCAGCTTTTTCTATATTTCTGTGTTTAAGAAGCTAATTTTTCAACACAGCTAAACAAAATATTCCAGCTTTGCTGACATAAAACAGAGGCCAAACAGAGGCAGAGCTGGATGGAGGAAACCCGGGATTTGTCACAGTGTGCAGTAAATAAAAAGGCTGTTGGGATTGCTAAGAACTCACGTATTTCTTTGAAATTAGCAGCACCTTTAGGTACTCTCAGCCATGGATGTTTACACCCTGATTTCGAGCTGCCGTGCTCGATAAAGGTTGTGGGAATCGGTGTCCGTATCAACGGCTGAGCGAGCATCCTGCTCCCGTTCTCCAGCACCACCAGCTGATGAGGGTCTGATAATTTGCCACTTCCCAGGGGGTTTGTGAGGTGGTGGAAAAGTTGCTGTAATCTGCAGGATGTGCTAAAAAACCTCACCTCAGGACTGCCAGCCTGCATTTGGTTTTTACGCTGAATGCTCTCCGTTATTTTAAACTGAGTAAATTTAAGATTCCTCAAGGATAAGGGAGTTTTTTGCATTTCTAATTCTAAAATGAAAGAAAGGTACCCCCCAGTTTTATGAAAGGTATCAGTGAGGTAGAAAGGTGTGAGTTTTAACTGAGTCTCTGCCCCTTGCTTCTCCGAGTACTTGGAGAGCTCAGAGTCTGCTGCTCAGAGGAGCCGAGTTTCAGGGAGCTGCTGGAATGAAACGGGCTCATACAATTCATGGCCATTTTGGCATTGTCTTCTTCCTGAAGCCATAAAATTATCTAAATTCTATGGCTACAATCTAATCTGATATATCTAGGCGCTTGTGGCTGCAGTTTTTTTTCAGATGATAAGCTATTTGCCAGTTAATCATTAGTGCTGTAGAATAACTTATGAATTTGGGGAAAAGGCAAGGCTCAGACTTTCAAAAGTGTGGTTCATTTATATTAGTGGAATTCTAAAAATTTGGTCAAAGAAAAAGAAAACATATTAAAGTGGAAAGAAATAGCTCTTTGCTCTTTTTATTCTCCCAGGTTAAGGTAGGAGGAAAGCCAAGGGGTTACTTAAGAAAAAAACAACTGTGTTTTCTTTAGAAAAAAGGAACGGTGAGGGATCTGTCAGGAATTTCTATGCTACACTTTTCAGTTGTACTAAGATCCTTTGCCTCCTGTTTTCTTTCCCCTTTCCTTTTTTAACTTGGCCACCTGAAACTGGAGTTTTGAAACACATCGTCCAGTCTTTCCTCTGTGCTTAGGACGGCATTTAGTTCCCTGTTTTGTTTCCAGGAGCCAGACAGCAATATTTTGGGATATAGTTACCCTCTGAAAAAATTCATACTAAAATGTTTTGAGTAATGAAACAGTTTTTTTGTTATTTGCTTTAGATTATTCAGAGCCTGTTTGCTTTCAAAGGTATTTCTGGTATCACCCAATCGTATCTGTCACAGTGCAAAAGCAAACCAAGCTGGATTTTAAGAATAGCAGTGCTAAACAGATTCGTCTTTGGGAATATCCTCGTTAGATGGATCTTGGGAGAGCGAAGCGATTCAGACCTCAGATGTTGCTTTTTGAACGTGTTTGAACTACATCAGTCTTTGAAATTACTAGTTGCCATATCACTGCAAAATGCACGCTTGCTGCAGTGCATATGTGACATGTTCATTCTGCAGGAAGTTGGCAGAATTGGGTTTTGTGAGGTGCTTAATTTTAGGCAGAAACTACCCCAAACTAGCCATGCCTGGTTGGCGGTGTTTGGTGTTCGGTGCTGGAGCACTTATCCAGCACTTTTTAGGAGCCTCGGCAGAGGGCACTGTTGGAGCATTAAAGGCGCTTGGAAGGCTCATCTCCAGCTTTTCTTGATTTTTTTTTTCCCCCCTGTTTGGAAAGTGTTTAATGTTCTCCATGTAATTAAATTCAGTTCCCTGTATAATTAGCAATGGAGCCTTATTCTTTGTGCCACTGCTGTGGATAGTATTATTTTTGTCTCTATTTGCCTTCAGTCAATGCAAAATACTGTTGCCTATCAAAAGGTAGAAAGTTTTATTGCTATCTCCCAAAGCTAAGCAATACTTAAAGGTAGAAATAGAAAACTATAGAGTTACTTTCATTTAGTTGCTCAGAGTAAATAGGAAACCTTTAAAATTCCTGCTCATGGCCCAGGAAGGAGCAGAGTTAATGTGCCACAATAATTTTACATTTGTATCCGAATGTGTATTATAGTATTTTTGAATTGCCACTCCTTGCAATTTGTCAAAAAAAAAATATGAAACATATAATATTTAACTCTGTGTGAAACATATTGATTTTATTTATCAGATTTTGTTTTCTTCTTTAGTTTGTTTTCCCCTGGATCTTTGCAAGAACTTGTCTTGTATTGGTGCTGTTTAGCATATTGAAATATTAATTAGAGTGATCAGGCATAATTATTTTTCATTAATTGCAAATGCAAAGTAATTACTCTGACCTAGAAATAGTTAGTTCCCTTGTCCAAATTCCTGTAAACATCCTAATTTTTTTATAATTTATGAGGACCAGCTACAAAACATTGTGTCAAAAAGAAATAATTTTCTGAGGGTATTAGAGTACTTAACGCTGACGTTACATTAGACTGCTCTTACGGCTTGTAAAGGAGAGATATTTGGAAGGTGGAAGTCTGATGTTTGGCTCTTGAATTGGCAAATACTTTGAGCATTAATTGCAAAAAACACGTTGTAGGTTTCTTTCAGCAAGCGCCTCTTTGTCCATAACTGGTTGAGTTACACGAACAACCTGGAGAAGTTTGCGTTAAAGATCGAGGGATACGCTCTGCAGGCGACTGGCAGGATACTCTTGCATTGATTTCAAAATCAACCACAGAAGACATCTTCTCCAAAAATCTCTGTTGCCTTAGAAATAGCGGGGAATATTTTTTTTTCTCTACTTGAAAATGTTAATTAAGTTATCGGCAGCTGAAGACAGGCGGATTGCAAGGGAAGGAGCACCAAAGAGTTTGAAACGAAAGCGTTCGGTGTGGGTCTGTACAGATCTTTGCTTCCAGGGGAAATCCCGGGGCTGGAGCCTGATCCTGATCCTGCTGTGGGCTCTGTTCCTTGGTGGTGTTGTCGGATCCGTAGGGATGGCAGTGCAGGGTCTGTCCCTGCCTGCAGCGGGGTTCATGTCTCAAGGCCAATGCCGCTGTCTGCAGCCACCGCTGGGATTGCAGCTGGAAACGACAACTTTAAATAACAAAGGCAAAAGTTGGTTGGGTTCCTTCTTAGTGAGGCACAAGACAGCTGGTTTTGACTTTCAAAAAGAGAGGTGGTTGCCTCCAGAAAAAAAAGCATACTCACTAATATTGCCATGCAGCAGGCTGTAACCATCTCTGTCATGTATTTTCTAAAGGGACTAATACAGTGCCCAAGAAGACTCTAATTGAATGTACATATTTGTTTTTTACAGCCTTCTTTCATATCGTTTCCTATTAGTGTCTCCTTACATGAGCCCGGTAGGGTAATATTCAGGCAAATTTCTGTTTTGTCTGAAACATTAATACTGATGTTCTGCTCCTGTATCATCCCTGTAGCTGTTATCTGCTGTGTGTTTTCCCCACGAGAGGCTATCGCAGGTTTTTAGTCCAGACTGTTTGTATTCGACAAGGTCAAGATAAGTTTTATCTCTATAGATAAGTCAAGTGCGTTAGGATCGATACAGTTACAGTAAAATACATTGGCAATATTTATTGCCAAGATCCTAATGAATTTTTAAAGCTTGGAAGACTCTGTCAGTGGAGTGAGGATGCCCTAAATGGTCATTTATAACAGGGCCTATATAATTATGCAGTTAAATATTTTTTGAAAAGAAATAAATTGTATAACTTCATGGTTTTTGATAAGGTAAAACTTTATGCTCCTCCTCCCCCAAATCCTAACAGATTCTTATGACACTGTCAAAATAAGTATTTACTTTCCATTCACTTGGGTGTCTGTATAGGGATTTATGAGGCTTGTCCCCTATTTACTTGTTATGATTATAAAATTGCTCTATTTTTAGCACACTAATAGGGGTTTGTTTTGAACTTTACCTGCAATTTTTTATTGACAAGATAATTGTCTTTGTTTTGGCTTTGACAGAGTAGCTTTGGCCAGTTTCATTTGTGATATAAATTTCCCTAGGTACATATTTATGCAGTTAAATCAATAAGTATTTCATAATCTCTCTAAATACTTATGTAACTTAATAATTCCAGCCATTATGATGCATCTGCTTAAAAATGTATTTTATGTAGGGGCATTTAAAAATGCAAATTATAGGGATTATTTTCCTTCAGGCTTTGTATTTTTCTGTTGCATCAGATAGAGAGTAAGAAAATTAACCCACAAAAAATCCTGCTAAAGTAATAATGAAGATCTGCCTTCTATCTGGTAAAGATAATTTGTTGATAAGACTCCATGGCTTGCTTGAACTCATTTTGCTTTCTCTGCTTTCTGTAGTTGATCTTTTAAGCCACACGACTGCCATGGTAAGGGCTAAGTTAAAGAGAAAGTTTCCACCTTTATCACAGTCACCTACTTTTGGATCTTTTATTAATCTGTCATCTTTCATATGTCTGTTTTGTACCCCTCCTGTCTCCGGAGCACCAGAGACTGCATATTTTTATTGTTAATACTTTGAGATTCAAAATCAGGATTGATAATACCGTGTTGGGAAGCTGCTGTGTAGCTTCTCTTCGTCTTTACCGCGGAGGTTTGATACCTGACACTTTTAATTTAATTTAATTAGGGAGGCAGAACCCCATCTTGGTGTTCATTAAGGGGATTATTCATCAAAGTTATTGCTTCCTTGATGGAGAATAACAATATCACTCGCAATGGCTGCTGTTGCTCTCATAACTGTATTACTTTCTACTATTTTTCTCTCCAGGGTTTTGTACTTAGTCTCTTTATTTGAAAATTTTAAATTGAGGGAAGCATAAACTTCTGGTATAGGAAATTCACCAGGGTCACATTTATTTTGGTCTAGTAGCTTTATGTCATGTAAATGCTTCTCAGAATATTTTTTTTTCTGCTTTTTATTGGTTCTCTGCACTGTCTTTAAATATTTGTATTTCTTTCAAGCTTAGCAGCACTTCAGCTCAGAGCCTGAGGTTTCTGGCTGCCTGTTTGCTGATGTAGCTGAACTCTGCCATGCTGAAATCCTGCAGAGATCGCTGTAGGAAGGAAGGCTCTACGGAGCAGGGAGTCACCACGGGCTTTGCTGAAACAGAGTGGAAATCTAATGTAAAATTAATAAGGGGGGGTTGGGGGAGAGCAGACTGTTTGCAAAAGTTATCTTTTGTAAGGCAGCCCTAATCAAATATTCAGAAAATGACAGCTTTAAAAATAGAACAATTGTCCTTTTAAAACATGACTAGTTTGGTTAATTTACCCCCAAGTATCCGGTGTCTGTGACTCTGAAAAACCCTTATCTACTAAGGGGGGAAAAAAGAGCATTGCAGAAAAGGTGACAAGTTTTCACCTCTTTCCTCAGAGAACATTTTAATTCCACTTTAATCAGCCTGCCAATAAAAGAGTACTTGGCTTTCAAGGGGAAACAAATCAAAATATGCATTTATCAGTCACGAGACAGAATTCAATCACTCGCAACTGATGAACTCCAAAAGGAATGAAACTAGTACTATCACGCTGCCTTGGTGGTTTGCTTTGTACTATCAAAGAACTGGTACTATCTTTTCCTGCCACATCCACTGTTTGTCTGTCATCCCTAATTATGGCCTTTCAAAAGCAACGCTTCATAATTGCTGTTAATGATTAAAATTAAAAAAAAAAAATTCACATCTAGATATCTAAACTAGTGTTCTGCAGTGTGCAGATTTGTGTGCTCTGCAGCTGCCAAAATAACTAAAATTAAAAAAAAAAAAAAATTAGCCAGAGATGAGGCAGAGGGAAGAGAAAGAGGTTGCCAAGCCGCTTTGTCGGTGTTACTGTACAGGGCTCTTACAAGGGCACGTCACAGGCCTGTCTTATTAAAATAAAACTTTATTTTCCACTAGGAGAGGAGACTGAGGGTCACGTTGCGCTGCACAGGTGGGCTCTCATTTCAGACTCCTCTCTGCCGCTCTGCTCCGGTTAAGAAAGAAGAGCCTGAAGTGGAAAGAAGGGTTTTTTTGTATCAAAGCAAAGTTGGATGCTGTTTCACGTATGGGTGTTTCTAGGTTGTGGGAATTGGTTGCTCCGGGTTTTCAGCTCGTTTAGCATGAGGCGAACACATTGCTCACTTTATTGATATTAAACAGAGTTGTCCTGATGGTTACAGTAGTTAGACTACAGAATTATACACAAAGCTGAATCTTTCTGGTGAGAGAAACTGCATTCTTTGGGCTTATCTTGCTCCCTGCGCTGGAATTTACATGCGTAACTACCAGTGCATCAAGATGAGTTTTTCGCCTTTGTGTGGTTTGCATCTCAATGAGGGTGGAGAGGTGCAGTCTGTTTAGCTTTCCTTCTCCCTGCCCTGAAAAATGGTTAAAACTCACCTCCTACTTTATTTATGCTTTGTTCCATCTGACTTCTCTTCTGCAACTAAGGATTTATGAGGCCAGGAAGCAAGAGCCAAGCTATTCTTGTGTTTCATTTTCTCCATTCTCGTCCTTGTTTGATTTCTTGTCGATTTTTTGCGCCCTGCCTGCAGACCCCTTTAGGGCCAGACTCGGGCAGCCCCTGAGATACTCGGTTCCCCTAACACAGCCCCGTGCCTTGTTCAAATCCCAGCCTCGACTCTGGTGTCCTGGGATTGCAGCTTGAAACTGGTAGTGCAAAATACCGGCCTTGGCGCGAGTTTGATGTGCAAAAACACCAGGATCTGACCTCTAGTCTCTACTTTTCCCCTTCCTGTGGTTCCACAGTATCTCACTTGTGTTGCCTGGGTCTGGGGAGCTTTCTGCTCTCCTCTGTCCCACTGAGCTCCATCCTCTCTTCAGATCTCACCTCCTGACCTCCTTTTTTTTTCCCCGGGAGCCGATTAGACAAAGGAGGTACGTTGTCATGTGGATGGGATATACAAATAAATTGCATTGTATTTTTTTATCTTCTACGGTTGTTTTTAATCCTGTGTTTCAAAAGCGTGCTGGTAGCAGTTTCAGGTAAAAGAAATTTAAAGTAGAATTGTTCAAGTGCCTGTTTGGGTCGCAGATTTGTGGAAATGAATGTGTTGGTATTGCTTGAATAGACAGGACAGCTTGTGATACTCTTAAAATTAAAAAGCGGGGAGAAACAGGGTAGAAATGTGATGGGGTGAGAAACTTTCTTCTTCATTCGGCAGTGGTTACATCAGTCATAGTGTGGTAGGAGTAAAGGGGTTTCTGTGCTCAGCTATTCATTTCAGGACTGCTTATATTTAATTGACATGAAACTAAGTGTGCTTGATTTAAAATGTATGTTGCACAGCTTTGGAAAATGAAGTTTAAGAAAACCAAGTAGAACTGTAAATAATAATAAGTTTATAAAAGTACTCTAATGGCTACAGATAAATGATTTAGGATTATAACTTGCTGTTGCTTAAATAAACAATCATACAAACAACAGATAGTAAAGAAACCCAAAGTTTTCAAAATAATTTTTATTTTTAAGGGAGAGCAAAGGAGAATTGTGAAGCTTTGCATAGAGCTTCTCACATTTCACATATTATTTTGCTTTCATGGTTTTGTCAGACAGACCTTCACATTCTTCACACTCTCATACATGTTGCTTGAATTCTTGCCCCTGTTGTGTGATTTCCCAATAATACACTGCACTCAGGAAATATTTATGCATTCACTCTGGGAAAACATGGGAATATTATTTGTCTGTTAGGTTATTTCGCTCTAGGAATAATCTGCTGAAGGTGGTACTGTGTTATGTCCCGAACCACTTGAAATATTGTACGTACAGGCTACTAAATAAAAATGTTCATACTGCTGTTTATGCTTATAGATAGTTCTGTGCTTTCCAGAGAGCTGATCAGAAAAATGATAAATCATTAGACAGCACTAAAGGTGTGTTGAATGAAGGAGGAGGAGGATGTGAAGGATGAGTCAGAAGCCTACAAGTTCTTCAGAATTTGGTAATTAACATAAATGAAAATAGGAGTCAGCAGGAGCTGGAACGACAGAAATCTCCAACTGCTTTTAAGAATGCAGAAGTCCAGGTGTTGTAATGTTGGGTCTGTATCCTCATAGAGGATTTGGTGTGTTACCCTCTGTGTGATGGGTAAATTCCAGGTATATCACACATCAGTATGAAATGTGCTTTGGAAGGCAACTGTAGAGTATCCTACCCCCAAAAAAACTAGTGTTTTCCCTTACCACTCTCTGTAAGGCTTACTGAATCATAAAGACCTAGAAATTTTCTTTTTATTAGAGCTTTGACTGATCTTACTAAATATCTGAAATTGTGTTCAAGTTTTTAAGGAACTTTAGAGGTTTTTGGCAATACATTTCCTACATTTAGTAGGATTCTTTTAGGATGGGGGGAATTAAAGATGCATTTTTATATTTTTGTCTTCAGGAATTAAATGCCTAATTTTGCTTTATCTTCTCTGTAACTCTACCTATACAGCTCTTCTTTTGTCCTTTTTTTTTTTTTTTTTTTTTTTTTTTTTTTAAGTGAGCATGTAAGATAACCAGATACTGTGTCACAGCTTTGGCCAGTGAGTTCTGCCTTTGCAGGTCTAATTATTTACTCTGTTTTATTGTCCTGTTTTCTACTGTTGTGTAACAGTCATCTATTTTTTTTTCCCTGACCCTCCTATAAAGAGAAACCACAATAATTGAAGTGGCCTCTGATTCTGCAGCCCTTTCGCTGGGTGTGTTGGATATGTTACTTTAGTATTTTTGAGTAATTTTTATGACACTTCTCATGGCCAAATCTTGTTCTCTGTAAGGTCAGTAGGAAATGTCCCCCTCATTTCTCCGGGGGCAGATCTTGCTACTGTGCATTTATAACTTCAAAGACAGCAATAAACCTCTGGTCCCCGTCATTGGAGCGAAACCCACTTGGGGTGAAAGGTCAGAAAGAGGTGGCAATGCTGAGAAATGTCTCTGAATGTCAGAATCAATTAAAATATTACTTTATTTAAATTACTGATTTCATGGCATTATTCTAATTCACGGAGCCTTTAAAGCTGTGAATTCTCATTGGAAATATTAGCACTAGAAAGCATTGGGTGCCTGAAAGCTGTGGGTTTTGGGGGTTTTATTGCTGGCTTTTTTAGGAGATCAGTCTGTCTAGTTTATGAAAGCAAAGATGTAAGACATGAAAGACAGATTCAAGACCCTTTCCTTGCTGCTTTTTAATCTGCTGTAATGGCTGTACATTCTTAACCCTGTAGGTAAAAACAAGTTGGAAACTCTAAAAAGAAAAAAAAAAACCAACAACTTTGATGCATTGGGTTTCAGCAAGAGACACTTCTGGCATCACCTGCAGTGTGGTGGTAACCTGGGGGTCAGGCAAACTTGAACTGCAGTATTAGGGCTGTAGTGAAGCCTATCAAGCTTTTCCTGTGAGCTGCTGCTCCCTGTGCTGCTGTCTGGGGCTCCCATGCTGCTGCTGCTGCTTCTGAGTTTTCCAAACAGCTCCTTCCTGGTGCATTTGGCATGGAAGAGAAGAGGAATACTCATCACCCACTGGATTTGCCTTCTCTGGGCAGAAGGAGATTTTAGCGTCCTGTTTCACACTGCTGACAACTTTTCCTGAGCTGTTGTGATGGAAGTAATGCCATTTAAAGAGAGAGGTGTTTAGGCATGCCAGGTTTATCTACAATAGGAGTTGCCAGTGTCTAACATTGAAGCCTGTTTTTATCACAGACTAAAAAACTTGATGCAACATTTCACATTTTATTTGATCCAGCAAACACATTTTTGATGCTCACTTAGTGTTCAAATCAGCTTTCTCTAAGTAACTGTCTGCTCTTAGCCTCATATTTCTGATTGTGGTGCTCCATACTGCTTTAAAATACAATCTAGTCTTTGTAGGAATAGCTCTTTTACAGCATCCATTTACTAAACACATCCTTGGTTCAAAAAGGTACTTGAAAAACTTGGGTGGAAGCTGACCTGGAGAACAGACGAATTGTCTTTTTAAGAATTTTTCCCAGTATTGCTATTTGGCTTTGCTTAAAACTTAAATTAGACAAGAAGACCAATTAAAAAAAATCAAAATTTTGTGAAATAGAAGCTTTGGTTTTTGAGCATTACAATCTCAAGGAGGCATTTCCACGTTGGATTTTACAGTTGTAATAATGCACAGGGTGATTCAGTCAGACTGAACCTGCAATTGGTATCATGGGATGGTTTTTTTAGGCCAGAGGAATCATTATGACATTTATTTCAACCTTTAGTATAACAGGCTGTAGTTTTCTCATAAGCTTGCTTTGTGTGGAGTCCAGGATGTTTGGAATTTTAAATCTTATTTTCTCCTCCAGTGTTGCTTGTGTGAACCTCTTGCAGCAGACAAATGCATTCCCTGGCAGGGCAGGCTGAGGAGCACTTACTGATGAGGGAAGTGGCCGTGAACTTCAAAAGAAACCAAACATCAACCCCTAAAACACACAATGTTTGGAAGCCTGACCTCTGCTAACCTGACCTTCTGTTTCAGGGCATTTTGTTTGTTTTGGATGCCAAGGGGGGGCTGTGGGTCTGCAGCAACACTGAGTGAGCACCAAACCCCATAACTGAAAACTCCTCAGGGATTAAGTCTTGATTATTGGAATATCTTGATTATTTTTTCATTTCCATCTTTGGTTCCCTTAGCTTCTGGAATTGGGAAATTTGGTTGAGACAACTATATATGACTTATATTTGTAATATTCTAACAGACCATTTACAGAATCAGAAAATAATTTAAGTTGGAAAAGACCTCTGAGACCATCGAGTCCAACCTATGATCAATCACCTCCTTGTCAAACTGACTGCCACATCCTGTCTTTCCTTAAACACCTCCATGGACAGTGACTCCACCACCATTCATTCCCTTCCAGGGATTTCTCAGGAATAACAACCCTCCTGGGTAGACAAAGCATTTCATTCTTTTTGGAGAAATTTCTCCTTTCCAGCTGTTGGAGCAGGAACAAAACACAGATCTTCTGCTTCTTGCTGTCTTTTTGCTCAGCAGGGTAGGGAAGGACCAAGAAGGAGAGGGAGAGGAAGCAGCTCAGATGTTGGGAGCAGGGGATGGAGATACTCGGTGTGGTTCCAACCATAGGGAGGGTTTGGATCTGAGCAGCAAAGGCTGAACAGCAGCACTGGTCTGGTTACTTCTTCTGCCTCCCCTGTGTGAGGGTGTTTGATGCAACAGTTTGTTGAAATGGAAACAAGAGCAGCATTCTGTAAAGCTGGAGAAGGAATAGTGCTGTGTAGCAGGACATCAGACTAGAAGTCTCTGAAGTGTTGTAGGTAAAGGAAGTGCTGGGGGTGCAGGTCGCCTAATCTGCCAGAGATCTCAGGGAAATGCCAGTTGGTGCTGGGGTTTGTGTTTGTGTGTTTATTCCCTGCATTGTCAGATGCCTTTGTGGCTGTAGGAGTGGGGCTGCTGCAGGAGCTTCAGAGAGGTATGAAAAACATTCCTTCTAAAAATACTGGGAAGCTCCCTCCACCCCCATTGTTTATTGGAAACTTTTCCCCCGTCTTAAGATATTTGATTATGGTGTAATGCAGCTAATTTAAGCATCTGTTTATCACTGCCTGGCTAGACTGAATGTGAAATTTCAATTGAATTACCTCCCAAGAGAGCTTTGAGCTCTGAGGGTAAAACAAATCATTTTCTCTCCATTCCCCTGGGATTGTCAATAAAAAGAATTCATCTAAATAGTTTACATGCATTTTGAAATGTTGCATCTACTAGACTTGGGTTTGTTGTTAGTGGAAAATTGCCAGTGTGAGTGGAATATTGGCTTTAACTCGACTATGGCAGTGTTGTAGCATGGTGGTACACAGTCTGGAAAGGCTACAGCTGTGAAATCACTTGCATTTAATTCATATTTGATCAATAAATGTGTGTGCTTTATTTTAGAACAGAAGAGAGTGTATAAACCTAGCTTATTACAACCTCAGGCAGGAGACATCTCTGGCCCACTAGCTTAAAAACATAGAATATCCTGAGTTGGGAGGGATCATGGAGTCCATGGATCATTGAGTCCAATTCCTGGTCCTGCACAGGACAGCCTCAGGAATCTCACTCTGTGCCTGCAAGCATTGTCCAAATTCTTATTGAGCTCTGTCAGGCTTGGTGCTCTGACCCTGGGGAGCCTCTTGAGTGCCCAAACACCCTCAGGGGAAAGAATCTTTTTCATAATATCCATCCTGAATCTCCCCTGACACATCTCCATGCATTCTCTTAGGTCCTAAGAGCTTCTCCAGCCTTTCAGTTGATCTGAAGTTACAGTGAAGTGAATTATTGCTGTGGGCTGCTGGTGGGACATGGGAAGCCCCTCATCATCACCGCAGCTTTGTCTGCTCCTAAATATTTGTGTGTGCACACACTGTTAAACATATTTTCATTTACACAAGAAGCAGTAGGTTTTCTTTTTTATTTGTTATCATGTCAACAAACATCTGGGAGAGGGCAGAGTACAGGTTTTTCTTGCTCTGCAAAAAGAGCACTCACTTTACATCTTCTCTGTCATTTTGGTAGTGTGAAGAGAGGAGATTTTCTTTCTTCTTTGCCTTACTTGGGTCAGAAGTGAAATCTGCTGCCATCCACCTGCAGAAGACCTGCAGGTCTGATCTGTAGGTGCTTTTACCCTGGACTAGGCTGCCCTGCTTAGGGGTAGGTGCTGCCTTCACTCCATCTGGGATGTGTGGACATGTCCATGAGCTGCAGGCAGCAATCCACGTGCTGGTGATACCCCAGTGCTTCCCCCCTGCTCTCCCTGGAGGACAAACAAGTTTCCCTCAGCTAACTGGGCAGAAGCCTTAAACTCTCAACCCATAAAACTGTGGGCTACATTTACGGATGTGAAGGAGGACACAAAGATAAGTCTTCCTTACAGGAATATCCACACCAGCCTTTGTGCCCTTCACCTGAGTTTCACCAGTGGAGCTTACTTGGAGCTGCAGTGTCCAGGTTGAGCGTAATTAGATCCAAGGAAGAAATTTTTTACTGTCAAAGTGGCAAGGCCCTGGCACAAGTTGCCCAGAGAAGCTGCCCCATCCCTGGAAGTGTCCAAGGCCTGGTTGAATGGGGCTCTGAACAACCTGGGATTGTGGAAGGTGTTCCTACCCATAGAACAGGGTTGGAACTGGATGATCTTTAAGATCCCTTCCAATCCAAACTATTCTGTGATTCTTCCTCTGAGTTTTGTTCAAGCAGGAAAACTGCAATCCAGGAGTCAAATTGGAAGGTAGGCTGGCACTGTGAGTGTTTGTACCTCACATCAGCACGTGGGTAACCTGCACAGTGAGCAGACTGAAGGGAGGTGGATGGCAGAATTTGTTTTTCTGGCACTCTACTGTCGCCAACAATTCAGGTGAGAGTTAGAAGAATGTCCATCTGGTGGCAGAAAGCTTCACCTTTATACCTTTATACTTCATGGTGCAGATAGTTTAAAATTTGCTCTTATATAGATATTTAGGCAGGAAAAAAACTTCTTTAAAGGTCTCATAGTAGTGATAGCAGTGAGGAGCTTGGAGGTGGCTGTGTGGAGTGAATGCCTGTTGATTCCTTTGGAGTGGAAACGTGCTCAGACCTGCAGGAGCCAGCCCAGGTGAGCAGCTAAACCATGTAATCGCCCTGTCACTCTTTCAGATTCCTGTCCTAGTTCTGTTTTTATTAGTGATAAAAAACATCTCTTTATGTTTGCTGAGATAATTTTAGATTACGTAGCAATTGGAATGACAGTCAAAAATCACAGTCTGAAAGCTGCACAAACAGATGAAAGCTTTAAGAAATTTTAGAGTTCACTTGTTCAGGAGTTTGGTGTTTCTGTGGTCATTCTTATAGTTGGTCATGTCTAATAGCAAGGCCCAAGGAACCTAAATGCCACATATGTAGGCAGTACATTTTCTGACAGCTATAATCAGCAGTAGTTCCTGCAATCGTCACAGGGAGGATTTGAAGAGAGAGGCACAATATTGCTTGTTTACTTGTCAATATTTTCCTTAGTTTAGGGGGCTGACTGTTTAAAGACCTTGTTTGCAGAAGAAATGAGAGTTGCTCAGAGGTGGCAACAGCATGGGAATGATTAAAGTTTTAACTTACAGCAACATTCATTGTAAAGAGCAAAAGCGTAATTGTGGTAAAGATAATTCTGGATTTTTATTCCAAAACAGTAGTAGACAGAAGTCTGTAGGTAAGTTGAAGCTTTGGCCTGTGTTGTGAGATGCTAATAGTCCATATTTCCTTTCTGGCTCTAAATATGGAACTGTTTTGACAGTTTAAGTATACTGTAAAGCGATTAATCCTGACAGGGTTGATAGTAACTTAAGAAAAACATTTTTAAACCCCAAAACTGCAGTTTATCTTAATGAGTAGCTCACACTGTCAACAGCAAAGCCCTGCTACTGTGTGTAATAGGGTTTAGAGACTATCACGATGAGAAAGGACAGGTCTTGTAATTTGAAAACACATGACTAAAAGTAGAGATAGTCCCTTCTACTGAGCCTCCAGCCTAAGATGCTTCACCTGTGCCTCTCTCACCTTACTTCTAAACAATGTTAAGAACAAATTTATTTTTGAGATCCTTGAGCTAAAATGATCATCTCTTAGGAGAGGAGTGCAAAGATACCAGCTGCTTAAGATAAAAATGTTGCAAGAGTTTGTGTAATGTTAAAAGTGAGCACCTACAGGAGAACAATCTTGGAGCGTTTCCAGTTACAAATAAGTTCTGTGCCACAAAAAGTCAGAAGTCTCCCTTGAATGAAGATCATTACCCTCAGGGTGCATGTTGGTCACTCTTTAAAATTCTTATAAAAACAAAGAAATTAATTATCCAGTATAAAAATGGGACATACGTCTCCTGGCAAACATTCAATTAACTTTTTAGTGCTTGCTACTTAATGTTGTGTTTGACCACTCGAGCATTGAGAACGACTTTCCTTTGAGAGGGAGCTGGGGTGGAACGTGGCATTGGGCTGGAGCTCTGCTCTGCTGGCCAGTCGGGGCTGGTCATCAACATTTTTCCCATGATCGTTGAGTGTGGAGCTAGTTATATTTTACTTATGCATGTGAGATGTAATTTGCTTTGGGACAGGGTTGTTTTTGGGTTTGGGTTTTTGTTTTTTTTTTGCAGGCTGGATGATGTTTTATTGAGAATATAATTTAGCTAGTTTTGCAATCATAGACTGGTTTGCAGTGGTTGAGCATGAACTACCAATTAAAAGCAACTGTATAATACTTGTAATTCCCATGACTAATGGGCTGAAAATATGGAGCTCTTTGACCTGGATCCAATCCAAGCCAAAGATGAATTATGCCACATAGATCACATTTTCTACTGTTAAAATATCCAACAGTGCAAGTGTAAACCCCAAACTTTAAGAAATGTTGACTTCCGAAGGAAGAGCTGACATGATGACAAATATATTTTAAGAGTAATGCATGAGAAGGACTTGAATAACTGTGTTTTTGTAGAACTTTTACCTATTTCTGTGTACATTGATATAATTTACAATCCCCTTTCATCATTAATCTCCTGCTGCTTTACTAGCAAGTGATTATGTACTGAAACAATTGGAAGGAAAAGATTCTCTGGGATTTTTATTGTGTGCCTGATGTCCTTTAGATTGGCAGTAAAAATCACACTGCTACAAGTTAAATATACGTATTAATTTTTTCAAGTGCATCCAATATGTAAAGATTCTCAATTTAATCTTTGGTTGTTGTACATGAATTTATTTCTTTTTCTCAAAAGGATCACTAACATAGTGAAATTTGGGATTAAGCTAAACAGCTGAGTTTTGTTGTTCTTGTAGCAGAACAAAATTAAATATCTGTGGGTTAAACTTAGGTGGTTGAGCTGCTAAATGATGTATAAATATGCAGGGGCCAAAGCTGATGTGAAGGAAAGTGCTCCGCTCGTCAGACGAGGGAGTGATTGTGTGGCAGGGCAGTAGGAGTTCTCTTGGAAACAGGGGAAATTATCAGTGTACCAGGACAGAATGCAAAGGTCGATCTGCTGAATACAAATAAAGTATTGAGCACCAGGTTCTGCCTCATGGAGCTGGCGCTTTTGGAACCGCTGTGATAAATGCACTGATAAATTCAAGGGAATGAGTGCTATTGCAAAAGCCTGATGAAGGCTAGAAAGTGTCCAGCTAGTAGGAATTGCACTGCTTGGTCAGGCACAATGAAATTAAATAGAATTTGCTTTAGTGAAATTGCATCAAGGATGATTAAAGGTGCTGCTGGAAGAAAGTGGCGATCACCTTCCACTGAAGCCACTTCAGTGACTCCGTCGTTTACTCCTAACATGTTTTGGCTTTTTCTCATTTTTTGCTCGTTTCCTCTGACTTCAAGGCTCCTCTCCCCCTCCTGGTTTGTGTTGTGCCCCTGCTCTGAACCTGAGAGCGACACCAGGCTGCTTCAGAGAGCAGGGAGCTCATCAGCACCATTCCTGGGTCCATGAGTTTGCCCAAATACACCAAGTCCTGCACCTCCCTCTTACCCATACACAGCATTCTTCCTTCCCTCTTTGATAATTATATTTTGGGCCAAGATTTGGCCTTTTAGCTCCAGAAAGCTGATCCATATAATGCAGCACCGTGTTCCCTCCTCGGCTGGGTGAAACGGAGCTGTGCAGGTGGGAGCTGCTCCCTGCTGGGCCACAGCTCTGCTGTTCGGATCTGCAGTCAGGATTCTGCTCTGTCTCTCATTTTCCAGCAAAGTTTCCAAGCACTCTCTGATCCTGAGCTGCTAAAGCCACCCTGGTGTGGTGTCACAGGAGTCTCACCTCGAGGACTAAACTGCTCATTGGATGTTCCCTTGATTTAAAAGCCTGCAAAAGCGTCTGAGTCAAACCTCCCCTTGGTTTTGCTTTGATATGTTTTGCATTTTGCATTAGTGTTTAGAGGCCTTTGGCCTCATGGGTGTTTAAAATGAATTGTAAGAGAATTAACAACTTTTCAGTTATTTTACTTTCCTAAAAAACAACAGCAGGGCAGTGCCCAGGGCTGCAGGCAGCACTGAGGCCTCGCTGTGCCCTGCTGTGTTTGCAGGGAAGCTGAGATACCAAATATGAAGTTTGAGTGACTTGAACAGGATTTTTCCCCAGATGGGCTGACGATGTAACCAGTCTTTTATGGTAAAATAAAACATGTGGTTACAGAAATACACACACACACATATATATAACCACATGTAACATCCTTATATTACCAAAATGAGACCATCTCATGACTGTTTTGTTTCCATTTGACATTTAAATGATCCTGTGGCAGTGGGAGCAGAGTTCTGTACTCCAAATAAAAAGAGACATCATCAAATTCATATAAGGACACCTCAGCACTGTTAGCACACTATTTCCTCAGTGTGTATATTTTCTTGAAATACTTGACATTTTACCTCTTCTTTTGCTGGTTAGTGCTGGACTAAGGAGTGTGAGGAATAGTTTTCGTGATTGCAGTTGTTGGAGCAGTGCATGTGCAGAGCTGTGTTCAGTCATTTATTCCCTCTTCATTTTTGTAGCAATTGTAGCGTGAACTAACTATTTTCTCAGCTTGAGATGTGTTGGAGTTGCATTTGGTGTTTTTTTTACAGAAGAAGCTTTTTAAAGGAGTGACCTAAGCTTGGACTTGGTGTCCTCTGCTCTGCTCCCTTCAAAAGGCACAGAGAAAACTTGCCAGGAGGAGAAAACGTTGGCCAGGAAACTGATGCACCTCCTTTGTCCATGTGTAAAGATCCAGGTATAAAGTTAATGCTGCCACTAATGAAATCATCTTTCTCTCCATGTTGGCATATCCCTCGAATTGCCCAGACAACAGCAGTGGTAGCCAACTGGAGCCGTGTGTCTCAGAGGTGTGGGAAGAGAGAAACAAAGGTGTTTCAGCAAAGGTGTTTCAGCATTCCATTGGGTTTAAACCATTTCTCTTTGCTTATCCTGGGAATCAAAGCCACCAAAATGCCACTTTTTCTCTGCTGTTGACTCCTTTCCAAAGGATTTGCTGTTGGCATGTATGAAGGGACTTTAAATACACCACAGAGCTTGAAACTTGGACAAAAATGCAGTAATATTAATAATAATAATAATTATAGAGCTTCAGTTTCGTGCAGATTGAAATTAGCCCAGTAAATTTGACACCACGTTTAGCTTCTGAGGTGATAATGCATCAGATTACACTGTGGGTATTTTCATGGCATGTCAGTAAAATAGAAACTAATATTCTGTATTGGCATTTCAGAACGTGTTTCTTCAGAGGGTGAAGCTTTCAGTGAGGATTTGAAGACTTACTGTAAATGTGACCATTCTGTGTACTTTTCATTACAGGCAGCTGACTTCTACTATAGACAAATTGTTAACAATTAAATATTTTGGTTTAGAGTTATAGGTGGTAGAGTTTTAGAACATAAATAGATGTTTTGCATGGAAAAAAAAAAATTAAAACAGCACTTGAAAGAGTTCATTATCTCCATATTTTCATAACTTCATTAGTTCCCTAACTTAATGCTCCAGCAGTGTTAGCTGGGTGCTTTGTGCACACAAAGGGGCAGGTTTTGCCCTGCATGCCTCAGTCTTGGGGCATCAGATTGTTGGATTTGATAATACAGGAAGCAGTAAACAATGACCAATTCTGAGCTGTTTTAACTGTTGCAGCTGGTTAAAAATTTTTAGTTTGTTCTTGAACAGAAGTTGAAGTTCTCAATTGCACTAATGCTTTCCTTGAAACAGCTTTTGCTTTCTGTAGAAAGCTGCCTTTTTATGGTAGACCAGGAAACTCTTTTTTTCCCTTATAGGGAAGAGTTTTTGTATAAAACCATTTTCTGACCAGCTTTAAAATGCAGAGATAGCAAAGACCACTTAGAGTTTTTTTCCCATCACTCCTAAGGAAACTAAATGCTAAACTACCACTATTATGTGAGGTTTATTGAAAGCTAGAAAAGGTCCTTGCTGTTTTATCCTCTCTCCATACCCCAGAAGAGGAAGAAAATGAAATAAAATATTTGTGCCAGGGTATTTTTGCCTCCAGGGTTGTTAGTGAGAGCTTTAGCTGCTTCAGTGCTTTCCTGCCTTCTCTCTGAAGCTGTGTTTGTTGGTCCCACTTGCAGCAGCAACCTAAAATGTTTAAAAATGTGGAGTGAGAGGAGGGGAAGCAGGAAGAAATTATATTGGCTTTTTCCAGGAAATTGGGAGTTTTACCAAACACTGATGCCGTAAAAGGTTTCTCCTTTTCACAGGAGAAACCAGTTTCCATTTGGAAATGCTGCTGTGATATAGCTGTGTGGACTTCTGTGCCTTCTCTTCCCCTCCTGGGTTCTCTGCATGGACTTCATTCCTTCCCTCTCACCTGACCTTAAAGAGTACAATAATTGGTGTTTTCTTAGGGGCTTTAATAATTATTTTTTTTTAATTGTCTATTTTTTCCTTTTGGCAGTCATCTGGTCAGAGCCTCTAGCCCCAACAAGCAAAATCCAAGTTATAGCAGATGAAGCAACTTTGTAGATGTTCTGTGATATTGGCAGCTGCTGTAGCAATGAGCTGCCGCAGATTTCCCTGTAGTGGCTCTGGTGGGTGGCTGCTCTCCACATCAGCCAGGCTGGAGCTGCATCCTGTCTGGGAATGGAGATGGGAGAAATATCTTAGCTACACATACACTGTAAAATTGGGTTTTCATGGTACTTTGAATGGTGAGAGGTATATATCTGTGTGGGGTTTTTTTGGTTTTTTTTCAAGTAGCAGTACAAATTGTCCATCAATTTCCAGAAGTCTGGAGTTGGGGATAACTCCAAATGAGGTACTTTTTTGTTACATTATCCCTGTGCTTGTCTGGCTTGTGCCAAAGCAATGTAGCTCTGTCACTATTGTGGAGGAACCCTGTTTTGCAATATATTTTTAAGACAGCAAGACTTTGGTTGAAGGGCAGAAGGAGAACACTCGGAATCCACTTCCTTATTATTAACTTCAAAGTCTCTTCTCCGTGAGCATTTTGGTGGTATGGGGTGGTTTCTTCTCTCTGGCTCTAAAAAGTGTCTTTTCCCAATTTTTAGCCAGTTTTTAACTAATTTTAAACTGTGTATTTACAGGCTGCTCATCATGCCTATTTCACTGCTCACCAAGCAATAGCTTTTCATGTAGCCTTCCAGATCTTCCCCTCCACTGTAGTGGGAGCATGGTTTTGTAGTGGTCAGCACACCACAATTTCCCCATCTGTGTTTATTTCAGTGTGTGAGGACATTCAAACAGAGCCTGTGCCTCCATTCCAATCTCATGTTGCCCATTCAAATAAATTATGTCTGAAGAGCTGATCTGTAGGAGGTCAGTCCCTTCCTTAGACAGGAGGAAATCCAATGGGAAAATTGATTATTAAATGGTTCAGTAGAAATACAGAGACAGAAGAGGCAGGAAATTGGACTTGGGTTTTTGGTAGCTCTTTTAATTTGTCTCCATAGGTCATAAAATGTCCACAAATTAAATTTTGTTGGTTGTAGCTTGAATAAGGGTTTTGGTACACCAAAAATCTGTAAAATCTGGTTTTGCTTGTGAAAGAGCCATGCTCATAACACAACACATTGGGAATGGATAGATGGGGATATGCTGCCAGCACAGGAGAGTTCATGTTGCAATTGTACTCAAAAATGAACCCAGAACAATGTAATTTCTGCTACAAAGTGTATTTCCAGGCTTTCGTGTGGTTGCTTGGCTATAATCTCATTAACTTCTAAATTTAATATGGAAGCAGACTTAAGCTCTGACTTTTGTGTCTAAATATTAAAAAAAAAAATCAAATCAAAATTGAGAGGTTTGGTTCAGGACTCACTTTAAACACGTGTGGGAATATTTACACTGGCTAACACAGATACTGAAGTTGTTTGGCAAGTCATTAAAAATACGAATCAAAGATCCCTATAAGTCCATTAAACAGACAGGCAGATACCTCAAGGAAGATGATTCAAAATGCTAGATATCTAAACTGGATGCCTAAAGAAAATTATATAAATACCTTGGATTCTCCCCTTTTCTTCTCCACCCTGTCCTTTCAGCAGACATTTATACTAATCCATTAGTTTTTAAAAAATAGGCTTTTTCCTACTTAGTTTTGCAGATGGTTTTGGCCTTAAACACAGCACAATCTACAGAAATGCAATTATTTAAGTTTTTGTTTTTAATGTGGCTCATCATCGCTAAATTGAAGAACCCAGGATTAAAAAAAAGCACTTAATGTGAATTAAATGGTGGTGGTGGCCAGCGAGTGTTTGTCTTACAGCAATAGTATCACAGGTTCATTTCCTTTGTATATCTTACTTCGGTTTTGCAAACTAGGATGGGGTTTTTCCAGCTTTTTCTGTATACTTTTTCAGGGCCTTTTGTTTCCAGAGATGTAAATTGAAAGAGATGCCATTTCCACGCAAAGAGATGAAATGTTTATTTTAAGAACACACAAGAACTCTGTTACGATATAACTTGTTGAATCCTTGATGCCAGACTGGCTTTCCTTGGAAGATGAATGGGAATTTGAAAAGGACCCTGTCAAAGGAATTGGGCTTTGCAGTTACTCCTTTTAGCCAAAGCTTTGCTTCACGCTCCTCTCTTCTGTCTTTTAAGCATGAAGGAGCAACATGTAAGAAAACAAAAAGTTGGGATATTTTCATGGTTTATGTACCATTTTCAAGCCTTCCCCTGTGACCCCTCCCCAAAACAAGGGAAAAAAAAACCCTCCATACAAGCCGAGGGGGAAGCAAAATGAGCAAAGTTCAGATGAGTTTTCCTTAGAATTTGAGGAGTTTTTTTGCTGTGACAATGTTGTAGGTAATTTCCAGTGGGAACAGTCTGCAGGGAATTGTGCTGAGCTCCCTGTGGGCTCATGGATGGGAATGGGGATGGGATGCTGGGACTCACGGGCTCAGGCTGCACGTCCCTGGCTGGGCTTTTGGTCCCTAGACGTAGCAGAAATCAGCTCAGTTGTGCTCTCAGCTTGTGTAGAAGAGGGAACTGGTTGTTTAAAACAGGCTGCCATGATTTTGCCGTGCCTTCGTTCTCTGCCAGAGTTTTCCAGAAGCAGAGAGTGAGAATATCCTCCTGCCACCTTTCCGAGGGCATTTTTAAACCTGCACGTCAGCGTAAATCGGAAGAGCAATAAAACAAGGGGAAGGAGCAGTGCAAGGTTCAGCTGAGCTACAGCAGCGACTTCTGAGGGTGCTTAACCCTGCATATTTTATTTTCTTTTGGTCTCACTGGTGTAGCTGTAGCTGCAGACAGGGTGCTCTTAATAAAATTAAAAGTGGGAATTAAATATGGTAGCGCAGGGTGATAGGGCAAAGCTGAGAGTTTCTCATGCAACTTTGCTTCCCTCTGATCTTTTATTCAGCGTTCAGAGATGGCAGATCTGCTGTCATTTTCCTGGCGTATTTTTTAATACCGGTATGCTTCTTGCACTCTGCTTTACTGTTTGGATTTCTATACTGCTGAAATGTTACGTGTACAGGCAAGGGTTCATAAATATATATGTTCCCTGACGGTTTCAGTTCCTGCATGTGCTAATGAATATATATCCCTCGCTGGAGTTTCAGTTCTGCGGCAGACGCGATGGATTTCTCCCTCTTTATCAGTAGCACCATTAGTAGAGATAGAAATGGAAACTTTTTCAACTAAAACCAGCTGGGATATCATTGATCGAGATACAGTCTAACCCAGGAAAGTGGGGTGTAAGTAGTAATTGGAGCTGTAATGCAATTGAAATGATGTTTTTCTTGCTGTTTGTTTTTAGGATATTTCATGACCTATTCAGTCATTCATTCGCTGTCTCTGTTTTCCCTTAAAAATATAAGTTTCTCAAAGCTGACGATAAAAAGGGATTTAGTGCTGCTGAAACAACAGATAGAAATATAAGAAATATAATTTTTTCTTTTAAAAATATTTAAAAATATATTACAGGTGTGTAAAAGAGGTAATATGACACTCTAAGGAATTTTCAAATCCATGACATCTTTTCCCTTTAACGTGTTATACTTAGCATTGCTGTTTAAAAGCATGGAACGAGACTTCATAGGTTTGTTAAAAAAAAAACACCAAACAAACCAAACCAAAAAACCCCCAACCTTCCCAAGACACTGGAGATTTACCTTTTAAAAAGAAAACAGGTTACAAAGACCCTGCCGTTAACTGTGCAGAAATGAGCATTTGATGATGGGTTTCAAAGGAAGCAGATTAAGTGATTCACAAAGTGCAGTGGCGTTTGGCACGTGTGGGGATTCGAGCAGTAAGTCAGAAAGGCACAGATTAAATCCTGTCAGGGACCTGGCTTTGTTGCATCTGTTTTTATGATGAAGATCTAATTTTGAATTATTTTGACAAACTAGAAATGCAGTTTACAGCAGCAAATATTTTTTTCCATTAAATTTAGAGTCCCAGGCAGACAATTTGACTTGCCTTGACTGTCTCCCTTTCAATACTTATTCTCCACAAATAAGTTCAGGAGTCAGATCTGGAGACTGATTGACTTTGCTTTCGAAAACACATTTTAAAGACAAAACCTAAACTGTATTAAATATTTACATGTCATCAGTCACTGTAATTACCACAGTGGTTACATTCTGTCTGGGAGAGGGGAGGAGGGTGGTCATGCAACAAACATCAAGAGGCAGCTGATATTTAGGGGACAATTTCTATCATAGCGTGATCACCGTGGGAATATGACTCTGAAGCAAGGAAATTCTTTTTCCAGTCAGATGCATTTTATTAGAAGATTCAGTTCTCTATCCTGCTTTGCAATCCTCCTTTCTCACTTGGCTGCTTTGTTGTTACTGGTTTTCACCACAGGTTATCACAGATATGGCCCAGATTTTCCCAGTTTCTACCCTCTGTGATTCTTTCCATTCCCTCCCTCATCCCAAGTAATTCTTCCCTGCATAGACCCATCATTTTTGTACTGTGTGTAGGAAGGTGATATTAAAACAATATTATAGCAGCCTCTAATAAAAGTGGAGTCTGTGTGTATTGGTTACATGGGATTAGTGATTGGAGATATGCACACACATAAAAATAGTTGTTGTACATCTCTGGCCACTTGACCTCACTGCTGATCAGTCTCCCATTGGATTTGTAGTATTTAAAAGTTCTCTAGCAAATTCAGAAAGGTGCATTTTAATTACCCATTATTCTGGAAGCAGGATTTTTTTTTTTGCCTTTCTCACTTGATTTTTGAAAGATCTTCTGCAGTTCCTCCTCTCTGACATGACAAAATCATGTTCATTCCTAGAGCAGTGTTTAGGCTTACTATGTATTCTGACAGGACATTATTTGGAAGGGGTATGAAGCACCAAATTTGAGCTTGTGTAGTTCATGATGTATCAAGCAACACTGATACACAAAAAACCTGTTTTTCTTTAAATGAAAATAAAAAAAAAAAAGTGGCAATGCAAAAAATGCTTCTGTCTGTTAAAAATTTGACAGTGACATTTGACTGTGAACAGTTAGGAGAGATTTGAAGTTGTCTAAATCTTTATTTGTTAAATCCAAAGTATAATCTTTATTTCTAAACACACACGCAGCATCTCAGTTGTGCTCCAGCTTTTAATTTCACCCCCAAAAAAAGCATTCATCTCACATCAGGCCAGAGAACTGCTACACAGGTGGTTTTTATGTGCACATTTGCAGACATAAATCATGCACTCAGTATCTTGGTTTTATGCTGAGGGAATCTCAAAGCATCTGAAAAGTCACACCTGAGGAGGTTACATGTAGAAAGAGTAGAGCCACCCCTATGAAAAGTAACAGGTAGATGATTCACTGCCCTTTGCCTAAACCCTGTCCTCCTTCATGATGGCCCGAAGAACTTTCTCTTACACACCCCAGTGCTGTGAAAATGGCAATAACAAATTTAGCTTTCAAGCAGAGTAAGAAAACTTGCTTATTTATGCCTTATTTGCAGTTCCCTCACTCCTACACAGATGCATCAAGCCCTAGGGCAGTTATCTTAAGGGTGAAAAGCAGGTTGGAAATGCCACTAGGATTCCACAGGAAGGTCTCTGAGCACTCCCCAGCAGCAAAAAAAAAAGAAACATTTCAGCCCATCCTTTGGGATTGTGGAGGCAGCGCCGCACTCCTCGTGGAGAGAGACGCTTGGACCGTGAGCGGCTGTTCCACCTACTCCCAAGTGAAGTAGTACGAGATTTTTTTGGCCATACGAAATGCAGAACCATGAGACCAGATTATTGGCATTTGAAAGTATTGCCAGGATAAAATATTAAAAAAAAAAAAAGTTATTCACAGGATAAAATATAAAATAAAAAAAAAATAAAGCACCGTATAAAATGGTGCTTTATTTTCTCTTGGTTCGGAAGAGTTATTTATTTAATTTTTTTATTTTGGTGGTAACAGAATAAATGTGCTAGTGTTACAAAAAGCGCATAATAATATATTGTTTTTATGCAGAAACAAAGCTGCAGAGGAAAGGATGGTTTGATTTTGTGCGTATTTTCTGCAGTAAACATTTTTGGCATTCCTTTTTTTTTCTTTTCTTTTTTGTCTTTTTTTAATACTTTATTTTTCCTGCTTGGTTTAATGCAGCATAACCTCCTCTAAATTTAGTGGGAAGTGTAAATGTATGTAATGCTTTTTCTGTGGTTAGAAAATACATGTAGCATTAAGTTATTAAAGCTTGACTTTAAACTATGTCTTGGGCTAATGATTTTACAGTATAATTGCTTTAGTTAATTTGAAGGCAGGTATACATACAGCTTATTCCATTTTGGCACTATAAAGTTTGCCATTGGTATTATACCTCATTTTTTATATGATTTACATAATTTGTGAAACAGATTTAATACTTTGTGTGTGAGCTAATTAGTTTCTGGTTTAGAGCCTTATTGTATGTTCATTGGGTTCTGAACACCTTTTACAGTAGCACAGAAGGTCATTGTTGGATCTAAATTCTTTGTAGAGCAATCAATCCCCTTTTAATAAAATAAGTTGCATAATTTTTAATGTAATTAAATTGGGTTCTACGGAATTGTTTTCAGCTGTAAATTTGCTGAATTGGAAGAAATATGAGGTGATGTGTTAATTACTGAGTTGTGCTTTTTCCCTTGTTATGGTATAGTTAGAGATTACTGGACTTTACATGAATGTAATTTTACATTTTTATATTTGCCTCCGAGGAGCTCGTAAGGGGTGTACAGCTTTTTCTGGTAGAAGAAGAAAAAAAAAATAAAAGGAACGTTTCTTGTAGAATTTCAAAAACTTCCTGACTAACTTTCAGAAGATTCCATGTTAATATATCCTTCACATTTATTACCAAGTGCCAGATGACAGCAATTAGGAGCACTTGCCAAGCACTGAGCTCTTCAGCAGGTGATGATGACCAGGTTGGGTGGGTGAACTGAATGTCCCTTTTCCAGGGAAATGGAGCCCCTCCGTGCACAATAAGCATCTTAAAGTCACGTCACACGCCAGCCCAAGGAAGTTCTTTTCCTCTGGAATGTGATTTTTACATGAGGGCACATGCTGGCTGTTTTCCTCTCCAAGGAATTGTTTTCTTGGCTGCCGCCATCCCGTGTTTAACAGGACTGTGCAGCTTTAACGGCTCCGGGCTTATTAGGAGTCTAAACAGTCTCCTGTATCCTTTGTGTCAAAATGAGTGAAGGCTTTGGAAATCATTCTGGGATTCACTGAGCAGGAAAAGGAGTTGCTGGAAAGAGTCAGACCCTGCAGAAAGGCTGGCTTCCCAAGTTAAAAATGGACAGCAGCAATTCCCTTCTGAAAGTTTTCTGCATCCATTCCCAGTGCTAACTCAGACTTTTAACTTAATCAAATCATTTCTGTAACCAATTATTTCTAATTTGGGTTTTACTTGTCTGTTTCTACCTCACTTTTTCCCTGTGTACCTCTCACATGCATGCTTGTGCTTTTTAACTTGGTAAAGTAGTTGCATTTAATACAGAGATAAATTAAAGTTAATGAGACAGAACCAGAACACGGCACAGGTATTTACCTTCCCTGTGTTTGTGTGCTGTAAGGAACTGGTTCTGGGATTTTTGTACTTTGTGTATAACCCTGATCTGCTAAACATGTTTTGTGGGAGAAGCAAATATCACCAGTTGTCTTCCTGCTCTTGGCCGAGGCGCAGCTGATTTCATTTAACAGCCAAAGTCTCTTATGCAGAACCATCGAGGGGTTTTGATTATTTATAAGAACCTCTAACCAAGGCAGTGTTTTTCTGATGTGTTTACATGTATACATAGCTATAAAAAAATAAAGAACAGAAAAACCTGACTTTTTATTGTTGTATTTGCAGCCATTCTCGCTCAGCGTAGAGCTGTTAGACCTTTGCCGTACAATTACACCAGTGGAAGCCTTTAAGGCATTTATTTCCAAGTGGGAATACTGTTTCTCCTGCTTTAAACAATTAGATGAAGTGTAATCTCACTTTCTTCCTGTGGAATGCCACACTTTTATTGCTATCATTTATCAGTAGCGAGATGCAAATAAGACGTAAGCTTAGGAGCCTGGCTCAAATAAAACCAGATTGTATTGATTCTTGTGTGGTACAGAATGAAATGGAAAATCATCTGACAGCCAATCTATGCTCATCAGAGCAATTTTTAAAGAATAAAAGCTGAATATGTACAAAATAAATTCCTTATCTTGTTTAGGTGATGTACCTGTGCAGTTTGAAAGTCAGAAACCTGATAAAAATTGCGGATAATTGCGCGAGATAGTGCCGGTTATTTTCATTAGGGCTCTAAAAAGTGAGGTGTGGCTTGGGCTAAGAGCAGCTCCAGAGCACACAGAAACTTTGGAAATCATAGAATCATAGTGCTGAGTTGGAAGGGACCCACAAGAAACAGAGAGTTCAACTCCTGGCCCTGCACAGGACAGCCCCAACAATCACACCGTGTATCTGACAGTTTATTGATGGACACCTAAAGATGGAGGGGAAAAAAAACCAAACAAAACCCCCAAACTTTCACATCACTGACAGCAAATGAAGGAGACTGAAAAACTGAGGTTTTGTCCATGTAGCACATTAATGATTTTCTTTTAAAAAAAAAAAAAAAAAAGTTTCCCCATCCCCCTGCACTGCTCAGGAGACAAGACGGCTGCTGATTTCTTAAAGCCTTAAAGTTAGCTGACCTCCTCGCTGAACCCGACTTTAATGTAAACATTTTCTTGAGATGGTTCGTAGCAGGGCCAGCAAATCTGGAGAATATTAGTGGCGCTGTGTTTGCGGGAAGCAGGAATCCCTTGGTAATTCTCAGGAGCTCTTTTCCAGGCCAAGGCAGCCTGAGACACAGTTGTGTTTTCAGTTTTGCAGGGTTCGTTGGTAATGCCCTGTGTATCTTTCTAAAATGTAATTAGTAAAACACATAATTAGTTTTTGCTTTGAAGTTGAGTTTTTCTTCCTTGCTTTCACTCCGTTAAAACTCTTTATCTCCCCCCACCAAAGGTAAATAATTTGATAGCCCAGTATTGGCGTTGATTTAGTTGTCGGCATTTTGGCGTTGGTTTATGAATCTAAATAGAAGAGAGAAATTAGAGCAGGGCTTCCTCCAGATCACCTCTTTGCAGGAATATTAAGTTCCTTTAAATGCTCCATACTTAAGTGAAACAAACGGCTTCATTTTGAAGAAAACTTTTATTCTTATGTGGGTGCTTGCATTCCTTCCATACAGTAGGAGTTGGTTACAAAGTGCGTCATCGTGTGGAGTATTTTGCAGGTAGAAATATTGCAGCTGAATTCCTACATTTTCCTTACCCGTGTGCCTTTTTTGTAGATACATTGCATTTATCATAAGCTTGATCAGCTGCTGAAATAAGACATAATACTTAGCACTTCTTGCTTTTCAGCTTCAAAGCACTTTTCACGCATTAACTGATCTCCCCAGCGTCCCAGTCTGCCCAGTACTCACTGCTGTACAGCAGCATGCCCAGAGTGGGAGCACTGGTGGGTAGCAGCCTGATGGTCATCAGTCAGCAGTGCTTATTATCCCCTAGCACATGTTGTATTTCACTAACTATAAAAATCTTATTTTTACCTGCAGAAAAAAACATGTTTGCCCATAAGAAACCTGTGCCTGATACGGGCAGTCCTTGCTGTCACCGCATGTTGTGTGTTAATCTGCTAATTGGACTCAGTCTGTTTTCCTAACAGGTAAAAATCTTGAGAGAGTAGAGAGACTGATGAAAGGAAACTTTGTGTGTAGTTGATTTTTTTTTGGTTAAAAAAAACACATCAAAGTTGCCTTTTCAGTTTGGAAGGAAACTTTATGGTTCTGCTATTAAAGTGTCTGAAATCCGGCTTTCACTTTCAGCACAGGGCACAGAGATGCAAAACTCCCTTTAGATCTCTCATTTAAGTTTTTTTGAAAACTTGCAGAAAGGAAAGGAAGAGGGAGAAAGTCAAAGACTGATGTTTTTCTGCTTTTACTTTTTAATTTTAATTTAGAGAAGTATGTAAAAGTTCCCATGAGCATCACAAAACTGGTGCTTTTGCAGAGGTAGAGCAGAATCCTGCCAAAATTTTGCCAATATTGACTGGTTTTCTGAGATGACCTGCATTAATTAATTGTTCTTTCACCCTTCTACCCTCACTTTCTGTAGCCAGGGACTGTGTCCTGCATTTTCTGGAGCAAGGATTTTCTTCATTTATCTTTCTTGGAGGTTGTAGGGTACATTGAGCACACTGGACACTGGTTGGAGCATGTGAGACTTCCTGAAATATAAATAATAGTAAAGGCTTTATATTATTACATCGTAATTTGATTGGCTTTTCTCTAAGTTTGTTTTTTTCCAAGTTTTGATCACAGATATGTTTAATTGGTGTTAAAATTGGCTGCTGTGTGTGTTGGTTGTCGTGGCTTGTTTAATACCTCCTGTTTACAGTTGTCCTAGTTTTACCATCTTGAAAGATGGTTTCTATTTAGTTCCCTTAATGTTTGCCACAGTTTGTTTTAAAACCCACAAATTTAGCTGAAGTGTTTGGTTTTTTACTTAAGAATGTTAACTTTAGAAATAAAAGATTTCCTGTTTATCAGCAAAAGTGTTTCTTCCCACTTGCTGGCATGATTTCGAAGATGGATTTCTTTATTTCCTTCTCTTACACTGCATTTCTTTCTTGTGCTAAACAAAATAAACCCTGAGCTATGATAAAGCTTATTTAACCCAGATATACCTGCCTCACCTCAAATAAATACAAAATAAATTGGGCAAAAGAAAGAGATAATATTTTTGAATCAGGACACAAACATCACTCTCTGTAAGATATTCATTGTACTGCAGTAAATGGGGAAAATATATTGAATTTATGCACACATGATTGACTTTTCATACAGTGAACCCAGGTTAAACATCTTGAATATGGAATATGAATAGAGCTAACATTTTCATACGAAGCAATAATGAAAATTAACAGAGCTCCATTTCAACTGATAGCAAAGAACATTTGATACTCCAAGGCATGAAATGTGTTTAGTACTTGGGTTTTGTTAAGCTTGACAGAAGCCAGGAAACGGGACGGTACAACTGCAGCATAAAGGCTGCTTCTGTACCCGATGACAGGCTCGAGGATGGAACTGGGGGGAAACAATGACACCACCCACCCGTCCCTCATTCCTTACAGTAAGAGGAGAAGGCATTCATGGCTGTGTGTCGTCAATGGCATCGTCTCTGACAGCATCCGTCCTTGGGACCTGGGTTTTGTTCCCTGGCGCCAGGCTGCAGGCACAGGAGGAAAAAAAAACCCTCCTTCTCGTGGATTTTGCAGGAACAATGCATTTGCTTTTGTATTTTTTTGCCTTGTTTGGTTGTGTAATAGCTCTGGATGAAATGGGGTTTATTCCAGGTAACAGGAAGGACTTCCTGATGCTTTCCTGGTTTAGGGAAGTGCAGACCAGCTGCAGCTGAAGTGGAGGTTGAGGCATTACTTGCTGTGGGTTCCTAACCCTGGTGGTCTGTCCTTCTCCCTCACATCAGCATCTTCTAGTCAAGCTGCTCCAACATAGCAGCCTGCACTTTGAGAACTTTTTTTCCTGCAGAGATTTCAATCCCTGTTGAGAGTTACTTGTTGAGTCTGTTCGATAGGCAGAAAAATCAGAAGTCAAAATATGCAGGTCAGGCAGAAACTGCTGGAGATTTTCTTTCTGTTCCTTTCCCTCCCATCCCTTTCACCTCTAGTAGAAGCTCAAGTTGCTTTTCTCTTGCAGTCTTATAAATGCACTTGTTTCCTTAGTTGTAACCCTATAAATGCTCTTGTTCAACATGGGCCGTATTTGAAGAGTTGACCTTTTATTTGGTTTTAGTGCTTTAAATTGAAAGTTTAAAGGTCCCTAAAATTATCTTTAGGAAAAATGTAGCCTAACAATTAAGGTTTGACATCTGAACCTTTCCAGCTCCTGTGTACACACAAGGAAAGTTTCCTGAAGAGTCACACAAGGGAGAAATTCCTCTGGTCAGTGAATACAAGGCCCAGAGCCCTGGAGGAAAGCTTGGCTTCCACTCAATTAAAAGAAGTTTTTAATTGGTCCTGTGCTAACCCAAAATGGGATTTTTTTGCTTTCTTTCAGGGAGATTGAGACAAAAATAAGTGAACAAGAACACCTGTCAGCTCCAGGCTCTGGGTGTTTTCTGACTCTGTCTGCTGAGAGGACATTGTGATGCTTATGCTTTACCATCCATAATGGTGATTTACACCAGCAGCTTAAATATATAGAACTTCCCAGTGAAACCATAATTAAACCTCTACCTAAATTCCTAGGACTGACCTACAGTATCTCAGAATTGTGAATTTTAAATACAAATGTTGTATTTAAAACATGAAAAAACTCTACTCAGCATCCTGAGAGAGTTTAGAGCCACTGAAGGGGCAGCTGCTTCTGCATTAGCCTAGAAATGACCAGTTTTGCTGTTCTTCATCAGCTTCAGCCAGTGTAAGTTGAAGGTCTTGGAACAGTTAGCCTTGCAGTGACTGTTTTCTGTTGTGTGGAACCTGTTAAATGAATTTTAAACAGGTTTCTCTGCACATCTTGCAAGTTTATTATTGTAAATAGAATCTTACTTCAAGAGGTCCTTGAATTTGTGTCAAGCCTTCAGCTGATCCAGCAAACAGGCTTCTTGTATCATTTAATCTCAGTTTGTTCACCTGTGAAATGGGTGTTCTAGCAACTTATGTGATGTAATACTTTAAAAATGTACTTAGTACACCAGTATATCCTGTAAATTAATAGAATATTATGTAGAGATAATTTGCTGTTGGGTAGTAGGACAATGGTATATGCTGAATTTTCTGAACACAGGTGGTGTAGAAGGGACAGTTGTATTGTATTAAGTATATTAAGTATATTAAGTTGTGTTCTTAAGTATTGTGTGAGAATAAACCCTTTTAATCCACCATGAAGGATAATGTACCTCATTTAAAAAGTCCTTTGAGATCCTGCACAGACTGTTGGAGCTCTGCTTTCCTTGCTGTGCCAGCTCCTCACCTCAGGAGGAAGACAAAGAACAGTTTGCAGTTAATGGACTGGGATTCGGGAGATGGGGTCACACTTGCTTTGTGACCTTAGGTAGGTCAGTTCCTCCATAAATCAGTATTATTACTGTAATATTTCCTGTCCTTCAGCTTAGGTATGTCTTCCATATTTGATTTGTAAACTGTTCTGACTGAGGGCTTTTCAGGTTAAGTCTGGACAGCATCTACCACAACAGAGTTCTGTTGTTAGCTGGGGTTTCCAAGATGCCTCTTTAATAAAAGCTATCATAAATTCAATGGTATTACTATGTTACATCCTTCTTTTAAACATTGACACATATGAAGTTGCACTTGTTAAACTCAAAAATATTCAGGTGAGGCTGGACATAGAATCCTCACGTCATTGCGTGACAGTGTTACCATCACAATTTATTTTTTCAAGTGCACCATATCATTAATATTTGATTTATTCTAATTCTGCAAACAGGAAATGATGGTGCATGAAGTTCTGTACTCAGAGCAGTGATTTGTTGGGGTTTGATTTGCCAAATCTGGATCTACAAAACTACCGTATATTGGGTTTGCTGGATTTTTACATCCTAATATCTACTTTAGTCCTTGGTGTAGTTGTGTGGGTACTTGTGCAAACATGAGATTTTTGTCTCCTTGAATTTTACTCACTTCTAATATTATACTTTACGTGTACATTTACATTATAGTTTACAGTCCAAAGGAGCATTTTAGAAGAACAGTAAACATTTAATCAGTGCATGTCATGTGAAGGAACCATGATTGGTTCTTCTGTTCTGGCAGGACATACATAACCAACAGATCAGCAGTTGAGCCCATCCACTGTCAAAGCTCCTCCAGTCTTTCAAGGTTAGCAGACATCCCACTGCCTTGGGATGGTTTTGCTTTAAATTTGTTGAATATTTAAAAGAAATATGTATAGGGAGAATTAACTTTAGCTGCACACCAGCAGATTTTCTCTTCTGTACATGGGCTTGAGTTGTGCCTTGCATCAGAGCTTGCATGGGTGGGGAAGGGGTTTACTGCTGTTGCAGAGTCCATGAGTAGGAATTTGAGGTCCAGAAAATGCTGCCCTAGATCATCTCTTCAGAGTTCAGTTGTGTTCATTTGTGCTTGATAAAGAGCGAGACAAAGATCCCCCAAAGTCCTACTTTTTAAAGTAGGAAACCTTGTTTGTTTATGAAAGTGGGGCCACTTAATTTGCATGTGTACCTGGTACAGCACAGCTTCAGCCAAGGCCAGGCTGGATGGGGCTCTGAGCAGCCTGCTCCAGTGGAAGGTGTCCCTGCTCATGGCAGGGGTTGGAATGAGATGATCTTTAATGTCCCTTCCAACCCAAACCATTCTAGGATTCTTGGATGGTGCCTCTCTGTTTCACATTACTTTGACAATCATGCAAATTCTCACATTATTTTATACTTTATTGAATAACATGAGTGGATTCAGTGACACTATACCTAGTTTTTACCAAAAATCTCCAAAGCGCCATCAAGAGAGGATGCTCAAGTGTTTGTATCTCTGCTTCATCACCAGTGGGGCAGCAAAACTGCAGTTACTTCCACTTTTGTTCTGCTTTCCCATGATTTGAGCAGGAGTGAGCAATGTGGCCTAAACTTTTTTTTTTCCTAAAGGCTATGACAGGCTAGGCCTGATAAATTTTAGCATGATAGAGAGGGAAAGCTATAACCTGCTGACACTGGGGGATATAATTAAAATGTGTAGGCACCCTGAATTACAGCTGTTGCAAGTGTTCCAGCTATCTTAATAATTGAAGACCTTTTAATAATTTTATATGTTCTTTACTAGCTTGGCCTTGAGCTTAGGCAGGACTTCAGTTTCAAGATAATTTTCTTGTCTTCAAAAGTTAAATTGCTTTCTTTAATATAAAGCATACAATAAGGAGTGCAATTGAAGGGCTGCATGCTGACTGAACCTGCTCTTTCAGCATGAGACTCCACTTGTTCGAAGCAGATCCCAAGGAACAAACACTCTTTTATTATTAGATGATAAATCCCTGATGCCGTATCACTGTTTTGGCTTTCAACCTTATTGAACTTTCAAGAGAAATGCCTCTGTTTATAACATGAACTGCCCAGTAGCATCCAAGTATCTGTCACTGCACTGTGGACTTGAATTTTTATTTGGTGAACTGTACTGTGCTGTGTTGTTCATAGTGTGTCTGGTGCTATACAGCTAAAATCTGGCACGTACCCTGATGAAAAGCTGCAGAATGAGATGTGGGGGTTACTATTTTTGGTACAGAATTCTGATTGCAAGTTAGAGCTTTTAATAACTTTTAATTAAATGAGCTGGCAAATTAAGGTTGTTTTTTGTGAGTAAAAAATAAAAAATAATATTTCTGCTGAAAATTCTTGGGATACTTAGCCTTAATTTACTGAAGTTTGTTGGGCTCTTTTGTAAAATATCACAAAATGTACATAAAGGGGGCTTACAAGAAGACTGGAGGGAGGCTTTTCACAGGGGCATGGAATTATAGGACATGGGGGAATGATCATAAGCTGCAGGAGGGTAAGTTTTAGATTGGATATGAGGAAGGAATTCTTTACTGTGAGGGTGGTCAGGTCTTGGCAGAGGTTGCCCAGGGAGGTTGTGGATCTCATCATCCCTGGAAGTATTCAAGGCCAGGCTGGATGGGGCTTTGAGCAGTCTGATCTGGTGGAAGTCCCTGGCCATGACTGGAGGATTGCAAGTGGATGATCTTCAAGATCACTTTAAAGATCCTGTGAAGTTCTTCTGAAAGGAGTTCAAAAATACCTGTACTGAAGGCAAAAATTCCTTGTGCTTTAGAAAATATTATTTATTACCACATAGAAACATGGCAAGAAAAAGTGACATCTCTAGCATCTGACTTTGAATGGAAAAGCAATTTGCATTTCTGTGTGTGTATTTGGCAAATTATGTTTCTGTGTTTGACTTAGAATTCACCATTCTCAAGTAGCTTCTCCAGCCTCTTAAAGTGGAGAAGCTGAGGCAATGATCTGAATTTATTTTGCAGATGACTTTCTTTTAGAGATAGCTGTAGTGAGGCGAAGATAAAAGCTGAAATTCACTGTCTCCTGGGTGGGTGTCTCAGGCAGGGTTCCTGAGTTTTTTGCTTCCAAAACTTCCTTTGGGATACCCAGCCTGTTGCTTCAGCAGGAATCTGCTTTTGACACAGTGGTGGGATATTCTACCAAGAAACATTTTTTGAATATTGATATCTTAGCCCACAGCACTGCATTTGTTTAATATTTGGTAAGATCTCAGCTGCATCAACTAGGAAAAATTTTCTTCTCATGGGAGTTTTCTAGTGAGTTTTGGGACGTGGTCAAGGTGTGATATTTTATAATGCCAAGATGTGTTGTTAAAAGGCTTTCTAAACCATCAGGCTTTAAGTGGTGCTTTCTCCTGCAGAGTATCAAGTTGATAGTCAACCATAATTTGGTTTTTAAGTTTGTCTGTTGAATGAGTCCCAATTTGTATAGATAATATTGTGTGTTCAAGTGACTGCTCCGCTTTTGTACATTCCCTTCCATTAAGAAGATGAGACCTCGGATAACTCGGAGTTTCAGATAATGTGGAATCAAATACGTTAGCAAGTTGTACTGTAACAAATCAGCACAATGACTATTTTATGTTTGAAGCGGAGATCGTGTTTGGAGTGCCTGTAAACGCCTTGTTGGAAAAATCAATTCTGAGCATCTCCTTTCTCCACATTTTGATTCATTTTACCTCAAATGTATTTTGACACTGAAGTTTCAGTCTGTCCACATGCAGCGTTTAACTCTCCTGCCTTTTTTTTGAGCTTACTCCAGGGTTATACCATGGTGGCTGAAAACAACATGTGATTTTGAAGGGCACATTACTTAGTGATTAATTACTTTATAGAATCCTATAGTTGCTAAGGTTGGAAAAGACCTTTGAGATGATCACATCTCACTGTCATTTGAGTGGTAAAACAGCCTAAGAAAAGCGTGCACGGGAGGGAGCTGAAGAAGAAATGTAGCAACAAATCACACTTCTTGCTTTCTCAAGTCATCTCACTAGACCTCAGACTCCATATTTTTGGGAGGCTTGCACCATGTAGAGTAGTGCTGGTAGGATTGACAGAGCTTGTTTTATTTGGAGCAGGCAAATGGATAAATAAGGCTTCTTGGTACACTCAGAGAGCTCAAGGCATTTGGGGAAAATATCAATAATCCCCATTTGATAGAGGATGGGAGTCAGGCACGGAGCTGTGTCTTGTCAAGCACTGCCAAGCTGGTCACTGGCAGAGCAGGGCCTTCAAATCTGCTTGAAATAGGAAAGCTGATGAGACAGAGAGATATGGGAGGGCTCCTCCAACCCACCGAGTCAAGGAGAGGGTTTAAAGAGAGATGTAATGCGTCCCTTAGTTTGATTTATTTTTCTTTGCTAAGCAGAGAGTCTGCAGTACTCAACATTAGATAGTCTTTGCCCTGGGTGCACCAAGCTTTTGCATTTTCTGAAGGGATATATTGGTAGTATTGTGAAAATGTGACTGTGACCTATTTAGACGGGTTAGAGTAGGGTACAAATCTCTGCACTAGGAAGAAGTATCATTTTCCAGCTGGGCAGAAAATCACATTTATTCTGTAATAGAACACAAGAGCTCATTGAACACCGGAGTGGAGTGGCTGAGCCGTCAGCGCTCCACCGGGGGAATGAAGTCTCTGCTTAAATATTCCATCAGATAGCAGAAATCCTGGGAGTCAGAAGAACAGAATTACTGGCTTCAGTAGATGACCAAAAAGTTGTTCTTTCTCTTGGGAGAGGCTGTTCAGCTGCAGTAGAGGATTGTTTTTAGAAGAGCTGCAAGACACTTTCTGTATGTGTTCTTGCTAGTTGTCAAGGGCTGAGAACAAAAAGGAAATTATTATACATAAGCATTACCCCGGACTGACGAGGAGGTGATGTGCAGTGATCCATGTACATTTAAATGAGTCTCTCTTAGAAACAGGAACTTTTGAATCAAAGGCTTCACTTTCTCAGAAAATCGACTATTTGACCTAAAAGCTCAGAAGTTGTAGGGGACTACCCAAAATTATCAGGGGCGGAACAATCCAATATTTGTGTTGTTAATGTTGCAGCCAGGATCAGACAGTTTATAAGAGGAGGTAGGATTTCCTCTTAGACAAATTATTGTGGTCAGGAAAAAAGCACTAGTACATGAGCCTCTGTCCTGGCAAATATTTTGTGCATTCAAAACTATGTCTGCTTTTTCCATCCCTCCTTACGAGTCTGAGAGGAAATTGCTTCCCCTCATAAACCTAGAATTTGCTGCCTTTCTTCAAGAAAAACACAATGGATTTTTAAAATTTATTTAAAGAAACTTCACAAACTCACACTGTAATAAAAATATTAACATGCAAGACAGTGAGTTTGGGCATTGTCACATCATTAGGTTTGTGCAGGTGCTCTGAAGTGCTTCCCAGTTATTAAATTTCACAATGAGAGATGGGCAAATCTTATCTCTGCCTCATGCCGGCGTCACAGCAGCAAACTTGTTGAATTCCCCTAAGTTATGGAAATACCTGGTATAGAACCTAAACTCTGTATTACAAGTTTTGACACAACTCCTTTACAACCAATGGGGAATGTATATTATTTTCTGCCCTTCAAAGCTGCTTTTCTGTAGAGATAACATTGGCAAGGATAGCTCCGAAGATAGGCGCTCACTCAGCGGAGGAACATTGCTGTATTACTCAAAAAGATAAGGAGGTATTAAGAACTTCCTTGGAGTTCTTACCAAAAATCAATTCTATCTTTTATAGTTCTCCAGAGATAATTCGTCCCTCTCCCCGTCCTAATCCACACTGAGCGGGGATGGAGGCAAGGAGAAGGATGTGGTGCAAACACCAGAGGTTAAAATGTCGCTGTCTTTTTGTGATTTATTTTCAAATTAAAATCGTACCTTTTCTGGATGGGCATCAGCCATAAAGTGATGGTTATTCCCAAATCAGCCAGTAGTGCATTACAAGGAATTTAAGTACTCTTTCTGCCAGGAGAAACCAAGTTTCAGTAGCAGGAGGAGCATCCCTCTCCTAAGGAGAGATGCAGGATCATAATGCAGATGAACAAGGTGTCTCCCTTAATCCAGGTGGCGAGAGACACAGATTTTTTTCTCTTCTAACCATATTAAAAATATCTGATTAGCCAGATTCCATCTTCTCTAAAGTAAAAGGTGAGCTGGTAGGTTCAGAATTCGATTTCCAAACTCATCCTAGACTTTGAATTTTCATCCCTGCCATCAGTATTTTGTGTGACAATGGCCATGCATCAATAGTTTGTAATTTCTGAGCCCTGCTGTTTTTTTTTCTCTGTAGATGAGACCTGTGGTGTAGTGGAAAGTATAGGGGATTTGAACAAGATAATCTTCAAGGTTCCTTCCAACCCAAACCAATGCTATGATTCAATGATATTGGTTGTCTCTGCAAATTCTTGCCCATCTGTGGATGAAGAGCCTGTAAAAATATGTGGCCATGCCCTGAGCAAGTTGTCCTGAAATATCCGATATTGGTAACAGAAAATTCTCCAAACAGTGGCTTGGCAAAAATCTTACTCCTGAGTAAGAATGAATTTAGACTTTTATTCTGAATTGGATCTCCTGTGTCCCTAAATACCTGCTATTCTTGAGCAGTCAGAGAGCCTGTTAATCATATTGCTTATGATAAATGATATTTTTGGCCACTCTGTCATTCAGCATGTCTGGTGTATGTCAAGGGTAATATCCTCTTGTGGTGCGGTAGCATATTGAAAATGGAAATAATATCTTTAGAGTTTCTCAGGTATCCTGACTAAAATTGTAACTTGTCTTTTCTCCTCCTAGTTCCTTATGCTTTTGACCATCGTTGACATTTTTTTCCCGTTTTTAATTTGCAGAAGGCACAGCTGCAAGTCCTGACAACACACCCTTCTTACTTGGAGGATTAAGATAGTGTCCTTGTTTTTGATTTTTATGGCTGTATTCTTTCTCCCTGTAAGACACCTAAGTTTTTTAAACAGCTTTCTGTGCAGATAAGCAAAATCTTAAATTTAAATAAGAAATCTTAGTGAATCTTAAATGTTTTAGGAAACCTTTAATAGCCAGATATTTATACTGTGGTAGCCAGTTGTGGCAGAATGAAACAACTTGTTACTGTTTTAAAATTCCTAGTGCTTCATTTTTCTTGTTACTTCATCCCAGGTTCTGGAGGTCATTTTCATTGAACTTAATGAATTCCTGGGTGTACACAGAGCCCGCCAATCTTTTGGATATATTTCTCCAGCATAGAAATGGTGGAGGAGGGAGAGGAGCTCCAAAATACAACAAGAATCTGATGTCTGCCAGAGTCTTATTTAGAGCTTGAAACAAATTCAGATCTGTTTCTGGATTTGAATTTCCTTATTAAAGGCTCTTTAGCTCCCTGCAGAAGAAGTGGTGGCATTTTTGTACATTTCAGTGATATGTCATATTTGAGAGATTTCTGGGCATTATCTGAAGTTCTGCTGTCTTCCTTGCTGCTGGGAGCAGTGACAGTTCATGGTGGGAAGGAGAGAGGAAACGGTTTGCCGTTTCCCACTTTATTAGGGAATAATATGATGTAAAAATAATCATTGTGTCATAGAATATTCTGAGTTGGAAGGGACCCATAATGACCATTAAAGTCCAACTCTTGAAGAGAGGAAAAGAAAAAATTTAGAAGGTGAATTGAGGAGTGATCTCTGCTGAGTCAGAGATGCCATTCAAGAGAAATAAATATATCTCCTACCCCGGCTGGAAAAAGAATCTTCTGCCATACTGCAAAGTCAGAGACCTGAGTATTATCTTCTAGTCTTTAATAATTGCTGAGCTATGTCACATCTGAGCAGCTTTTATCTGAGAGTATCCTCAGGCATTTTTTTAGTTTTCTGGATATGCACAAGAAATGAAGCCCCAGTAGCTACAGTGACAGGTGTGAGATGGAAGAACTCAGGAGTGAAGAGATTCTGCCTAAACAAGACCGTGAGGACCAAAACTTGTGACATTTCCATCATGTGATGGAAAAAAACAAACTAGCAAACAGTTGCTGCCCATTTACATTCTGGCTTGTCCCACAGCCACTTGCAGCATGTGTCCATAACGTACCTGCTTGTACCATCTTCCTTATTTTGGTCTGAAAATATTTATTTCATGTAACTCTTTACCTGCTCTTCCTCTTCTTACTGCTTCTTGTAGTTCCATGTTCCATGGGCTTTTTGAGTGTTTTGTCCTTTACCTTTTGTTTCAGTCTAGCCTTTGGCCATCAGTCTCCTTCATGAAAATATCCTGAGTGACGTGAAAAGCAAATGTGTTCTTCTCTCTTCTAGTTTTTGCACTCCTGCTAAATGCTAGACAAAGAGAAAGCTCAGAGTGAGGGAGAGGAAAAGGCAGAAAAATTCTGTAATACAGAAAACTTGTGATTTTCTGGGTTTTGGAAGGAGCAATTAATGAGTTGTAAAATCACAGAATCCAGGAATGATTTGGGTTGGAAGGGATCTTAAAGATCATCTAGTTCCAACCCCCTGCCACAGGCAGGGACAACTGCAATGAAGAGGTGTAGAAGAGAAAAATACAAGGATGAAAGAAAACAGAAAATCAGAACAAAAAGAAAAAAAAGAAATGTGAAGGGACAAACTTCAGTTTTTCTGTTCCTGATTTATCCAGGCAACAGTGTGGGTGAAGTCCCTGCTTTGCAAATCTAATTCAGGTCCCTGTCCCATGAACTTACAGCTTGAATTGGGAAGTGGGAGAAATTAATGGGGAAAACCTCCCTCATTTCAATTTATTTCTCTGTAACGCATCCCAGAGCATATTCCATTTTGGGGAGAGGAGGGAACGACAGATTGTTGTTGCTAATAGGATTTGGGTCAAACTGCTGCTCACTGTTTGGCACGTAACTAAATTAAGAGGATGGTGTTCTCAAAAATGACATGGCACAGCAGGATGATAATCCCCTCCCCACCCAATTCCGAGTCCCCTTCATCAGCAGAGATGTTTGGCTGAGCGTACTCTGCAACAATTTATCCATTAAAACTCGAGCTTCCCCACCAGTGGCTTTAATCCTGGCTTGGAAGGAGCTCCATTGCCACGGCTGAGCGCGCTTCGTTCTGCCTCAATCCCAAGAATACCAACAGTTTGTGCTCACTCCTGAAGATAAATCTCCCCTCCAACCTCCAGAACTCACAAAGACAGAGGTGGCAAAAGCCTGGGTTTATGGAACAGGGGGGTTAGAAAGAGTGGCAACAAGCAGCAGAGCAAATAAAGTTACCGATGAACTGCGTCAGCTGCAAATGCTTTTGCAACGTTTCACGAGAAAGGGAAGTTTTGTATCTCGAGATGAAGAAGTTGTGTTCAGTCTGCGCCTTCTTTGGGGTCTTTGTGGATCATCAGCTGGTGTCCCTGGGAATTGCAGTTCCCTCTCAGCAGGGAATCACCTGGTAGTGAACCAGCCTGAGGTCCGTGAGACGGGAAGGTTACATGGGAATCCGACAATTCTGAAATGAAGGGGGTTTATATTTTTCTATGTCTGAGTGGAAAGTTAATGTTACGTAAAACTGCCTACTGAAGCCAATTCCTTCACTAAATTTGTTTTCATTGGATTTTTTTCATTCCTTCCGTGTGTCCAAGAAAAATATTACTTAGCTAAAAGGCATTAATTCAGTTTAAATCGGAGTATCAAGCTCTCTGACTCTAGACTGATGTGTGCACAAGTTTCTTGTTTAAATTAAGCCTGCTGGTTACTGGCTTGTTTGTTTCTCCACTATCCCTGCTTTCCTTATATTCAGGATGCTTATCTCATAAACTGCTAGAAAAATAATGTCCATGTACCATTTTTTAAATAATTCAGATGGAAAAGCAATATCCTGCAGAATTTCTGTAATCAAGTATGTACCCAAACCAGCTCGTGCAGAAACTTGATCAAAAATAGATCCTTAACTCCTGGTTAAGCCTAATTAGGATACAGAGTTCAATACAAAGCCACTTCTCATTTTCCTTTGCAATCAGCACATCATTTTTGTTTTGTTAAAGGACACAAGTTGCATCCCTTAGATAAACAGCTCGGGAAAGCTCTGCAAAACAATTAGTGCATCTTTCACATGGTCTAAACTTGATTGAATAATTACTCAAATAATGGTCAGTAATGGAATACATCGGGTTATCTCCTGGCTAATCCTCAGGTAATGGAGTTGGTGTATCTCTGATTTTTCTCTTAGCTGTTCCCAGTGAACAGGAGACTGAGACAAAAGTGATTATGGGAAGTGGAGGGAGTCACTGGAGGCCAGCAAGGAAAAGGAGGCCTTATCTTAAGCAATTAATCAAGAAAACTCCTATTGTGGGACAATTATTCAAAGCTAATTCTAAAATAGCTTTAGAGCCTGAGGTCCTGAAGGTTTTTTAGTGTGGTTTTTTTCTGTTTTGTTTTTGTTTTGTTTTAAGAATTTTGCCAAGGTCATTGGGAGCACTGGGGCAGGCCTTGCATCCAAATAAAGGCTGCAGCATAAAGAGGGAGTTGAATCTAAATTGCAGCATCACACAATGTGGGCCTTGAGGTTCTTGTCAGAGCTCTGAGTTTTTATTTTGAAAAATGGCTGGAATGTTTCTAAACAGAAACAATATTCTAAAACTTGCTTAATGCTTCCACAAAAGTCATAGAATCAGAGAATGATTTGGTTGGAAGGGACCCTGAAGCTCATCTTGTGCCACTCCCCTGCCATGGACCCACACACCTTCCACTGTCCCAGGTTGCTCCAAGCCTCATCCAGCCTGGCCTTGGACACTTCCAGGGATCCAGGGACAGCCACAGCTTCTCTGGGCAACCTGTGCCAGAGTCACCCCACCCCTCACAGTGAACACTTTCTATGCAATATCCAATCCAAAGCTCTCTGTCACTTTGAAGCCTTTCCCCCTTGTTCTGTCACCATATACTCTTGTAAAAGGGTCTCCACTGTTACTGTGTGTCCTTCGCAAGTGACACCAGGAGAGGTGTATCACAATCATTTCACATCCATGCCCAGCTCTGCTTTTGCAGGACTCTGCTATCTCTGAATCTCTCTTTTGTTTTTTCTCTGATGTTTTTCACTGTTTTATGCTTAGCTTAATTGTCCTACAAAGTCTTGCAGCAGCCTCAGAAGCACAGGAGTGTTTCATGGCTGTGGCCTTGTAAAATCCCACGAGGTCTTTCCAGTTGTCTCCCCAAAAGGCTCTTGTACAGTGAGAGCATCTGACTGACTCTTGTGCTGTGTTTTCAGCCCCTGAGCTCCCTTGAAAGTGAGATTTATCTGAAGATGTTGCTGTGATCCATGAGGTCCTACGCAAAGAAGCAATAGATTTTAAGCAGCTGTCCCTGAAAAATTACAAGGTCACCAGAAAAAAAAAAGCAGAGGTTTTAAATTGGATGCGGTTTAAATTTTCCTACGGCCTCCTGAATCGGACTCCTTGCCGGAGTGGGAAGCTGCCCACAGAATTATTGCTCAGCACAGTCACCCCATGCTCCTGGAGCACTTTTTTTCCCAGCGGTGCTGACAGCAGCATTTTGAACCTTCAGTGGCGTCAGGGCGCCCGATCTGGTTTCAAATGGCTGTGGAGTGTCGCCGGGGAAGTGCTGCTGGGTAGCTGATCACTGATTAGTTTTCTCTCTGCCTATGGGCACCTTTTGCAGGGCAGGGTTACAGGCAGAGCCTGGACACACATGTGCTCCCGTACAGAGGTTGGAAGACAAAGAGAGTCACTAATTGGATTTGTAGCTGTAAGAAAAAAACCTCTTTAAGTAAACATTTTCTCTCTCTTTAAGTCTCCATGGCTTCTTTCGTGAAGACTGCTTGAAAGTATCTGTTTCGGGGGTGAACCCTTCCCGGCAAATTTAATTTTGAGGCTTGTCAAGCTTTATTAAAACCTTATCATCAGTGATTTCCTTCTCTGCTAGATCAAGAAGATTGTATTTGTTATGGGATTCGTATTGTGGTTCAGAATTCATCCCAGCAAAGGAGGGGGGGTTCATAGATGTACCAGGATACACCGGTGCCAGTTCAGAGCACCAAAGTCCCAGGATAAGTGTGGTCAGCACATCTTCCTGAAGGCTTTGGATGCTTTAGACAGAGTTGGAAGCTGTAACTGCAGTTGTGTTTCTGAATTAGCAACTGTGAATATAAACTCATTGCTCTGCATGGCAAAAGCATTTATGATTGCTGCTGGTATCATCAAAGAAATGGGTTCCCAATATCTGAAGTATTCCCAACAGCTGGAATATTTGGTAAATACTTCTGGATAGATTTAATACATTTATTCTAATACATTTATTAAGGGAGAGGGTGAACATGTGCCTTTTTTTTTACTCTTAAGTAATTCTGTTTACATTAGAGTTTTCCAGTCAATTGCAGAGGTTATTTATTTATTTATTTATTTATTTTTAATTAAATTTCTGTGACTTCTCTTAATTTGTGCCACAATGGATCAATACCAGAGATCAGGATTTCCCCTAATAGGGTAAACAGACCTTTTCCAATTCATTCTAGAGCACAGAGCCTGGTTAGCTTTTTTAATACCTCTCAATTCATTTATTGAAAATAAACTTCTCCCTATGCCAGTCTTTCTCTTTTTTAGAAAATATTTTTGAATTGTTTAGAAAATACTGAATTTCTCTTTCTTACTCAATGAAGACAAAAAGGATTGATGGAAGAGTCTCTTAAATATGTGTGCTCTGTTTGTTTTTCTTATAGTGCCAGAAGTAACCAAAGCACTTTGGAAAACACAGATACGGTTCTTGCCCTGAGCAGCTTATCATTGGGATTCAAACATGCCCTTGCAATTGCAAGTGATGCACAAGAGGAGGAGGAGAGGAAAGGCAATTAATGGCCAAATGAGTTGTTGAACTAAAAAGTTATTTGAAGGTGATTTAAACACTCAGAGCCTTTTTTACGACATCAAAATTGCATCTTTGTCCTGCATAGCCAGAGTGATGATGGTCTTTAAGCTGAGTTGAGCCAAGACTTCCTTCTGAGAATGCATTTTTGCAGAAGCTCTCTCATGTGAATAAGAATATAAGAGATTAATACCCAAAATAGCCCAGGTCTACTTTTGAGGGAGTAAAGCGAGTCGAAGGCACACACAGGTAATTGTAGCTGATCACAGACCTTGTCTGCCAGAGGAATTCTCTCTCCATGTGGGTTTTGTGCCCCACCTGGCATTGTCTGTGTTTATCCTGTGAACTTGAAGATGAGCTCATCATTTAATAGGAGACCACTGTCTTCAAGTTGCCATTCCTTCCGTGCCAGACATCTTCCCTGTGCTGATCAGAATTGCCACAATCTCCCCTCCCATCTCCTCTACGTTTGCCACAAAACCAGTAACAGGTTGGGTCACTCTGGGCTGAAGGACACTCTAGCTATTTTTAGCAGCAATATAAATACAAATATGCTTGTTAGTACAATCTAAAATAGCCCATAGTGCCATCGTGTCTGCCTCTTCCTTGCTGTCTATGGTGCTCCTGAGGATGAGAAATGTGACTCTTCAATTCTAACACCTGGGCCTTAAACAATATTTCTGCTCTCACAGGTGCATTACACAAAAAAACCCCAAACTTTTTGGGATTAAATTATGAAATTCTGGGGAGAAAGAGTGGGATCTGAAGTAATAAAGTGAAAGAAATATGTGATGTCTATGGGACATGTTTCTGGAGTTCTTTAGCTCAGTTGCAAAATAAGACATTAAATAATCGGAGTATTTTCTCACTGCCTAATCCAAGTACCCAAATATACATGTAGGTTGCAAATCCATGAAAGACTAAAATTCTGCAATGCCAGGTAAAAATTATTAATATGGAAGAAGTACAGGTACCCTAGTCCAATAAATACCTAGTCTGTTCCTTTGCCAGGAGGTACAAATAGTTGCTTCCTAAAATATTTGTAAAAGCCTGGGGATTTCCAACCTAGGATTTTATTGAAGGTAGAACAGTATATTTTCTTATACAAGACCGTAGTATAGAAAAGGAAAAGCACTGTAAAAATCCTTCCAGATGTTTATATAGGTTCGGTGTTTTTGTTTTTATTAAGATTTGTGATACTTGAAAAGCTGGTTTGGAAAGCTCAGTCAGGAAGATTAGAGACAGAGGTGCAAAGTGAAAAGACTGACGGTCTGCTTTACTTTTCTCAAGAAAAATACATATAAACCCCTCATATTATATTTGAGAATTATTAGATACAGATAATACGATGTGGATTTTGAGTCTTTAGATGGTAAATTTGATCTTTACAAGAGGAGTGGTGCTGAATCTCAGTTGTAACAGAAATTCTCATCCAGGAATACTCCTGGGAAGATTATTAAAATACTTCAGGTACTGACATCAGCTACAAAGATCTACTTGTGCATATTTCTTTAAAGGGGGGGAAAAACACCTTAATACACAGTATTACCATAGCTAGGCCCTATTATGCTATTGTAATCATAGCTGAAGCAAGAACGGTGATTAACGATGGCAATTTATTGTATCTGACGAGGGGAGAAAATAGGAGATGTTGTCGTTATCATAAATCATATCATAAATAACCAAAGAGAAGCACTCAGAAAGCTTGTGTGGTGTCAGCAGCAAGCCCTTTCAGGCACGTTAGCCCAGGATGTAGCCATAGAAACCCCAAAGTCATATTGTTATCTTAGTCTTGCTGCAGTTATGTGATACAACAGTATTAACATATAGATTAGGCCATTTATAATACTAGGTGTCATTTCAGGTTGGCTTGCTTATATAGCATTTTAGTTTTTTTATTGTGCCGAATGTTAGGGAAACGCTGCATTTTTACAGGTCAGTATAGAGCCATTTATAATGCATTGGCTTCACACCTCTGTCAGTCCTGCTAATGTACTCTATTATTGATTGGTTGTACTCTATGAATTGTCATTGCCTAATTACCTTGTCTCTGCTAATAATTTTATTTTTTAGAAGTCAAAATGTTCCTTTAAAGAGAAAACCTCTGTGCCTGCACACATACTTTGGGACAAGTTTTCAGTTCTGTTAAGGATCATACACCCCAGAGGGAGTAAAAAGTGAAATAAAAAGCGTGGAGACAAAGCCAAATTTTGCTGTAGAGGTTTTCTGTCTCTGGCTCTATGTTTTGATCTAACTGCAGTGGTTTTCACATTACACTCTGCAGAGTTCAGGGGAGAGACTCAATCCCAAGTAATTCAGAGCAACACCAAAGTGACTGAGCCAAGGCTGCCCTGCTGACAGGGAGCTGGCTGGGTCTCACACATTTCTCATTCCATCACTTCCTAAAGATGCTTCTGGGGTTGTTTCTACTCTCCAGACCCATTAGCCCAGCACTGCTGTGTGTTCATGTGTTTGTGCATGAGCTACAAAAAATGTCGAGCCGCTGCTTGAAAGTCAAAGCAAAAATAAAGTCTCCCTTGTTGTATGGAGACAGAAACATGTTTTTGCTTGCTGTAGCAGCACAAATTCTGGAGTAATATTTTGTCAGGTCAGAGAGAGATTGTGGGTATAGCAGATAACAATCTGCCAACTCTGTTTTTCTGTCTTCAGCACTGAACTGGCTGTGTCATTGTAAGAATCCTGTGTAATTTGACTTCATAAAATTCATAAATTTGACTTCATAAAGATGGATCCAACTCTGTTTTTCTGTCTTCAGCACTGAACTGGCTGTGTCATTGTAAGAATCCTGTGTAATTTGACTTCATAAAATTCCATATTTTTTAAAAATATTATAATGAGGGCAGCCACTACTTAGAAGTGTTACTCTCATTTCATCTGGTATCCTAAAGCAGTGCTGGAAGCTAAAATCTCACATTATATCCTAAGCCAAGATCTGATGCCCTGAATGATGCTACTCACAACTCTCCTCTTTTTTCCCACTCCCTTATGCTTGTGTGATCCTGAGGTGAGTTTTTTACTTTGCCAGCTGGGCATAAAAATACTTTATCTTTGGTTTGTTTGGGTGTTTTTTTCTTCCACCCTCAGATATTTTTCCATTTGAGTTATCCCATTTGGTCACTTCTAGCCCAAACTAGCAGATAATCTTTCTTATTTTAGCCTGGATTAGTTCCTCATTCTCCTGCGCAAATGCTTGAACCAGGACAAAAGAAAGGATGGGACAGTTTCTATTAAATGTAGAACTGTGGGTTTAGGAATTATGGTTTGTTTCTGGCAAACTATCAATACTTTCTTCTCCTACTGGTGCTCAATAGTTCATCTGCAATGATTTCATACCAAATGGAGAGGATGGAGAGGTAGCTGAATCAATCTGGAAACTTTTGAGTGCAGAACCAGATTATTGCTATCATCTGTATTTCCAGATGTTTGGATGTATTATGTCATGAGGGATGGAGGGGGGTTTTGTTGACCTCCTGTAGCTTCTTGGACAGGTTAATTAGGGCTTCTGGAGGGACTGATAAATGTATACACCAAGTTTCAGTCCTGCTGAACACCTCGAAGTTCAGTGCTAGCTAGTAGTGAGGACTGAAGGCACCACCCAGCCAATTGGGGCAACATTTTCCAGTGTGATTAACAAGTTCAAGTGTTTAATTTCAAGCAGCTTTCACATCTTCCTTACAGTGTTTTAGTTATTTATGCAAAATTACTTGCCATACCTGAAAGCTCTTTTTCTTTTTTTTTTTTTTTTTTAAGGCATTGGTGGTTTTTGCCTTTGATAACATACTGAGAAGGCACTGCAATAAACTTGTTGACTGTCAGTGGAAAAATCTGAGACACATGGAGGATTAGCTCCTTGGCAGTGCTCTCTTCCCAGCTCTCCTCCCATAGAAAGTATCAACTGGAAAATGTCAGGATTTGTTAATAAGTTGGTTGATCTTTATAAAGTAAAGGAGAAATCTGCTTTTTTATTGTCTGTTTGGTAAACAGGTCACATCAGTGATCAGTTGTGTTCATACAGCAAAGAAATTATATATACAATTATAAATATATATATGTGTGTAACATATATACAAGTATCTATATAAAATCCAGTATTGTAAGCCCCACATGTGTCACAGGTATCTCAGTGTGTTCATTTTGCATTAAGGTATCAGGATATTGGCCTGTAGGATATCAGGATTGAATTTTGTCCCTCTTCCATTAATTTCCTTTATGGACTACAAGCACACTTTCTGTTTGTTTTGGGAAAAGGCCATTGTTATTACAAGTTAAAGAGATAAAACGTATCATGGCACAAGAAAAAGACTTCAATTTTAACAGAAATCAAAAGCTCCTGCTTATTAGGATATGATAGGGATGTAAGCTCTTGACTTAATGACTTAAAATTTCCAACAACTTATCTTTGGCTTCATCTCATGCTTCAACTAGACAATAGGAAAATTATTCTGGAAGTCTGCAGGAATATTTTTTTCTATTTTTTTTTTCTCACTAAAATGTTTCATATGTTGGATGGGAACAATCCCTTCCTTCCTTGCATTTGAGAGGCTGAGCTGGCTGTGTGTAAAACCATCAGCCTTGATATCCATGTGGTCCTAAGGAGGATATGCTTGGAAACAAAGATGGATCAAAGATTTCAGTGCAGGCACTGCCAGATCACTTTGTTTCCCAAATCCTGATTTTCCTTAGAAACCCTGATACTTCCAATTCCCATTCTCAGGTACTTGGTACCATGCAGTGCAAAGGGGCACAGAGGCTGATCTGAACAGAATTATGTGTGAAAGAATTCTATGATCTACTGACAGATCTTATTTGGTCATTTTGCATTCTCTTAGAAAAGAAAATGTTCAAGTTCTGTTTAAAAAGAAAAGGATTATGGAAGAAATTTAATACTTGAAAATAGGCATGTATGAGTTGCATGGAAACATCTGCTTTTTGAGAATTGTATCCTTAATGGGTTTACTCTGATAGCTGATCCTGTTTATCTGCCATACTGCAGTTAATATCAAATGCCAAATGCCTAAATCTTACATTATTATAATAACAAGAGTTGGCTTCCACAGGAATTGTTACCTCCCAGAGCTATGTGCAATTAATACAGTAGATGTAGCAATGGAGGTAAGAGCTGCTGTTACTAAAATCAAGTAACTCTTTCTTCAGCAAGTGATGTCCAGCTTTAGGCCAGCATATCTGACTCTGCTACATCTTGTACATAAGAAATATTCATTTATTCTTAAATCTCCATGTCTTACCCAGATGGTTTTATCCTGTCACCGCCCTGTGACAGAGCGAAATGTTAATCCAGTTTTCAGAAGAGAGACTGGAACTTTACTTAAATTAAATGCCAGCCAACAGACAGGGTAAGTTTTCGGCAGGGTCAGGAGCTGAGCAGAGATTTTGTCTGTCCCAATCTGTGCCATGTTCTCTAGGACACCCCTCTAGCTGTCAATGTTTATGTTTTCTCACTGAAGCTACCAAGTAAAAAGTCTGGTGACGACCAAGATAATGACAATTTTAATTTTATAGTTGTATTAAATATGATAGGTTTTCTTGCTTGAAGAGTGCCTACACATAGGTGCACTTGTATTTAGTCAGATGAGTTTTGCATCTATTTTTCCTGCCTTCACTTTTATCTGACCTGTTGTGCTGCTTCCTCTGACAAGGCAGCCATGTGGGCATGATAATGTGGTACAGGTGATTGCACTTCTTTTTCTGCAAAAAGGCAGAATTTCTGTTCCTTTGTACCCTTGTGTCAGTTTCAGGGACAAATAGTCCCTCCGTTTTCATAAACCTGGAAATTCATTACTGAAGTGTTGAGTATTGCTGTCCTGAAACTGAGCTGTGGCCAAATTAAGAAGGTATATATTCAATAACCCTTTGGTCTGGGGTCCCTGCTGTGCTACAGGAACATGATGTACCAAGAAATAGAGTTTGAGCTTCTTTAGTGGCTTTTCCTTAAAAAAGGTGCAGGAGTTTCAGTTTCTTGCCTGAACTGTTAGGCTTAAGAAATTTTCCAGCATTTGAAGTGGTAACAGATCCTCACAGTTTGTGTTTGGGATTCTGATGCTTTCTGTCCAGAAATCCTGAGGTGCTGCGTATTTATCAAGTTCAGCTTTTACAGCACTTCTGTGAGATGGAATTATCATCATTTGTCAGATGGGAAGGCAGCAGGATATGGAGTGACCTGCCTCAAATCACCCTGCAGACCTGTATCAAGAGAGGAGTGGATTCCTTCCTCCCCCAGCTCCAAAATTATCCTTTTATGAAAGTGAATTTGCCTTCTGATATAGACACAGGTGATGTTGTTACCCATTGAATCATTGAGATTGGAAAAGCCTTCTGAGATCATCAGGTCTGTTAACCCAACACTGCCAAGTCACCTTTAAATCCATGTCCCCAAGTGACACATCCACATGTTTTTTGAACAATTCCAAGGACGGTGATTCCACCTCTTCCCTGGCACAGCCTAATATTCTCAAGTAAGAAATGCTGCCTTTCTAACCAGATTTCTCATAGGCTGCGTGCTGACAGCTCTCAGCTTGTTTTATTTCAGTGATGGACAAATTCAGTCTTGTGATGGCTGAACCCATCCCTCCTGAAACCCAGGCTCTGCACAGGGGCCCGCTGACATAATAAACAATTGCTCTCTATAGCTTTAGTAATGTGAGCATTAATATTGATCCAGCACTGACTTCTCTAACAACCAAAAAAAAAAAAAAATGTATCTGTTATCTTGAGAAACCTCCCAAACAGCTCCAGTCTCCTTTCATTACAGGGGAGAGTTATGAGGGCAGATGGCTGAGGTGATATCCATTTGACCTATAGATGCTAACTCGGGCTGGATCATTAATAAGGTGGCCAGAGATAGGGAGAAATGGCAGTAAAGAGACTTAAAAAGCAATCCTGTGCACAAAGGATGGCACGTCCAGAAGTGCCAGGTGGCAAATGAGGTGGACAAAGGTGAGCAAGTGGCTGCGTTGTTGTAAATGCTCATCACCAAGTCAGGCAGCAAACACTTAAAAACTGGTGTTTTTCCATATTTAATTCCTGCTCTGGTGTGAATCCTTTGGGAGGAAAGAGAGGACGTGGGTCTTGAACTCAAGATAGAAATTTCACTTTCTCTAATTAACTACCCCCCCCAACGGCCAAAAGAAAAAAAAAAAAGAAAAAGGAAAAAAAAAGTGCTTCATTGTTTTCTGCCACAGCTGTGGTGGCTCAGGTTTGAAAGCTGCTGCCTGGCAGAAAACCAGTCCTTGCTAAGAATCAGACTGTGGCCTTGTTCCAAGAGAAATTTGGATTTCATTTGACCACGATAGGATTCCAGATTGTCATCTGAGCATGTCTGAAAAGTGGTGAATGTGTGTCAGTAGTTAAGTGCTCATGAACTTCCTTAGTCCCTGGATTGTTCAGGACTGACCCAGTCAATTTTTTCCAGATGTTTTGGGGAATCCAAGTCCATATAAAAGGGATGGTAATGCTTCTGCTTCCTTACTAAGTTGTCTTTGTGGCTTGCAGGAATGTGCATGAAAGCTGGAGCCAAGACACCCCGATTTCTTGTCTCACCTCTACAAACTGCACTTTAACCTTTCTGCCCTTCCCTGGCACCTCCACACAAGATCACAGAAACTTCGTGGGCCTGCTGCAAACTTTATTTGGCCTTATTAAAAAAAAAATAAGCATTGCTCTTTTTTTTGTTATACAGAACTCCAGTCCCTGTTCTCCAAAGCTCCTCTGAAATTGTTTTTTTGCCTTTGATCCAGCAGCTGCTGGTATTCTGCAATCCTGAGTAGGTAAAACATGAGAAGCACCTTGGGATGGGAAGGAGTTATAAAAATATGAAATATTGCAGTGCCCTTCCATGAGATACAGTGTAAGAGAGTGGCTGTTTAAGTGGACACTGTGCAGAAATCTTTAGCAAATAAATGCTCTGATTTTTCTAGTAAATGTAAATTTTTTACTGTTGCAGTAGTTTATTTTGCACTTTATTGACTCTTTTTATCCCCGTGTTTCTTGTATTAAAATGGTTAATGTTCCTGTCTCTAATGTCTGTATCATCAAACCCTATCTTTCCTAATATTTTAATTTGGCCACACTTTTCATCTTGTGGCTGAAGCAGAAGATTTCTCTAAATCCCAATTTTAAAGTGTGATGTTTGTTTTAAATTTTATCTCCTACTTTTAAATGAAAACAAACTCTCAGTGCTGAAGTAGGTGGAATGGGGCTGGGAGGGAATTGCTCAGTAGCAACCGGTGCTGTGTGACATCTGATGAATGCTGATTCTTCATCCCCAAAACCTTCTGAGTGGGTGAGGGCAGCTGATTTCTGCAGCAGCTTAAACAGAGATTGAAATTACTTCCGTGATGCGGAAGCAGATTTTTTTTTTTTTTTCCCCCATAGCAGGTGCAGGTTCAGTCCACAGTGATTTCTCAGTTATACTCTAACTTTGCCGTTTAAAAAATTTAATGTCAGTGCCCAGCCAGGCAAAACCTAACTCCCTAACATTTCTGTTTTTCACGGAAGGCTAAGACTTTATCCTCAGGCAAAGTCTCCTCTCTGGGCTGGCTGCTGTAAATCCTCTGGGCCCTGGCAAAAGCCAGACTTGCTAGCTCATTTTACTTAATTTGTGATGCTGGCAAGATTTGTGCTGCAGCCCAGGGCTCTTGACTCAACTCTCCTAAATCAGAGCATTGACACATTACAGTAGAGAAACACCAGTGCAGAAAACCTGAAAATATACTCCTTGAAAAGAGGTATTTCAGAAAGATGCTGTCTTACTGAGTTTTAAATAGTGTTCAGCAGAATGTTTCAAGTTTCTTGATGCTTTCTTCGTTAAAGCCACCTGCTCATTAAGAAGTTGGGTTTAGCCTCTGTCCTCATAAATGTTTTTTACTACATATTGCATGTAAGAATCTTGGTGCACTGGATATCTTTCCTCAGAAACCCAGCTAGACAAAATGTCTTGAGTTTTTGCAGGTGGGTAAACAGAAACTTGGGGTAAAGTGAAATGAGGTGGTCTGTGAAGGAATGTTAACCAATAGAGGTGTAATGATGTAATTACTGCAAATACAAATGTGTCAGGTTAATGCCTGTGTAGACATTCTTATTCAGGACTAAGAATCCTTTTTCCTGCTTGGATAATTCCATTTTGAAAGTGAGGAAGTGTATCCAAGAGGATAAAGTGCTTGGCTGTGGTTGCAGAGATCAGAGGTTCTCTTTTTAAATCTACTGTGGATTTGTTGGGAGATCTCAAGGCAATTTTCTCCTTTCTCTGCACCATAGTATCACATGTGGGTCTGAAGATGGTGTTGTATGTAGGGAAAAAAAATAATTGTTATTAAACAAAAAACCAGAGCAATCACACAGGTGGTATCCACACTGGTTTGGAATAGTTGGTGTCTGATGTCTACACTGTGTAGATTTCAGGTTTATCTTGTTTTCAAAACTGGTTTTTGGTCTCATAGCCCAAATGCCCACTTGCTCTGGAGTGTGTTAGGTGCATTCCTCCTTCATTTTGTTTTCACTGCTGAGGAAGCCAGCGTATGCACTCCAGGATTGTCCCACGATGCAAACAAGACAACAGTAAGGGAGATGATGGGGAAATGCATTTCAAAGGCATGTTCCTGATCCAGACCAACACACACGTGATGCTGGGGCGTTCCCATGCAGTCATAACAGATAATGTCCACCTGCAGCAGCTCTTAAGATGGTATCACAGACAGAACCTGGCAGGTTGAATGGGGCTTAGCCCTCTGCTTTAACCTTCAGACTGTGCTGCTTCAGGAAGAATAAACTGTTTAGGAAGATGTTTTCCTAGTAGTTAATCTGCAGTCAAAATTGTGTGATATATAGGCAAGTTAGCACAGTTCTGGTTAATTTTACTTTGACAATTTGCTTTGATGCTGTGTTACATCAAAAAATGCTTCAACCTCTTTCCCTTCATTTAAAAATGAAGGAAGAAGTTATTAGGGTGGTTTTGGGTAGAACTGACACTTTGAACCTGCTCTGCAAGCTCTGCCATTGGTGAGCTCTACCCTCCACTCCTTTGCTCATGAGTTCAGTGTTACACTGCAGTGAGGGCACCTGCCAGTTCCAGCAGTGGCCGATGTGAGACAGGAGGTGCCACTTGTTCCTTCCAAGCAGATCAGTAAGAAGCCCTTATGTGGCCAGTTGTCTCTTCTGGGCTGAGCTGCACATGAATATTTGCTCTGGTGCTTGTTTCTGTAAAACACGTTTCATTTATCCTAATGCTTTTCTAAATGTTCTTTGTTACAGAAGAGGAGGAGGAGCAGGTTCCTACAGATGGAGGTACATCCGCAGAGGCCATGCAGGTCCCACTGGAGGAGGAAGGAGATATGGAAGAGGATGAGGCAATTAATGATGAGAACTACTTGAGCAAGAGGCCATTAGAAAGTCCTGATGCTGAGGAATTCCCACCTGTGAAAAGGCCGAAACTGTCTGTTTCCAAAGGGGATGCCTTGGATGGAACTGTGGAACCACGTGAGCCTCTTAGCTCAATAAATACACAAAAAGTACCACCAATGCTTTCTCCAGTTCACGTTCAGGACAGTACAGATTTAGCCCCGCCTTCGCCAGAACCACCGATGTTGGCTCCCATTGCAAAATCCCAGGTGCTGACCCCCAAAACTTTAGAGGCAAAGCCGTTTGTACCCAAAACAAAGTCCAAAACAAGTTCTCCAGGACAAAAGACAAAATCACCGAAAACTACACCCTCACCAGTGGTAGCTGGGAGTCCCATTCGTTCACCAAAAACTGGATCCAAAGAAAAAAAGTCACCAGGTCGTGCCAAGAGCCCAAAAAGTCCCAAAAGTCCAAAGGTTCCTGCGCACGTTCCACAACCACCTGTGAAGCCTGAAACACCGAGTAGAACCCCTCTGGCTGCATTGAGTGAGAAGATAGGAAAGGAAAATATTCAAGTGAAGCAGGGACAGACACCACCTGAGCCTGCCCCCAAGCCAATTATGGACAACCAGGTGAAGAAAGTCCCGGTCATGGACAAGACCATTGATGATTCAATCGATGCTGTGATTGCTCGTGCGTGTGCAGAGCGAGAGCCGGATCCATTCGAGTTTTCCTCTGGGTCCGAATCAGAAGGGGAAATTTTTACCAGTCCTAAAAGACTTTCTATTTCAGAGTCTACGACTCCTAAACCTTCTGTTCCTGCCAATAATGCAAATAAGGCAGGAGCAACTCCAGTACCTGCCTCAGGTGGGACTTCAAGTTCAGACATTTCATGGACAATGGATGACTCAATTGATGAGGTCATTCGGAAGGCAAACATGGGGACACCTTCTAATCCACCTACCAACTTCACTTATTTCTCCTCTCCTTCTGCTTCACCTCCAACTCCGGAGCCTCTTCTCAAAGTCTATGAGGAGAAAACCAAGTTGGCTTCATCGACAGAAGTGAAAAAGAAATTGAAAAAAGAGCTGAAAACTAAAATGAAGAAGAAAGAAAAACAAAAAGAAAAAGATAAAGAGAAGAACAAGGAGAAAAATAAGGAGAAGGAAAAGAACAAGGAGAAAGATAAAGACAAAGAAGGAAACAAGGAAGCCAAGTTTCAGTGGAAGGAACTACTCAAAGAGGATGATCCTGATCCGTATAAATTCAAACTAAAGGACTTTGAGGATGCTGACACAAAAGTAAAGTTGAAAGATGGCAATACCAAGAAAGAGAGAGAAAAACATAAAGATAAAAAGAAAGAGAAAGAGAAAGGCAAAAAGGACAAGGATAAAAAAGACAAAGAGAAACTCAAAGATAAGAGTAAGGAAGATAAGATAAAGGTGCCATCAGCACCTCTTGTGTTACCTCCCAAGGAAATGTCTATGCCCTTGTTCAGCACACCATCTGCCATGAGGCTTCCTAGCATGTTACCTTCCTTGTCTCCCATGCTACCTGAAAAACTATTTGAGGACAAAGAGAAACCGAAAGAGAAGAAGAAGGACAAGAAAGAGAAGAAGAAAAAGAAAGAAAGGGAGAAGGACAAAGAAAAGGAAAAGAAGGAGAAGGAAAAGGAGAGGAAAGAAAGAGAAAAGAAAGAGAAAGAAAAGGAGAAACACAAACATGAGAAGGTAAGCTGGTTGGATGAGTTGAGGTGGCACACTTGCTTGAAGAATCCACATGGATTCCTGTGTTTGCTGCTGGGCGTTGTCCAAGGGCTTTGAGGAGAAATGTGGCTACAGGTTTGGTGTTTCTTAGTAATAACAGCTCCAAGGAAGGTGTCCACCAAGAGCTTCAGAGATTGTTCCACCTCTTTGGAAAACAAAACAGTGGAATTCTAGTTCTGTGAATTTGAAATGTGAGATTGTCCTGGCTTTTCTCAACTCACTTTTCACTTGGGAAAGCTGAGGCTCAGACTCAACAACAGCACACACAGCAAAGGGATGCAGTGTTGTGATGCAAAAAGTTCATTCTGTAGGTTTCCACTAGAAGGGCAGCAACCCTATACGTTTCATATAAACTTTAAATATTGTTTCTAAAAGTCTGCTGTTTCAAAGTTTGTAGAAGCCTAGAAATTCCCAAGTGGACAGAAACGAGAAGCAGACTGCCTTCAAATAAATGTTATCTCACATGCTCAAAAGAGTTGCTGAGTCTTCTCTTAGCAAATCTGCCCCCTTGTTGCTCCAATTTGTTTGAAGTAAGAAAATTATTTTCAAATTATGGTCCTAAATGTTCAAATGTCACCTTTTGTTTCAAGTCTTATGCTTGAAACAGAAGGGGAGAGCTAATTTTCAAGGGGTTTGAGCTCCTTCCATTCCTGTAACTCTTACTGATTTACATCAGCTAACGATAATTTCTTCTTTCCAATATCACCTAATCTTGAGAATATATTTAATATTTAAGAAATGAAACCAGCATATTTGCATGTTATCAGATTTGAAATCCCATTAGAAGCAGCTCCCCTAATTCAGGATTTGCTCTAATTTTTTTGTCACTTCACCTTATAATACGCATTAAATTGTTAATATTGAAAAGAAAGAAGAAAAGAAAGAGATTGTCTTCCTATGTGATAACCTTGGATACAAGAGTTCCTAAATCTCTATCCTTAGCCTTAGGAAGCACTGTGTGAGTTCCAGTTTTACTAAGATGCTCTTTACATCCTGCTTTGAATGTAATACTCAGTTTGTACAAGCTCAGATTTGGGACATTCCTCACTCTCCTTTTCCTGCCACTCTTATCTTACCTGCTGGACTTGCAGCGAAGTGCTGATTTCAAAACTTGATATATTTTTTCAGTTTACTAATGGTTTTTTCATGCAGAATCTGGGTGATGTGAAGAAATGATCGACAGGGTGTTGTCCATGATAATTTCATGTCTGGCTTTAGACTGCAGCAGCACTTCCACAGATTCCCCATTTTATTTGTCTGCCCCTTGTGCCTGATCTGTTTTGGCAGTATTTCATTGAGAATTTCTGCTGAGATTTCTTTTTTAAGTTAAATATGGGTGTATGTAAAATAGAGGCAATGAGTTGTTTGTTTTCCATACATTCAGTTTTGCATTTCTTCTGCAGTTGTCTGTGTCAAGTTTGCTTTAGAGTGATAAACAGACACATAAACAAATACAAACTGGTAAAGCTTCACTATAGATTCACCATATATATATATATTTATTAGGAAAAGAAGTTCAACACTAATAAAAACTTGGACAAATTAAATTGACAAAGCTGCCCATTACCTTGGCAAAAAGTCCCTGTCAAAAGATAAACTTTAAAGCTAGAATGCATGAAAGAGTCCCCAGATAGAATTAAAATTTAAACTGATTCTTGAGAGATAAGCTTTTTTTAAATCCACCTCTTTGCTGCAAGTCAGGATTTTAAAAATAAATTTCCCCTTTAAATCTCTTGAGCGATTTTCATTTTTTGCAAGGCCGCACTGCTGGTGTCCTGGAAAAATGGAGAGTTAGAGCTTTATCAGTTGGTGCCCTGAGGTATGTGGCAAAGAAGCTAAATCCTTGAAGATTAGCAAAAAAAATGCAGCACATGGCAATAAGGGGCTTATATGACTACTAGTATTAGTTCAGGTGAAAGAAGTATTGCTTATACATAAAACTGGACAAATCCACTGACAATGTATTTTTAGTTAGCTACAAAGGAGTCTTATATTGCTGGACTTTACCTCTTTGGTGATTTGGGAAGCTTAGTAATCCACTGTAAATGCTCTTCTGCTGGCCCCAATTCCCAGTATTACTCCAGAATGCTGCTCTTTCGTTTTAACCCCTAAAAGTACATGTTTCCTTAATTTAGCTTTTAAATCACACAATGACTTATTTAGCCAGCAGTTGTGCTGCAAGAGCAAATGATCAAGTTACAGTTTGGACGTTTAATCTGCCACTGCGCGTCTGCCTCAGAGGTGTAAGCACAGCCTGGGAGATGAGCTCGTGGGCTCTCTGCAGTTTCAGCCCCTGATGGCCAGGAGAAAACATCAGAGTCCCATTTCTAATATTGCTGTAGTTAAACAAAAGACTGACTCAGCTGTAATGTTCCCATTTTTCAGCCTTGTAGTTATTACCTAAGTGCGCATCCCATCCTGTTTGGGCAATTGAGGCTTTTTATCAAGTTTTCCCTGGAATTTTGCCCCAGGCTGCTGAAAGGTACAGAGCAGCAAACAGAACACTGCATAAATGGCAGAAAACAGAAGCTGAAGGCTTCATGCTGGGAGTGTTTGGTGGTGGCACCAAGGAGGAAAAGCATTGCCTCCGGGCTTGCCTGCAGCTCCATGCCCCGCAGTGGTGTTAGATGCTGCCCTCGGAGCCAGAAAGGAGATCTGGGGCACTGCCTTGCAAGCTCCACCAAGTAAAAAGCAAACACTGGGAGCAGTTACACCCCACTTGTACTCCAGAGATTACCAGGCGTGCTGTAGGAGTGACTGAGCAGCTCAGGGAGCAGCTGCTGACCCAGTTTCAGCTAACCTTAATAAGCTGAGCTGGAAACTAAAGTAGTTGAGGAACTGCTTCATTAGAAATGGAGCCATCCTTGCACCAGGGCAGGGCTTGCCAGAGCTGCCCCAAAGTAAGCTGCCCTTGGTCCTGTATCAAAATCCTGGCATCAGTGTAGAGGAAGAAATGCAGGATGTAGCTTTGAATTCTCCTTGGTTTTCTCCCTGGTCTAATGATGTAAACCCTACACACAAACCCACATTGTAAAAAGATGCTTCCTCTCTTCTTGTATCAAAGGATAAGATTTAGCATTGTGGTGGAGCCCTGTTTTTCTCTCCCAGAAGAATGTGATGTTGATATCTGAGCATAAAAAAGTGGTTTATGTGCTTTTCTTCTGCCCATTGTTTAGAAGAGTACCAAGGACCTTTATAAATGACATGGGCATTTCTCTGTGCTGTGTGCTGGAATCTGCAGCAGCAGTGCCTGTCCTAAGACGTTTTGTATTCAAAACAGGCACTAAAGAAGAAGGAAAAACCCGCAGAAAAAGAGGCAAGATAACCTGTGCAAAGCCACAGTCCTGAGCCTCCAGGACCCAGGGTTCAGTTTCAGTCTCTAAGCAGTGGGTGATGTTACAGGTTAAGATGCTGGGAAAACAGAGAAAAGACTCACCTATGGAAGATGGCAGAGAAATTGTTGCAGGCTTAGAAGCTTCAGAGGAAAAAAGCTGTTGCAGCACTCCAGGGGAGTGACGTAACAAAAAATGGTTCTACATAAACAAAGAGTGGAGAGAGGCCTGTGAAGTCAGCTAATCCATATCCATGGAGAGCTGTATTGCAAAGTACAGTTCACTGTGTCAGAGCAGGAACCCCACTCGGGCTGCTCTCCTTCTCTCTCTGGCCAAGACATCTCCTAGAGAGCGGCTCCAATTCTTTTGCCAAAATGTGTGGCATGACATTTTTTTATTACCTTTCTCAAAATAAGTCCCGCTTGAGCCCTCGCAATCTGGCCTGCTTTCTCCCACACTGCTTTCTGTGCTTTACACTGATTTGCCCTCCCTTTTTCTGTGAAAGCTTTATGAAACTGGAGATTTCATCAGATTTCCATTTAGTGTATGCATATTAGTTTTGTCTCTTTAGTTCCTGGAGCAGATTCAGCCAAGTGGTTGTTTTATTAAATATGGTGACACACATGCTCAAAATGAGATCAGTCTCCATCTCTCTTTATATATATATAAATATATATCTCTATATATAATGTATATACACTTGACATATATGGATATAAGTTGAGTAATGAATGCCTGGAGAATCATTACAGTGTCAGCTGTAGCATCTGTGGTCATTCTGTACAGGTTTTGCAAACCAGTAGATCAATGGGAGTTGGTAATTTTGGCATATACTGGTTCCATAAGTTCAAGGACATGAATTCAAGTGGTCTAAACTCCACCAGATACCAAGATTGGAATCCCAGGCCGCTTGCAAAATAGTCATTAAAAACCTCAGCCTAATTGCAGTAAAATGCAGTGGCTGTTGTGCCTGTGTGGATAAGAGCTTTCATAAAGTATTCAGTGTTGGTGAATTCAGCTTGGAGTTTTTTTGCTTCCCTTGTCTCTCCTTTTGATTCAAGAGCGTCATGGTACATTTATGTGATGAACCTGGGACATAATTGAATTTAAATCTCAGAAGAATGTGCAAACACCAATGCTGACAAGTTTGAGTACTAAGATCAAAGCATTTCATGTCATTGTTTAGAAACAAAATGGGAAGTTTTGTGTCTCTAGAAAAGTACTTAATCAGGAAGATTTGCTTACAAGTTTTATCAGGAGGCACAAAGGCAGCAAAATTTCAAGTTGATTTTTTTAGCTTACAGTTTGTATTTGTGAATTGCCATGGCTGAGACTCCCTGCAGACTGAGACCCATCCATGCCACGGGACGAAGTGCGAGAGAACAGTGATTAGTCCGTCATAGTTTTGTCTCATTAAGTTGGTATACTCTGGTTAACTCCATCAGTGCTTTCATGTAATTAATATATTTTGGGAGTCTGCTTGCAGACTTTGATTGATGATTGTGTTCCCCTGTACAGATAAAGGTGGAACCAGTTGTTCCAGCTCCATCACCGGTTATTCCTCGGCTGACTTTAAGAGTGGGCGCAGGCCAAGACAAGATGTAAGTACCAATAAATCCATCCGTGAGGTGTGTGCTCATCACAGTCCATCCTCTGGCACTTGTGGGAGCTCTTTTTTTCAGTGGGAAAAGCTTAAAAATTAGTGGCAAATTACATTTATACAGCAAAGTCTATCCTCCAGGTGAGACACATCACCTTCCATCCATCCCGTTCCGTGTCTTTCTAGGGCATGGATTACAGACTCCATCTAGGCTGGTATGATGCCTCCAGTGACATTTAGTGAGGTTTCTGTAATGGATGCTTATTCTGAGTGTAACCTGCAGCAGTTTCACAACACTCCCCAACTAACAGTTGTTTTATGCTTTAAAACATAACAGTTGGAATTGCTTTATACACATCTGTTTTATTATAACTGTTGATGATTATTCATGAGCGTACCTAACGCATTTCAAGGGCTGGTTCATTAGCTCCCTAATTATTGGGTGCTGTTGTACAAATAATAGTTACTTTGTACTGGATGAGCATAAATAGGGTGATCCCTATCCTGAGATCATCCAGCATAAACAGGAGGCTGGAGAGGCTGGAGAAACCATGTGTCACTGGGCTTCTTAGGCTGGTCCTGTGTTGTATGTGAAGGGTTTCTTTTAATCAGGTTTTTCATGTTGATTTCATGGCACAAAGCACACTTTCATGTCCAATGGTAAACATGAGCACCACAGAGATCTTTCATTTCCATTCCTCACATTAAATACTGCTAATGCAGTTGTTTCTCTTATAGAGCCATTATGAACTAAAGCCCCCAATCACTAATTTTTCTGCTCTAGAAGTTAAATGGGGTTTTTATGATTATTTTCTTTTTCTCTGCTGTCCTACTTCTCCCCAGTAGGTAACCATTGCTTTTACTGCTTTGAAGCTGCTAAGGGACTTCAGTCATTCCTTGGTTTCTAAGGGACACCCACACCCCAATTATTAACCATTTTTACTTTCTTCCTTTCACAGTATTTGAGTGTGATCTAAAATTTTTGTTGCTGTACAAAGTTCCAGCTTTCTCAGAATACTTGTCTGTCCTGCTGAGCATGATTTGAATGTGCATGGCTGGACATTCTGTCCCTTGAAAGCCCACAAATCCATTTTCTTCCCTGAGGAGCCGTGGATACTTTTAAATTCTGCTTTTTCAATGAACTGTAGAGTGTTTATATTGGGGAAATTAATTCATATTTTCAAGGAAGAACTTCTAAATTAAAGTTCTGAAGCCATATTTTAACACCAGTTATCTTCCAACCTTATCTCACCACAGTGTTTCTCATACCCACACACATTTTGAGAGGGGACTTCAGACTCCACCTGTTTGCTACAAAGCATGTGGGTACATCATTGTCATCCCTGCCAGCTGTTAGTGGGTCTGAGACACTGACATCTCGTTTCATGGGCTTTTGGGAAACTCACTTTTACTCCAGATTCATTTTTGCATCTTTAGTGGCACCTTGGCCCCCATCTGAGGACCTCATAACAGATAGAAAGAAAAGCTTTTTGATGTGTTACAGTAAAGAAAAGTTAAATTTATGTTTCATCTGTGTTGGTAATGAGGTTCTAAATATCTGGCAATTATCATATAAAAATGTTGTGTTTCAATTAGGCTGTCTCTGGAGTTTACTGGCATGGGATTGTTTGAGGATACCATGAATCTCCATGGAAAGGTGCACGGAAAATGTTTAAGGATTCCTAGAATTTGATACGAATAGAAACTAGATGTAAAAATTGGTTATTTCAATTTCTCTGTTAGAAGAGATGTTTGGAGGCTTTTGGAAGTGCTCAAGTACCTGTTTGAGTTGGAAGTTCATTTGTTTGGGGGAACTTCATATAGAACATCTTTAATAGAAGCACTTACAGATCTTCATGAGACCACAGGGCTTTCAAGTGTCTGAAGCAAAAGTGTCAGGTTGATGGTGCATGGAATGGAGATTCACATCACACCATAAACTCAGCACAACCACAGCACAAGTTCCCTGAGTAACACAGCAGTGGTGAGCAAAATGCCTTTGCAGTGCAGTGAGCAGTTGGGGCTCTTCAACCTGGAGAAGTGAAGGCTGTGGAGAGACCTTAGAGCCCCTTCCAGTGTCTAAGGGACTCCAAAAAAGCTGCAGAGGGACTTTCTACAAAGACATGGAGTGATGGGATAGAGAGGAATGGCTTCAAACTGACAGAGGGGAGGGTTAGATGGGATATGAGGAAGAAATTCTTCCCTGTGAGGGTGGTAAGGCTCTAGCACAGGTTGCCCAGAGAAGCTGTGGCTGCTCCATTCCTGGAAGTGTCCAAGGCCAGGTTGGATGGGGCTTGGAACAACCTGGGATAGTGGAAGGCATTCCTACCCATGGCAGGAGTTGGAACTGGATGATCTTTAAGGTCCTCCCAACCCAAATCATTCTATGATTTTATAATTTTACTTCTTGACTCCTCTGCTTGGACCAGTGATGGCAGCTGCAGGAAAGTCTTTTCTCTTGTGTTTGTGAATAAAAGTACATATTTCTTCTCCCAGGTTCAAAGTAATACCTGCACTCAGGCTTGTCTGGATTGCAAATGTTCTTACAACACGCATCAGCTCAAAAGAAGTGGCTATTAACAACATTGGGTTAATAGTCATGAAAATGTATTATTGCTGAAGGATGGACAAACCAATATTGGAAAAACTGTCCTACTTAAGAGTTTTTTTGCAAGTGTTTTAACTGCACAGTAAAACAAGAAGAAAGTAGATTATTATCAAAGCATTTCCATCTTAGTTGTAAACAATTACAGCAATACTTGCATGGATGCCACATTAGAAGAAATTTACTGGATTCCATTCTAATGCAATTAGAGCTAATTTTGTTCTTTAAATGAATAAAAGGTCAGCTAGTAAATCTAGTTTATCTCAAGTCCAGGCTTCAATAAATTGTTTTATTTAATTTGTTGTAAAAGATCTTATCCTTAATGGGCCTTGCTCTTATTGGTTTGCTTGGGTTCTAAAATATTTATGACCACCTTTTTAGATATGATTTGAATGATATGTTGGAAGGATTTTTCACTTTTTTTTTTCCATTCCAATGTTATCAAGGTAGATTGCTAACTGAATTAGTATAGGAAGGAACTAGAGATGCTATCTTGTTTCAAAACAAAACAGGCAAAACAAAAAACACGGACTTTTAAATTCTAAATTAACTGCAAATGATAAGTAGAGTTTAATACTTTTATTCAATTACATCATGGCTTCTTTTTGTCTTGTTATTTTTCCTTAGCACTATCATTTTTCATATACAAATTTTTTTAAATCATATCTATTGATAAGGTGTTGACATTACAGCTACTACTACAGCTGACATAAACTTCAGCAAAAGTACACGCCGTAATGTTTGATACTTCTGATAAATTTATCCTACATTTAAATACAGCTTTTAAGAAAAACCACATGGCTGCTGACACTAATGCCAGACCACAAAGCACAGTACTACTCACTGGGTGCTGTTTCAATGTTTCTGTGCCCTGGAAGCAGGATATATGTTTTTTGTGAAATCAGGTCTCCAAATTTACCTTAAGTTTCAGACTTTTGCTCCAGACTCATATCATAACTCTGCCATCAGCAGGGAACCTGGAAAGCAGACAGGAAGAAGGGAAAGACAGGCATTTTAACAATGTTTAACTGGTAAACCTGACCTGCTGCTCTAATGAAATTGCCCCTTGTCTTCTATATTTTTTTAAGTGAGTAGATACGTGACTTTCTCCAAAAACAAATCACACACATGCTCTGATATGTATGTGTGTGTGCCTATAAAAATGTATATTAAATAACCTGTGGATTATAAGATAAAATCCTAAAAGGATTAAGAGATGAAAAAAATTTTGTTACCCAGATACTTAATTGGCCCCAATACAAATCTTTATTGCTTGATAGGATATTATCAGTCCAAGGCTGATTTGTTTTTTGTGTGGAGGCTCATGCAGCTGCATGTATATGATACTCCCATGACAAAAGCCATGAGCAGAACCTGCTGACGTCCTGTGTAGAGTATCTCAAAACCAAGGGTCAAGATGGAGAAATTCTCCTGTGATCATAGATGTGATCTCTCTGTGTAATATCAGTGACCCAGAAGAATATTTTTGCACTAGGAGGACAGGAGAACCTAGTTTATTACACCAAGTTTCTTGATTATCATTCTAAGAACTTCTACAACCCCCACAGGGAAGAATTTTTTCCCAATATCCAATCTAACCCTGCCCTCTTTCAGTTCAATTTGCTCAAGAATTTGTTATTTCAAGTGCAACACAAAAGTGCAGTAAATCAGTTCTTCATTTATACTTTTTGAAATCCCACAGAACTATATAATCTCACCTGTAGCATGCAGGATGCCACCAAGTGTATATTCACCAAAAAGGAGATGCCTTAATGAAGGATCTTCTATCTACAGCAAGCTTAATTTACAAAAGAGTTGAGTTGCAAACTCTCCAGAGATTGAATTTTCTTGGGAAAACTGCACACATACCTACACAATCACAATCACCTACACAATCAGACTTTAAAAGGTCATGGCACCAAGAGAGGAGAGAAGAAGAAGGTTTTAACAAATACTTCCATATGTTTCTTATTGACCTGGCTGAAGAAAGAAATCAGGCAAGGACTGTGTTGGTGCTCCCCAAAGCTCACTGGGGATCTGAGTTGCTGCTGTAACATCCACTTGTTCTTTTAACACTGATCAAGCTCTATATGAGTTGTGGAAAAAAAGCTGGATATCCAAGACTTTAATGCAAGATTGAGTTAAACTTGAATCCTGCCCTATAAGATTTCCAAGAATGTGCCTGATTGTTACAGAATCATCTTTGGTGTATATTCAGGAGCTTCAGTTTTTAATAGGATTGGTCTCATATAGATAAATCAGAGGGTGTGAAGAAACTTTTGAACTTTGAGTGCCATTTAGTGGAGCGCTAGTCAGACTTTGATAATTTACATTATTGTCTTCATAGTGTTCGCCCACAAAAGCTGAATAATGGGGTTCATTAAGCTCTCTGTACAGGCATATCCAAATTATTTGCCTCCAGCCTTGGCTCCCTACATGTGGCTCGGGAGGGAAGGATTGGCTTTTTATTGACTTGTCAAGCCATAGGTTTGCATTACCAGCCAAGTAGCTCATGACCCATTCCATTTATTGCACTGTTTTGTGGTGGGGAAACAGGTAAAGGAATCCTGCTGGAAGCCCCTCCTCCTGCACGTTTCCATGAATAAGGGCAGTGTTTGGAGCAGTTAAGGCACCGTGACCAAACCCTTGGACAGACGGAGTGGCAGCAGCGTGGGGCTATTGTGGGACACAGCTGTGGGTGGTGTTGGTTACCCTGCCAGACGTTGCTTATTCAAGGGAAAGCTCCCGAGGAGAACTCGTTGAGGAATTAAAGAGGAGGGGGGAAAAAAAAGAGAGAAAAATGGAGAAGGGCTAACCACTGTTTGGGAAAATGAAACAATAGAGAGCAAGCAGTAAAAGTCTGTGTTTATTGCTGTGCTAATGGGCATCCCAATTATTTTAGCAGGGAGAGGCTGTGTTAATGGTGCATTGACAGAACTACTGCTCTGGGTGTCAGTCCAACTTGTGCTGTAAAAGAGCATGTAATGGTGAAATCATTTTTGATATGATCAATAGACCACCTAAGTGAGGAGGCAGAGTAATGAAAAATGATCTTCCTCCTCTCCAAGGTGTGTTGAAGGAATTCCAGTGATCTTTACAGCTTTCATCAATCTTTGTGAGTGTATTTACTGACATACCCACATTTCTCTTTCTGTGGTCTTTTGAATTATAAGAGCTGGAGGACTGATTTTTGGTGCCTTTTTAAATGCTGAATGTATTTTAATGAAGATACTGTCTCAGCTATGATTCATATCCCTTTCCCAATTGTTCTTTTTTAGTGCAATATATTGGCCTAAATCCTGCTGTACAATCCCCATGTGTGGTCCTGTATCCATCCAAAAGGCTCTTTCACTTTGGTGGAGGTTCTCCAGCCTCTCCCTTGCTGCAGTATTGCAGCTTTTACATTTAAAAAAAAAAAGTGGAGAATACCATATCCCTTTTACCAAACCAAGTAAACCATCATTTTTGTTTAGATTTTCAAGCGGATTTAGCACAGCCTTTTCTTCCTTGAGCATGAATTAAATTTACAACTTCAGATGTAGTCCTTAGGTTTTTTCCTCCTTTTATTTTTTTTAATTACTGAAGCTACCCCAACTAATTATTTATCCTGTTTATGGCAGGTAGTACTCTGTGGCAAATTATTTTCATTTTGCTGCTGGCCACATTGAGTGATGACTCCAAAACTGAATCCATAAAAAGGCTTTAGTCATTAGAAAACAAAACAACTTACTGTGAGATTCTTTGATTTCGCTGCTTATTGCTCAAGAGTAAGAAAAAAAAAGTATACTGTATACCACAATTAAAAAAAAAACTTCAGGCAGGTTTAAACACATGAGGGAATTGGTTGTGTAAATGGCCATGAGCAGCTGCCCTTACGAAGCACAACAGAAACTGATCAAATATGTGTGAAAGATTAGAAAGGCAGATGGGTATTTGTTTCAAAAATAAACTTTCCATAGAGGATGACTGCAAGAGAAAGGTTCTGATTTGTTCTTGTCTTTGACAGAGGTGCTTCTTTTTATTCACTCTTTGACTGAGGTTTTTAAACAAAAGTGAGGAAACTCCATAGATCCAAGGATTTGTGGAATAGTTCATGGGAGCTAGATGTGGACAAGAAGACCATAAAGAAATAGCCACAAAAGTACAGCTGGTCCTACCTGAATTTAGTGAAGTTGTCCTGTTAGCAATTGACCTTTAGCTGTACAGAGTCTCCAAGTCTAGGACTGTCTGCCTTACTTGTTTCTTTCAAAAACAAACTTGGTAACAACCTGAAAATTACAGGTTTAGAGATCTTCTAAACCCATACTGATACAGCTTTCTGGTAGTTAATACAATTCATGCTCTATACCAATTCCCACCAAAAAGGGTGGATTGGTTTATGGGCAAGCTCCTAGATCATGCATCCCATAACATTTCCCAAAACAAATGACAATAAAAGGCAGTTTGCTGGGAACGTAGAAGAGAAGTTTGCAAAGAGCTCATTGACATAAACATGTTTTACCAGGTTCTGGTTTTGCTCTTGAGAACTCAGCAGAAGGGGTTGGTGCCAGGTGGTTTTAACATTGAAGGTGTTTGTTATTGATGATAAGAGAAGAAAAAAGATGAAAGATACCAAGACGCCACGCTACCAGCTCAGTTTTGTTTTGTCAGACTGGCAGTGAACCATCCAGAGGTGTAAGTCAGAATGGTGAGAAAATGAGAGGGAGATTTAGGAGTCATCGACAGAAAGGTGCTTGTGGTTGTTGGGAGAAATACTCTGGGTGTAACAGATACAGAGAGTGAAGGAGAAGGGCAGAACTCTGTTTCACATAAAGTAATGGGAAAATAAACAGTAGAAAACCTGTAATTCAATTTCGACAGTGCATGTGTCCATAAAGCAAAGGAGTTACCTGGAAATGTCGGCTAGACTGAATGTCCAGATGTTTGTGGGGCTTTGCCATAATGTTAGAACAGTGGAGTCATAGAATAATTTAGCTTGTAGAAGACAATTATCAAGTCCAGCCATTAACCCAGCACTGCAAGGTTCGTCACTAAACTGTGTGCGCAAGTGACACATCTACATGTCTTTTAAATCCCTCCAGGGGTGGGTGACTCCACCACTGCCATGGGCAGCCTGTTCCAGTGCTTCACAACCCTTTTCATAAAATCATTTTCCTTAATATCCAATCTAAACCTCCTTGGGCTCAACTGGAGGCCATTTCCTCTTGTCCTTTCACTTGTTACTTGGCAGAAAAGACCTACCCCACCTGGCTGCACCTCCTGTCAGGGAGTTCTAGAAAGGGATAAGGTCTCCCCTGAGGCTCTTTTTCTCCAGGCTGAGCCCCCCCAGCTCCCTCAGGTGCTCCAGACCCTTCCCCAACCCATTGAAATGGAGAATGAGCTGTTGATCTCCGTGTGCACCACTGAAAGTCAACACGCTTTACCTGGGAGAGGCAGGCACCAAAAAAAGTAAATGTTATCTTGAAATAATTGCTCCAAGTTCATTTTCCTTGACAGAGAAGAATACCACATGGCAGGTGATGTTAAAGTGCCGAAGTCTTTTCACTTCCAAAATTGCTTGAGGCTCCACTGGAGGTTTGGTGCATTCTGGCTCTCTACAAACTCACAAGTTGGTCACAGCGTGTGCTTGTGGAGCTTCTGTTTGCCAATACGACTTGTTTGCACAGAATAAAATATTCAGCAGGGCATGAAACAGCAAATAAATTTCCCTTTCTAATAGTAATATGGGAATTACCCTACATTACAGAGCTTAAATCACACTGATTCTCCTCCAGGGCTGGAATAAAATTTTCAGAACCACCTCTTATCTTTGAAGAATCTAAACCATATGGAAATTTCCTGATTTTGACACTCTTACCCATAGGAGTGTTTAGGTTTTTTCTGGTGCAACAATTTCAGTTCCGGATGTGAGATTTTTCAGTAACAAAATAGTTACGTCACTTTCTAGCATCAAGGATTTTGTATCAATAAGAGAGTATCAAAGCTAATAGATAATATGATGATTGATAATCCAAGTGAATTGCACCAGTTTCAGTTATGTCAGTGCAGTTGATAGTGTCATTTTCCTACACACAGAGACACATTTAGCTCATTCTCCTTGTTTAAAAATGGGTCATGGGTTCAGAAAAGAATTAGGACTTTTCAAATGTTACTTTTTTCCTCTGGGCAGAGAAACAGCTTCTTGGGAGCTCTGCCTCTGAGAAACAAAGATTACTGTGACTTTTTCACTACACCTTTCCAAGTACTGATACAGCATTTTTTTGGAGCTCATTCCCCATAGCAATCATTGTGCCCTGTAGCCCATATCCTGATTTTGAAAAGCCATTTCCTTTTGGTGCATGTCTTTCCCCTGTGTTTAGGTGAAGCAGTCAATGGGGCTTTCAGCCGTAAGGATCAGAATGAAATCAAATAAATTACTTCCAAAGATAGGAACCCATTTCACACCTTGGAGCTTCATTTTGCTCCAGATGTAGTGTGTTACAGCTCCTGCCACTTAGAGCTGATTAGAAACCAACTGACCTGTTGCAACACTTCAAATCTTAGTAGAATTTGCACTTTGCCTGCAAGCTGACACTTGGTGTTCATCCTGTTTGGGTTTGGAGCTATAACTGTGAACAGGGTGATTGCCCTGGAGTGATGATTAAAAAGGGTTTTCATTCCCTCTACCCTCCTGAGAAACAGGAAAAACTTCACTGAAGTTTTCTCTTCTTCCTTCCCCTTGGAGCAGTGTTGGACACAGTTTTAAATGAGTAGATAAGCATTGAATCTTTACTATAAGGGTGGTGAGACATAGGCACAGGTTGCCCAGGGAGGTGGTGGACTCCCTATCCCTGGAAGTGTTCAAGATCAGGTTGGATGGGGCTCTGAAAAACCTAGTCTAGAGGAAAGTGTCCATTCCCATGGCAGAGGAGTTGGGACTGGATGATTTTTAGGGTCCCTTCCAACCCAATCCATTATTTGATTCCATGAGATCTAATTCCTCAGCTGAGACTCAGATATTACACACTGTTGTCTTGGCTCAACACAGCCTTGGTGTAGCTGAGCAGAAATGGCAATGGAAGATCTCATTAAGTTCTCATAGTAGGTTGAAATGCTGTTTGCACTGGAACAGATTGTGAGGAAGAAAAATAACTTAAAAATGCCTTTGTCAGGAAGCTTTATGTTCTGCTCTTTCAGCAAAGGAGCTATAAAAAAACACAGAAAAAAAATTGGTAATCGTGGTATTTGAGGATTTCTCTGTCCTTCTGTCCTTCCACTTTAAATTTCTCATCCCTTAGGTTTTTTCCCTTTTATTACTGTTAGATATGTTTTCTTGGTTACTACCGGGCACTCTGTGACAAATCAATACGTATGCTCAAAGATAAATACACTGAGGTTCTGTGAGCAGGACAGCTCCTGCTGGCATTTAAAAAGAAATCCAAAGTGAATTTAGGTTGGACACAATCAAATACACAGTGTTTACATTAATTCTGGGTTTTTTTCAAAGGGAGTGGTAACCTGTAGTCATGATTTATGGAGGCTCATATTACCACATTTATTGCAAGGTTTTTCTCTCACCTCTTTATTCTGGAGGAACTGTTTTGATTCAAAAACAAATTGACCTTTTATCTTTCAGTGTAAAATTTGTTGGTGGTGCATTGCCAGGCAAACAGCCTCCAGAGAAATGCAGTTCTCATCTCAGAACTCTGTGTTGGTGGTGGTTGATGTTCATTTGTGTTTGATTTCTGCAAAAATAATGATTCAGCTTCAGTTTTAGAGTTCTTGGATTGGTGTGGAGAAGGAGGTGAAAGCTTGTTTTATATAGTATTGTCCTTGCAGACTAAGTGATAATTTTGGACACACAAAAACACATTTGAGGAAGAAGGTAACAATAGATGTATGGTGATGTCCCAAGGAAGAGTTTAAATCCCAGCAGGACTCAGGTACCAGGTGTATCTGCTGCAGTGAGAGCCACCTACTTGCAGTGTGCTCTGTGCCTCAATTTTCCTGTCTATAAAGCAGAGCTTATAAATCTTGCCATCATTTACATAGTGTTTTGATATCAGGTTTCTCTCCAAGTCTGAAGTAACAGTAATTATTAGTCGTGGGACTGCTATTTCCCTTTGATTTCTCCCCACCTCTATATTGCCATGTGTGCAGCCCCTTCTTCAAGACAGGCTAAACCACCCTCGCTGAGATTACTCCATCAACTCTAATGGTGTAGCACAAAACCATTCATTTCTCCACTCTGGAGTCTAAAGTCTCTGAACTTCATTAGCCCAAGGGAGTGGTAGGCCCAAGCGTGCTCCGAAATGCCGATCTCCTGTTTTGATAACTGAGCTCTAAAATCAAGATAAACAAGCTGCCCTATATACTGAACATGTCCTAATTGCACACTCCAGGCGTGCCAGCCAATCGATGAGCGTGTGTCGCTCGCTAATGAATATTTGTAGTTTTGGAAGATTTCACGTGTGGTGTTCCTTGCAGCTTCTGCAGTTATTAGCAGAGTGGCTTCGAAGACCCTGTGCAGGAGGAGAACCTGGCTTTAGACCAGGAAACTCTGTAATTTAATTTCATGTGTTAGCTGGGCATGGTCACTCTTATTCAAATTGTATTAGCTAATACTTCTTTCATACTGTTTACGCTGTGTGCAAAGTTGTGTTTAAAGCCCTATTAGCTAATACATTTCCTAGTCTAGACTTGGGAAGGGTTGACTCCCTGAAGAACTCCTAGCAGGACTTTGTTTACTTGCAGGAGGTAGGAGAGGGAGGCAGGGAAAGAAGAAGCAGTGATGTTTGAAGCCATCTGAATGACTTCTGCTGTGCCAATATTTTGCCCACTTCTATTATAGCTATGAGTTTGTTTATTGAGAGGTGGCTCTCCAGTCATGAGGATGACTTTGCAAACCATAGGAGTACTGACACCAACCAAGGTCTTAGGCATTCAGCATTGGGAGCCAGGGCTGTCTGTGGAATGGGGAAAACACAGAAGAAGCATCTGAGTTGGGTATGGCCAATCTGGCAGGAGCCCCAGGAGCCACACACTGAGACTTTCACTGAACCAGAAACACATCGTGAGCCAAAGAGAAAACTTCCTTGGTGGGAGATAACAGTGGGGTTTTGGATGTTCCCCACTAGCAGGAGAAGGAGGCTGGTTTGGATGCGTAGGTTGCTCCCACGATGGCCTGATAGTAGGACTTCCTTCCTTCTTCAAGTCACAGACAACATGAATTAAGACTCCTGCACTTTGACTCACAGTCTAGCACCTTACTGACACATATACTGAGCCTGAGCCTCACATTAGGTACCTGAAGCAATCACTGGGACATATGTAGTGTGAGTTCAGTGTTGCTGATGGAAGAATCATCTTTAGATTCCACTCTTTGATTTTCTTCTCCTGTTTGCTCATAGGTGTGATGCTGGGCTGGGGGTTAGGCAGGACTACCAAACTCATTGTTCTTGTTTCCCAAGTATGTTTTTACTATAACTTGTCATATTTCTGATTTTGCAGTGCAAGTGGCATATCTTGTGAGAAAAAACACCATTATCTCAGCCAGGCATTACATACTGTATAATTCCAAGCCTTTCTCAAATGGTAGCTTGGAATTTTGTTGACTTGAAATTCAGACAATGTCTCAAATCGTAGTGGTGTCGGCTTTGGAGTATTAGAGTTGCAATAAACTCTAAACTTGAACTTAAAATTTCCATTGACAGTGGAGCTGGTCATTCCTGGTTCTCAGGAGTCATTGCAATTTGATTTTTGTCATGGCTTCTCTACTGATGTCTCCACATTTTACTTTCTTAAACGATCCTTGTGCCTGGAATGTCTAACCTTTCTTTAAATCACCCTCTTTGTACAGTCCCATAACAAATCAATTTCACTCCCACAGTTACCATTCAAATATAAATAAATTAGTTAAATGGTTTACCAAAATGTGGTAAAACAGATAGACCTATCCTGTGTTTTGTTTGAGGTTTTGGTTGGTTTTTAGCATTTTTTTGTTCTGTTTTTTTAAAACATCCTTTTCCTTCTCTTTACATTTCTAACCTAGAGCCTTGTAGTGAGGGCTTTTTCTGGCATGTCTGTGAAATTGCATGCACATCAATAACACTGTGTATCAACAGTCATTAATAAACCTTGGGTCCTCTATGTATCCCCCTTCCTGGGCAAGATTGTTCTATACAGTGTATTTACTAGAGCTACATCCTGTCTACTTCAGCTACTCGAGTAAGTAGCAATATTTTAACTGCTGAGTGTATAGTGTGCGTCATTTATTTGTCCTGACTAGATCCACCGCTGATTTCATAAACATTTGGGGAAAGAAATACCAAACTAGCAAATATTTGCAGAACCCCCTAATGTAGGACCTTAACAGGACGATATCGTCTCTCAGTTTGAAGATTAAAATCAGTGCTGTTCACAGCTGATTAACTTTCCTTTCTAATATTTCCCACAAATTGAGCTAATGCAATAAAACTTAACGAAACAAGGTTTAGTAAAGCCACAGAGAATATTTATACCACACTGATGTACAGACTGGCTCAGGCTGTCCTGGCATTCACTTTGGAATGGCTCTGTGCTTTATCCTGTGAATGGATGAGTGCAGCAATGACAACAGTGCTTGTGTGGGGTTGAAACAGCTTCTTTGGTGACTCCAGGGGTGACAGGAATTAGCTGCTCTATATTTTCTTTCTCTAATCAATCTGATCGATCATTGCTTTCTCTCCCATCAGCTCTAACAATTCTCAATGTTGGTCCTACAGAGTCATCAGCAAAGTGGTGTCAGCTCCAGAGGCCAAACCTTCCACGCCCGCAGCGCGGCCCAAAACACCTCCGCCTGTGCCGTCACCCGTGCCAGCTCCCGTTCACGTCACCCCTCCTCCGGCTCCAGCTCCTCCTCCTCCACAGGCCACCATCTCACCAGTCCTGATCCCACCACCCTCCCCAGCTGTGTCAGCAGCTGGAGGCTCCAAAGCTCCCGTTCGGAGCGTGGTGACCGAGACCGTCAGTACTTACGTGGTAGGTAACACATGCCGTGCTCTGTCCCAGTGCCAGGGGCATTCCCCTCTGGAATTGGTCAGCTCCTGGTTGGCTCATCATCTCAAACTGATGCTTCCTGGATTCCTGATGTTGCTGTCTGTTAAGGTGCTGTTTATCCAGCCCTTGTTTCAAAACACACGTTTTGAGTGGTTAATAACTTAATTGAAACACTACAATTTGGACTTAATTTTTCATTGGTTCCCAGTTACAAATTTAAGTTCCTTCTAACAAGTCCAACTGTATCACATATAATATTTTCTGCTAACTGAGCTAGAGCACTTATTTTTGGAGGTGGAGGTTTTTTATAGGTGCTTTCAAAAGTGCTGAATTGAAACCTCAAATGTCAGACTCGCCATAGATTTTGCTGTCAGTCAGGTAAAGTACAAAACCCTCATACAACATCAAGAACTTGACTTAGCCCTCATTTGAAATGTGTAGAGTCCACTAATCTCTTTTCTGGTTTCCTCGACATACAGAAATTGCAGATGTTTGTGCATCTCAGAAGTCTGTAGATTGTTCATTAGTTTACACTTCATTTCTGTGTTTGACATGTGCTCTGAACTTGGCTTCAGCATTCTTATTCTTTTAAAGAAGTCTCTTGTGTAACATGGTGTAGGAACTGCATTCCCTAAAATAATGTGGATATATGTCTGGGTAGGGCAAGGCTTGCTGTGCTGCTAAGAATTTCTGCTTTAGATGCTCTGAGAAATGAAGTCTTGAGCATTCCTGATCCTTGAAAAGCAGCACAAGGGTAGCAGTGTTGTTATCCTCCCTGTCTTGGCTAAATTCCAGCCTGCTTGGTGACACCTTGCTTAGCTGCAGTTTAAAAATCTCACCGTTTAAAACACCTAAAGCTTACTTTTATTACAGAGTTTCCTGTGCTTCAATTGCAACATATGCATGATTTTTTTTTTAATTTTTATGATTCTTGTTATAATATTGATTTCTAATATAAATCTACCCTGCATTTCTAATGGAAAGGTGCTTCCCTGCTGGACTTAAACTGCTGTATCATGTTACTGGTCTCTATTTAAACAGCTGCTACATTTCACTGCTGAGTTACTTACAGCACTGGACAACGTCACACAGGCTCTGCATATCCTTAGGGTGCAGGACACAGCCTCACCTTTGGTGTCACAGGTGTAAACCCACAGTCACTCTTATTATTACAGTCACTAGTATTATTGTCATTGTTATTATTACAGTAGTGCCCAAAGGTTTCAAAATTTGCTTTAAGAGTAACATTTCCTAAATGCTCTACTACGTCCCATTTTCTTCTGTAATTATGAAAAGAAATAATTTAGAGATTAGGTTAGTTTTAAAAAGAGAAACCTAGCACTTTGCCTAGGTACTTCCAGTGGTAACACTCTTAGCACCTTAAAGGAGAGTTCAGAGGATGTGGAGGCTCCAGGTTATTTTTGCTTTTCACAGAACCATAGATTATCACAGAATGATTTGGATTGGAAGGAAACTTAAAGACCATCTTGATCCAACCCCCCTTGCCACAGGCAGGGACACTTTCCACTGGATCAGGTTGTTCAGAGCCCCATCCAACCTGGCCTTGAACAGTTCCAGGGATGGGAATTCCACCACCTCTCTGGACAACCTGTACAGTGCCTCACCACCCTTACTGTAAATTTTTTCCTAATACACAATCTAAACCTATTTCCCTTCAACTTAAGACCATTCCCTCTTGTCCTATCACTCCAGGTCCTTGTGAAAAGTGATGTTTTACAACATTATAGTTGAAACCAAGGCTTTACTGCATTAGGACCCAACTGTGTGCACATGCAGAGAGATACCTGATGTGACAGATTTATAAGTCAAAATGCTCAGAGAGAGGCTGGGGAAGAAGAAAATGATTAATAACTATTAGCCTCTTGTATGAAGGAAATCCAGGAGACAGAATGATTTTCCTCAGATCACATGGGAAAGCTGTTCTAGAGATAAGAGTGGAACCAGTGTGACAGAAGTGCACAACTCCCTTCTGCAGGGGAGGAGAGGAGGGTGATTTTATAGTTCAAAAAAGAAAGGATACACATCTCCCTGTTGGATAGCATCTCAGTCCATGTGCTCTGCTCATTAGCTCTTGGTGGTTTGTACTAGCACAGCAGTCAGCAATCCCACTCTGTCCCTCCTTGCATGACCCTTGGCTCATTAAGGAATGAGAAGTTAAGCAATATTTTTAATATCCTTATTTAGCAGCCCAAGTTCTTGTTTAACAAACAGGCAGAGGTTTCTCTGATTATAGACCACCCTGCCCCTCACCAGCTCCTGAGAGCCTTGAGGCAAGCATTCTGCAGGGGAAAAAAATACTTGAAAAACTAAGTTTGGAAAAGTTAGGATGGAGCAACATCTGGTAGTGTTACCTCCAGCTGGCAGGGCCAGTGCCCAAAACAGGCAGCACCAGAAATGGGGTGCCTATGCTGGGGGATGATGGGGTGCAGCCAGGTGTTCAGGCAGGTTTTGTAATCCTCAGCCCAACATCCCACAGCATCCCTTCTCTGCAGCACCATGGCACAGCGTTCCCTCACTCCCCAGCAGGGTTATCCCACCAAAATGCCTCTGGACCTCTTCACTCTGAGCCCAGACACTTCACCTGGGGAGCAGATGCTTCTCCAGCAACTTAAAATCACTTTGCAGATGTGAGATGAGATGGTAGATAGGAAAGACTATTGCAATCAGTCAGCTCGGAAATTGAGTTAATTTTATGATGGTGCCTATTCCATATCTCTCTTGGGAAGAGGACTGTTCTTTGGTTAGTATTCCTGGGACCTGTATTTTTGAGCTTTAAACCACAAAAACATTCAGGGCTTTAAGAGGAATCAGGGAAGAGTGATGTGTTGGTTGCAGCTCTGGTACATTCCTATCGATTTTTCAGGAAGTGGTGTAAGATGTACAGACCACCATGTAGTGCCTTTTCTATTTTTTTTTTTTACTAAGAACATTTGGGGCTTTTCATCTGCTACTTTTTAATATCATGTTTGTAAGCTGTACAGATAGCAAAAAGTTATTGCCTGAGATATGTGTAAATGTACAAAAGCTGAGAACAAAACAGTTTCTGTTTTTGAGATTGAACGATAATGTGCAAATCTTCATAAAGGAGTGATGGAGTCAGGGTAATGCCCCAGACATTTTGTACTTTGTATTGTTAATTGCACTCCTTTAGGTGGATTCTGTGACATTTTGCGTGTATGTTTTTAGCAAAGAGCTGTTCAAGAACCACTGGAAATCTAAAAATACAAACAATGGTTCAAGCAGAATATAAACATTAAAAAAATGCATATGATGAACCCGGTGAGCAGCTGCCCAGTACTGTAAATGATCTGCCTTTCTTGTTTCATTTACCCTTTAGTAAATTGTACTGCGACATAAATGTCATAAGGGGAATGGAAAGTTACTCAGTAACAACTTTTTTTATATCCTGATCTTATCAGCTCGTTGGAGTTGAAGACTTTGGCTAATAAGTAATGCAGCAATATATACACACGGCGCTGTATATTTTACATGCACATAAGAACTGTTATCTTACGCAGGAGGCTGCCGTGGCTCCTGCTTGCCATTAACAGGGTCGAATTTTAAAAGTATAGACAGAGAGGCAATTGTGTCCTTAAGCCCTGGCTCTGTGTGTGAATGTCTGTGCTTAGGTCGAGGGGTGTAACTGGCTTTACTGGTTTACAGGACAATGCAGGAAAATACATGATTTTGTCGTCATGAGCAGTGTAGGGAAATCAATTAAGACGTAACACTGAGCTCTCATGATCAGAGAATTCACACATAACAACAGGGGCTGCTGAATGGCTTAGCCAGATAAGCAAGAAGCCTCTTTTTTTTTGTTGGGTTTTTTTTAATGTCAATTTTCCTGCCTGCTTAGCCCTGAAAACCATCTAACTTTGCTTTTCTTTGCACCAGATCCGAGACGAGTGGGGTAACCAGATCTGGATCTGTCCTGGCTGTAACAAGCCAGATGATGGCAGTCCAATGATAGGTTGTGATGACTGCGATGATTGGTATCACTGGTAAGTTCCTCTCATCCATCCTGCTCTGCCAGTGCCTGGCAGATTGGGGCTATATTATTAAAAAACCTTTTTTTTCTTATAGTTCATGACGTTGGGAATATTTAAATAGCTTTACTGTGTCCAATTTAATAATCTGGAAGATATTTTTATCTCTGTTGCTCTGAAATTTGAAAAGGCAGATTTTAAGCTGTGAAGGAGAGTTACTTTTTAATTAATGGGCATTGGTGATAACGGTTGTTTTTGAAACTGCTGGGAAATATTGCTGATCTTGGTAATTTTGTGAGAACTACAGGATTATGAGCACAGTGTATACAGATAGACAGTTCAAATTATGAAGCATTGTATGAACAGTAATATAAATGTCAGCTCTTATAAAAAGGTTAGGGGAAATTAATCACTTTTTAGGCAATATTTTTTTAAAAGCTACATAAAATCATAAGGGTTTTTGCAGATGTGTTAAAGAAGCATTTGAAATGATTTTAAATCTAGTCTATTACACCTGAAAGTGCACTCATATTTTCTACTAAAATAACACTTTTTATCTGAGTATCCTTTTGATATTTCTCTTTTGTTTCAAAGGAGGAGTTCTTAGGTTATGATTATGGTTTTTTAGGTTTCAATCATTACATTCATTAAGATAATGATAATTGCTATATTAATTTGAAGGACAATCCTGTCTTCCACTGGAAAGTTGCATTTTTTGGGGTAAGAAACAAAAGCAATGTTACTCCACTGACACGATGCAATATTTTCCTGTCCCTCACAGGCCTTGCGTTGGGCTTACAGCTGCACCCCCAGAAGAGATGCAGTGGTTCTGTTCCAAGTGTGCCAACAAAAGGAAGGATAAAAAACACAAGAAGAGGAAGCACAGGGCACACTGAAGGCTTGACAGGGGACTGAAGTCGTGCAGTCACTGCAGCACGTCCTGCCCCGACTCAGCTGCAGGAGGGATCCACCCTGCCTGCGTCTCCCCACGGCTGCCAGGGTTGTGTCTCTGCAGTGACTCAGGGGCGAGGAGATGCCCTTGGTCAGGGGCTGTTGGGTTTTACAGACTGTCCGAGCCCAGGGCATTGGATTTTGGTACATTCTGATGCTGTTTCTTTCCCCTTCCAAGGGGGATTTGCACAGAGCGCTGTGAAGACTTTGGTGGTTACTGGGACCGCTCCTGCTCCTGTGGCTCGGCAGCAACGCGGATGAATGTTGTAAATAAAGATATCTGTCTTATTCTTTCTCGATTTGTTATTAATCCCTCTTGAACCTTTGCAGTAAGGTGCTGAGAGGAGGAGAAAATGTAAATTGCAGTAAGTTGTTGTCTTGGGTTAGGTAACCAAAATATGTGTATTCTATTTCATTTGTTGAAAGCAGTTTTTCTTTATCTCTTGTAACTCCAGGGGGGAGGGGGGTGGATGCTTTCTAATAATGGGCCAGCTGTTAAAACCAGGTGTGGCAATGTTTCTTATCTCCTTCACCACCAGTCCATCCTCCGGGGGGGATATCTTCTGGTAATGGGCCATTAAGGCTCATGATGGCATGACACATCCCATTGCGAGTCGATCCACTCAGTGTGGGGGGAGCCAACCATTCCTACATGGATAAAAACAGAGACTCAGAAAGAGCNTGTTTCTTATCTCCTTCACCACCAGTCCTTCCTCGGGGGATATCTTCTGGTAATGGGCCATTAAGGCTCATGATGGCATGATACATCCCATTGCGAATCGATCCACTCAGTGTGGGGGGAGCCAACCATTCCTACATGGATAAAAACAGAGACTCAGAAAGAGCTGGCAATCCTTTCAAAATCTTTCAAAACCAAGACAGATTTTGGATTTTTTTTTAACATGTCTCAGTGGAACTCTTCCTTACAACTCAACATTGTCATAATCAAATAGGATATTACTCAAGTCCAGGTTAACGTGTCCCCTCTGCTGTTGACAAATAAGGTGTTCTCAATATCCTGCAGTTTATTATATATTTTAGAAAGTAAATGTCTGTCCCACTACCAGGGGCAGTGCATCAGAGGCGTTGGGGATGCCACAGTGTGAAGATGGGCAGCTTTCATCAGGCAATTCAGCTCAGCTGTGCCAGGGGA
>VWYN01008845.1:38988-49864 GCA_013400075.1 Hippolais icterina | reverse complement strand
AGGAGGTGTTTCCCAGGTGATGAGTGGCAGTGTCCCTGCTGAGGAGGATTTTTGGTGAGTGGCAGTGTCCCTGCTGAGGAGGATTTTTGGTGAGTGGCAGTGCCTTGCTGAGGAGGAGTTTCCCCATTTTGGTGAGTGGCAGTGTCCTGCTGAAGAGATGTTTTGGTGAGTGCCCTGCTAGGAGGTGTTTCCCAGGTGATGAGTGGCAGTGCCCTGCTAGGAGGAGTTTGGTGAGTGGCAATGCTCTGCTGAGGAGGAGTTTCCCCATTTTGGTGAGTAGCAGTGTCCTTGCTGAGGAGGTGTTTTGGTGAGTGCCCTGCTGAGGAGGTGTTTCCCAGGTGATGAGTGGCAGTGCCCTGCTAGGAGTGATGAGTGGCAGTGCCCTGCTAAGGAGGAGTTTCCCAGGTGATAAGTGCAGTGTCTCTCCCCCAGGTACGAGGAGCAGCACCACAACTGCTTCACCTTCGCGCTGGCCTTTGTGAACCGCGTGCGGCGGGGCCGGGGCCGGCCGGCCCTGAGCAAGGAGCGCTTCACCGAGAGCTTCGTGCTGCCCCGCACCCGGGAGGCCTCCCGCTACCTCCGCCTGCACCAGCAGCTGGCCCAGGCGGAATTCTACATCGTGCCCCTGGCTGAGCAGGAGCAGGACAGCGTGGCTGCAAACCACAGCTTGCTGGAGTAGCAGTGGGAAAAGGTTTAAGGGTTAATGTGGTTAAGAACAGCATTGAATTCACCCCTCACCTCAGGGAGGGACCGGGACACTGAGCTGTGCGTTTGTAACACACACACACGGTGTACACACGACAGAGGATTTCCATTGCAGCTATTCCTGTGGAGAAATGTTTTCTGGTTTAGCATTCCCTGTGTGCTCTGTTCCGCAAGGACACTTCACAGCAGAAATCAGAACTGCTGTGGAATTCAGGGCTTTACAAATGAACTGTGGCAATCTCAGCTGTAGCAAACCAAAATGGCCTTTTCCTGTCACATTTGTTTACTGATGAGTGGAAAAAAGGGAACGTGTGCCTGTGTGCTGCTGAAATCCCAAATCTCTGTCTGTTAATTGCCTTTCCTTTAATTACTAATAAATATACCAGCAAATGAATCCAGCCTCTTTGCCTGTCAGATTTCTTTTTCCGTCCTGAACTGCATGGCAAAGGAAAGAAGCCAAGATGGAATTCAGACACGTGAATGTGAAGCTGCAAATCCCCAGGGAAGAAACACATCTCACCCAGATGGGGAAAGGTGCCCAAGCCCCAGAATAAATGTAAATTCTGGGAAGAATTCCTCAATTCTGAGCTGTGATTGTAAAAATAAGTTCTAGGGTCCCAACTGCAACAACCAAACCTCTCCCCAAATCCAAATCTCAATTCACCAAGACTCTGAAGTCAGGTTTGTGCTGCCATAATATCAGAAATACTGCTCCTAATGACCAGTGTAGCCACCATTCAAACATGCACCTTTTTATCTTTTATTTTATATTTTGGGTGGGGACACAGCTTTAATTTTTTTTCCCTTTCATCTGTTCAGTTACATTTTACAGTAAAACATAATCAGTAAACATGATACACCTCATTTTAAACAGCATTTATACCTACCCAGTGAATGTGTTGGTAGAAAATGTTCTGAGGCAACAGTTCATCAGGAGATCAGGTAAAAAACACCAAGAAATGGTTTTTAAAAAGTGAGGTTTCCTTGTGCAGTCAGTTAAAATTCATCCTGCTCACTGCGCTCACGGGAGGAAACCCAACGAGTCACGATCAGCTCCTGAAATAAAAATAATTGCAATAAAGCAATTATTATGGGGAAAAACACCCCAAAGCTACAGCAAATAATTGAGGGATGGGGACTAGGCCTGTAAAATTGATGTGTATTATGTGACCACTGAGATATTTTAGTAGATGACTCTGTTCCTGAAGTGAGCTGAACTCTCACACACTTTCCCCCTCTTATTTCTGAGCTTCTCTTAGCCCTGCCATCCCCACAGGTTTTTTAGAAATCCCCATTTCCCCACACACGTGCTTACATGCACAGAATCAGCAACATTCACATTCAGATTAGAAGATTTTAAGTTTATAGGGATTCTGCAATGCACTTTCCATGGCTTGGGGCATGAAGGAATTTAATTTGACTGCAGCCACATGTGCAAAACCCAAATCAAGCCAAAGAACAAGGCAAGGATGTGCAAAAAAGCAGGAGCCCCTCACCTGAACCTTGATTCTCTTCATGCACTCTGGGGTTGACATCTCCTCTGCAGTCATGTCAGAAGGTCTGATCAAATAGCACAGCATGAGCTCCTGTGGGCAGCCAGGAAAAACAGGAATTTCAGTGGATCATGGAAGCACCGTGAAGCTCACACAGAAAATCTCAGGGAAATTTCAGTCTCACTGCTCAAAAGAAAATCCTGGGAGATGGAAAGGGCTTTAAAAACAGAAGTGGCAGTCAGGAAACAAGCATCCCTTGGGTCTTTTTGCTGTTCCTCACACAACTTTTAACATTCCTACAGGTGACAGAACTTTAATAATTATTCTTTAATAATAATTCTTCCAGGATTCACCTGGATATTGACGAAGGAAACTTCTCTCCCTACTGGCAGGATTCTTTTCCCAGTCTCACTCCAAGGCCCTGCCCTTTGGAGCCAAACTTTATCCCAAAACCATTCCAAAGCTCTTTTTAGCCCAAGACTTGTACCTTAGAAGCATTTGCAGTTGTTCTGTTCAGCCCAGACAGGGACATCCAGCTGAGGGGTCTGCGAAGGGAACCTTCAAAATTATCATCCACCAGCTCAGCAATGACAGAGTAACTGGAAAACACAGCAGGCAGGAGGAGTCACAGAAGGGAAAGTGGCATTTTCTGTGACAACTCAAGAGCTAGAGGCTAAAAACTGGCATTAAACAATCTGCCAGCTTGCAAGCTGTGAAATTGAGTCTTTTTTCTGTAAGGAAAAGAGGAGAAATATTGAAGCTGTGGATGTGCCCAATGGTGCCTTCCCTCCCCACCCTTGTGATGTTTGTAGCATTCCCTTTGTTGATGCCAAGCTGACATTTATAACCAATTTATTATCTAGGAGTTCAACCTGACTAGGCAACAAATAAAGACAATTACCAGCCCTTCAAAGTTCTCCCAAATTACATAAATTACACAGACCCCATCTTTTTCTAAGTCAGTATTACAAAATCCAATTATTTGCCTGAGTGTGCCATCATATGAGTACTAAATCCACTACAACTTGTAATTTTTAATGCCTGTTGTTTATATTCAAAGAAATGGGGTCATTTAGCACCTCTGCTAAAAGGATTTTCACATTCCTGGTGTGAACACAGCAAGTGATGAATTTGTGCTGAACCAGTGAAGATGCTGAATTGGTGTGAGTGAAATTTCATCTGAAGCAAAGGAATGAGGCAGAAACAAGAGTGTCAAACCTGGCATGGTAGAAGGGGGGCCCTTTTCGATACAGCACTGCAATGAAAGAAAAACACCTCAGTTAGATCAGAGTTTCAATGAGTTTAGTACCAGGGCCCGTCAATGTTGTCAAATGTTCTGTAAATTTTAATTACAAGAGACAAAACTTCCAACTCTTCTGAATTCTGCTCTGAATCAGGTTGTCCCAGCAAGTGGAGAGAGGGAAGAGCAGCAGAGTGACTCAGGCCAGGTCAAAGGTGAGGCAGAAGAACCAGAGGAATTAACAGTTGTTGTAGGAAAGAGTTCAGGATGGAATTTTTTGGCAGAGATGATGAATTCAGCCAGAGCTACACACTGACCTAAAATACTTGCTCAGCACGACCCCCGAACTGTGTCATCACTTCAGCAGCAGTAAAACACCTGCTGGGTTGCTCACATCCCAAAATACCTCACTTGAATGCACAGGCATTACTGTACTGCTTATGTTGACATGAGCTAAATGGAGTTCTTGAATTCCTTAGCAAGGACACCACTAATTACTTCTGTAATATTAAACCCCCAACCAATAATAAAAAAAGCCAAGTCCATTCTCTATCCCCTCCAACAACCCCACACAAAGAAAGAGCCTTAGCAGTAAGTTCAGCAGAAGTCCAGCTTCTCTTTAATGGCATGAATGAGGTGCTTGAACTTTAATGTGAATTGGGATCTGGGTTCAAGCCTGTTATTCTAGAGACTGTCATATTAACACTGCAGGAGAGGTGTTTAGAAGGGGACAGAGAAAGTTGGGAAGGGGATTTCAGGGCAATCCTGTAGGAATGATGAACCTCATGAAGCAAACCAGACCTTCCAAGCTGTCCCTTCCCCTACTGCATATGGGATGTTCCTTTCCACTCACACCCCAACCTCACTGCTAACCCCAAATGTCCTTTGCTAAGTGCAAGCAGCAAAGGCTGCAGCAGTCCTGCAGCTCCTCCCTGAATTCCTCTCTGGGCCTGCAGTTCTGCCTTGCCTGGAGGAGGTGAGCAGGAGAGGATCCCATTTTTGGGGAGGTACTCACAGAGATCTGTGCCGTACTTCAGCCCCACCTTGGGCACCCAGCCCTTGCCCCTGAAGTAGTGGTAGGCCATGTAGGTGGTTTTGAAATCAGGCTTCACCTCACTGAACACTTCCCACAGCTTCACGATGCTCAGGGGCTCCTGCAAACCACACACCAGGGTCAGGGCACTGATACAAATCAATATTGGTGTTTGGCTGCTACACAGGCAAATAAACACCAAATGTCACACCAGCCAAACCCCCCGTGTCACACCGGCCAAACACCCAGTGTCACACCGGCCAAACACCCAGTGTCACACAGCCAAACACCCAATGTCACACCGGCCAAACACCCAATGTCACACCAGCCAAACACCCAGTGTCACACCAGCCAAACACCCAGTGTCACATCAGCCAAACACCCAGTGTCACACCGGCCAAACACCCAGTGTCACAGCAGCCAAACACCCAGTGTCACAGCAGCCATACACCAAATAAATACCACAGGCTGCTGCACAGAGCATGGCCTGCAGACAGCAAAACACAGAATCCTTAAATTCAAAACAGGAACCTGGTGCTCTGCTTAGTTTTTTTGGGCAATCATCCCATATCAGCCCTGTTAAAGGAAAGGCTGATAAATCTTAAATTAAAAGCACAGGTTTGAATTGTTATGGCATTACAGAAATAATAGCTTGACAGAATTAATGTTTAAGACTCCAAGGAGTTTTGCCATCTCAGGTGTGTGATTATTCACCATATTATTTCTCCTGTATTTCCTGCCTAAGTTACAACAAAAATCCTTTCTCTGCAGACAGACAGTGCTTAATTGTATTTGTCTTGATAAACTTAAAGCTTTCAGACCTGCATTTCCTAAACAGAAATACCATTACTTGTAAGAAAATCCTCCCCAATTCCTCTCTGTGGTATTTCCTCCTCCAGAATTAACAGCACAAATCCCTGCCATACAGGTAAAGATTCAGACCAAACCATATCCAAAGAAAAAGCATCCCCAGTAATCCAAAATTAATCCAATCTCTTACCTCCCCGTAATAAATACTTAAACATCCCAGAGCATACACCAAGAAAAAAGCCTGAAAAAACAAACAGAGTCAGTTTAACTGATAAACTACCTCCTGTAGTTTAATACACAAAGCCTTGCAAGAACAAAGCTTCACTGATTAATTTTCTACAATGTCGTCCCTGCTTAAGGGATGGTGTTAAAACTAACACACAAATATATTCAGAAGCAGCAGAATTGAAAAAGGATTCATATAAATGTTGTGTTCCTGGTATTTCTATATTTAAGTCCTGACACTGGTCTCTGTGTCAGTAGGATTACTCACCCAAAGCAAACAGGATTGGCCCCTATTTTTTAACCATCTCATGTAATTATCACACCTTATTAAAGCTAAATTTAATGATTAAGACAATCCAGGTACTTAGGAGACACAGGAGGACCCTGTATTTTAGAAACATGTTTTAAGAGACAATGTAACATAGATTAAGGTTTACTTTTTCAGATGAAAAGCAAACTAACTTGCACTGTGCTGGACACATACCTCTTCCAAGCTGAGTTGTAAGTACTCAAAAATCCTAAAAGGGTTTTTTCTGCATACTAATACTTCCTTCTTGACAAGCTACAAGAAAAATTGACTATTGTTAAAACATTGAACTGGAAAAAATACTGAATTCTGAAAGTAGCTTTTCCTAAAAGATTAAGATCCTTTTTCTTACATTCTCTTGTGCATGGCTTGAGTCATCTTCAGGACAGGAGCTTCCTTCTTCCTCCTCTTGCACCAGCACATATTCTAGAGCACATTCCCTTGAGTCCAACCCCTCCCAAGGCCTCTGCTCAGGGCTCTGCTTCACCTCCCAGCCACAGAGCACAGCAGGGTCCCTGTGGCAGGACCCTTCAGCCATTTCCCTGGAATCCTCCTGCTCCTGGTGCCTGGAGCTCCCCCCAGGATCCAGGGCTGCATCTCCCCCCTCCTGGGAGCCCCCGTTCTGACCCTCAGGACTTTGGGCTCCCTCACTGCCAGCACATTTCCGGCTCAGTTCTGCATTTTCTGGGTTTGGGCCCTCTCTGGAGCAGCTGTCCCCAGTTTGGTCAGCCCCATCCCCTCTGGAGAAGGGCAGCCCCAGGGGTTTGGTGTAATTCTCCAGGATTTTGGTGACGGAGCAGTCGTCGAGGCCCTGCTCCTGCAGGACACTTTTAGCCCACTGCACTCGGCGCTGGTACCTGGGGAGCACAAGAAATGAGCAATTCTAGGGAAATTCCATCCTTTGTTTAACACTTCTAAACCCCAGAAGGCTCAGCACAGTTCACAAACACCCCACAGCAGCTGCTGGGCACAAATGTGATTTTTTAGGGAGCTTCAGGAACATCAGGATCCTGCTGCCTCCTCTGCCTCTGTTTGGCCTTTTTAATTTCCCAGGCAGCAAACACCATTGCTGAGCCCTACACAAGCTGCAGCTTCCAGGAGCACAAACCTCACCTGGCAGAAAGTTTCTTCTCCCAGGGAAGCCTTAAGCTTGAATTCCCCCAAAAAACCATGCTGGATTAAAACATGGAATGAGAGTCCTCACACTTCAGCTTTTACACAGCAAGGACTGAGAGTAGGAGCTGCAAAACTCTGCTTTAACTGCCCTGGAAACAGCAATGGCACAGCAGAAACACCAAGGGAAACATCTCCAGCAGGAGCCACCTTTTTCAACCAAACCCCTCAGTTATATCCCTGAGAAATGACAAAAATCCCATCACTGAGATATTTACAACTTTCAGCTACTATTTCTAATATTTTTCAATCATGACAGAGGTTTTTTTTGTGCCTTTTCAGTTCCTTCTCTTGGAAAATAACATTTATATCCAGTTGAAACATGACTCCTCACTCTGTGAAAGTGCAAATCTCGTACAGCATTTTTTATTTCCCTGAACAAAATCCTCAGGCAGCAATTTCAGCCCAGGTAACAAAGCCAATTAAATGCAAATTCCATGTGTCAACACAAATACAAGCCTCCCTGCAGGCTCCTGATAAAACTGGACAATTCAATGCTGTGCTCTTTGTTATATAAAAGACACTCCTCTTTGTCCTATTATTTAATTACCATTTAATTTGCACTTGCAGGTCTCTACTGAGGCAGAGCATTTTGTGCACCAACAAAATGACACTTTTATTGGTGCTCAGCATCTGCAAGCAGTGGTAACTGTAGTGGCATTAGTAATAAAATGGTTACTGCTTTTCTTACCTAGAACTGAGGGCTGCAGGAGCAAAACTTTCAAATTTAAGTGAATTTTTTTAACTTATCATAAGATTAAAACCAATTGAGTAACTCACCTGCACATGCTTAATAGTTTATACACTATTTAAGCAGAAAAAAATAAATATGTGGTCCAACACTCTGTTTTGCTAAGTGTACAAACAACCAATGTTAACTGATAGTTAAAAAAAATTAAAATATCAATGTATTGTAGAGGTTCAAGAGCTGCTTCAGCTACACCATAAAAATCCCATAAGGAAATGGAAGAGATATTTTAAATACCCTGCCCCAGAAGCTTCTTTTCCTGCTCCTCACATGAAAAGTGTTTATTATGCCTGTAACTGTTATTAATTAATTACCCATTCTGTGCATGCACTCAGCCTTGGCTTCTATTCAGCAATCAACACCTCAAACTTACATGAAAAACCACCCTGAATATCATCCTCAACCCTATTTTTACTTCTTCTAAAGTCATTTATAAATGAAATAATGAGAGAATAAATAGAAGCAAGTCACCCTCATTATTTATACAGCCAACAACCTGAACCCCAGTAAGATAAATATAAACCAGAACAATCTGTTTCCTAAAAACAACAAGAAAAAGGCAAATTCACTTACTTTTGAGATGTAATTATGGGCATGCTGGTGTTAATACCTGTGTAAAGAAAAATCATACATTGTTTCATCAATATAAAGATGGTTTTGTGTGATTTTGATCACTGGGGTGACCTGCAGCCTAGGAATTGTCCCCATTTTTAGTCCTCAAAGCCATTTTGTTCCCACTTTTCAAGAAGGGACACAGCAGAACTAGGAAAGGCACAAATGTAACAGCCTGCACAGAGAATTAAATTCACTTTTTTTCTCCAGACAATTATGGAGGGACAGGATAAAGTCCAGTGATGGCCACTGGGACTTCACTGCCATGGGAGAGGTGAGTAAAGTTTGAGGTTTTTATATAAACAGCCAAGAGCAGACTGGGTGTGACTGGCCACAAGCAGACTGAAAACTTCACCAATCCTTCCCTTGTCATTTCAGGGACACCAAAATCTGCAGATTATACCCCAGGAAAATTAGGGCAAGAAAAGTCCCAGGATAATCCTTTTAATTCAGTCTTCCCAAGCAACAACTCAGTGAAATTTGGGGAGAATGCACTAAGGAATTATCCACCTGGATTTCATATTGTTGGATTTTTCCTAGGCATGTGAGGTGGGGAGAGAGAGATATCCTTCACCTGATCCAACCCAGCAGATTATTCTTCTGCATGTAACTTATAAAAATCTACCTTCAATGAGTGAGGAAAGGTGAGAAGAGCCACCAGAGCAGTGCTGAGGTACAAAGAGCCCCCATTTACCTCTCCACTTGGCCACCAGCAGAGGATCTGAGATGCTGAACACTGGCCGGCTCCTGGAAAGGATCCCTTTTCCAAAATACCCCTGAAAAGGACAGGAAAAACCCCAAATTACCTCATGGCACAAAACCTAACTTATTTCCCAGTCATAAAATGGGGAGTGGTGAGATCAGCTGGAACAAACAGCTGAGCTCCTGCAGCATTCCAGCTCTGCCTAGAGCTTGTTTAGCTGCTGGTGACTGGTTCAGTATGAAACACCTGATTTAACCAAATGTTTAAATCCCATTGAGCCTGGAAAGCGTTGGGTCTTTTTCCTGAATTCTAAATCTTTGTCAGCCAACACCTCCCAGCAAATGTTTGAAAACAACAAACAAAAATGTCTGAAACCACTGCATTAGAATGCTGCTGAAATGGTACCCAGACACAACAAACTTAACACAGCTTGTTTTACACAGGAATAAATCACTCTGAAGTGAAAAGAATTATACAAGCATTTCTAAAACATTAATATTTCAACCTCCTGAGCTTTCAAAGCAAGAATATGCTTTGAAAAGTTGCACGAAATGTTGAAAGGAGACATAAACATGAAGGCTTTGCAGCTGTTTCTTAGCTCACAATGTCACTTCATTCCAAAATTTATTTTCTAGGATAAGAAAGACTTTTCACATTTGATACAGACTGTATTTTTTTTGATACTGATTTCAGGAGAGAAGGGAAATATGGAGAATCACAGGAGGCTGAAGGGGCAGGAAAGCATAAAGGCAGCAGATTTGAACCAGTATTGTTTTACCTGCATTTAAAACACTACAAATATTGTGCAAACAGGGTGCAGCACCTTGTTGTAGAGCTGTTCAATATCCTCGGGGTTCCTCACAATCACATTGTTGTTAATGATCTCAGCCTGGCACAGCCTGAAATCCTTCCCCCCCACATCCACAGGAAAGGGAGCCTCGTAGGTCTCGAAAACTCTTCTTTTCCTTCTTGGGGGGTGAAAAACTGCTTCTGCCATTTCTTAATTCATGCTCCTGAGAAGTGGAAAGGAAAGATTTAACACTTGGGAATTAAGGTTCACCCATTTTTCTGTGTTTCAGCACGACCCCTTTTACAGAACAGGAAATTCTCCATGGATCCTGCAGGGTAACACATGTTTAATTCTGTAACTCTCACACCAAACAAACACGGGCAGGGATGTGCTGGAGATCTCTGACCCGGCTCTGGGGCATCCCCTGCAGAGCAGACAGGGATGCTCCTCAGCCCAGAGTTTATGAAGGAAACTCCAGTAATAAAGCAGTAAAATAAAGTCAGGGATAAAGCAGAGGGATGAGCACAAAAGCAGAAACCGTACAAGTGCCTAAATATGAACCGTTGTGAATAGTGCGAGCTCCAGGAGCACAGGGTGGGATTGTTGGGGGTGTGTGCAGGGCCGGGGGCTGCCAATGATAATGCAGGTCCCTTCCAGCTGGGACATCCTGTGCCTCCGTCACTCAAGGATTCTGTGCCTCTGTCACTCAGGGATTCTGTACTTCTGTCACTCAGGGATTCTGTGCCTCTATCCCTCAGGGCACACATTCTGCAGGAACAGCCGTGGCCCGGCAGGATTCCCTGCCTGAAACCGGGATCCGCTTTGGCGAGGGACGGCGGGGCTGGGATCCCCTCAGGGCTGCACCGGGATCCCCACCGGGACGGCCGGGCCCTGCTGCAGGAGCCGGCCCCGGGGTGTCCCGGGGTGTCTCGGTGGGTGTGAGGGGCAGTGTCCGCTCCCCGGGTGTCTCGGTGGGTGTGAGGGGCACTGCCGGTCCCGGGGTGTCTCGGTGGGTGTGAGGGGCAGTGTCCGCTCCC
>VWYN01008845.1:28361-38883 GCA_013400075.1 Hippolais icterina | reverse complement strand
AGGGACCGGCCCCGCCTCGGCCCCGCCTCAGCCCCGCCTCAGCCCCGCCTCAGCTCCGCCCGGGGGTCCCGCCCGCTCCGTCCCCGCCCCGCCCCCGCCCCTGCCCCGCTCCATCCTCGCCTGGGGGTTCGGTTCCGCTTCGTCCGTGCCCAGAGCGACATCCGGTCCCTCCAGCGGGGTTCTGGTCCTGCTTCACCCGGGGCTGCGATGATGTCCCTCCCGGGGATGCGGTGATGTCCCCGCCGGTGATATCCCCAACAAGCTGTGGTGATGTCCCTGCCGGGGATCCCATGACGTCCCTCCCGGGGATGCGGTGATGTCCCCGCCGGGATGCAATAATGTCCCCAGGAAGCTGCGGTGATGTCCCTCCCGGGATTCAGCGATGTCCCCTCCCGGGATTNTCCCATGACGTCCCTCCCAGGGATGCGGTGATTTCCCTCCGGGGATGCGGTGATGTCCCCTCCGGGGATGCGGTGATGTCCCTCTGAGATGCAGTAATGTCCCCACCAAGTTGCAGTGATGTCCCTCCGGTGATGCGGTGATGTCCCCGCCGAGATGCAATAATGTCCCCAGGAAGCTGCGGTGATGTCCCTCCCGGGATTCAGTGATGTCCCCTCCTGGGATTCAGTGATGTCCCCTCCGGGGATGCAGTGATTTCCCTCCCGAGGACAAATCACCCAGCGCTGGCAGCTTCAGCGTGACCAGGCGAGAGAAGCTCTTGGAGTGAGCCATAAGCTCCGTGAGGAGGGGCAGCGGACACGGGGACATGATTTATTCGGGAGTGCAGGGACAATGTTCCACTCATCTGGCTCGGGAACAAACCCCGAGGCTCAGTGGCCACCCGGGACAAGGCACCGCTGTCCCACCAGTTGAGGCTGGTCCTGCAGCTCAGATCCAGCTCAGCACGGCGTGCTTGTGCCACTGTGAAATAAAAGCACCTGAATCAAATACAAAGCATTTGCACTATTTAGGACCGGGCATATCATTTTCTACAGCTTGAGCCTTGCATATTAAACCCACAGTCACCTTTACCCATGACATACCTAATCCTGTTTTGGGATTACCACAGTCCCACAAAGAGGATCAAAAAAACTGTGTGGCTCCAGGGACACAGACTGCCAACAGGGAATTTAGATTCCCAACAGAGATCAGTGAATTCCCTGATGAAAAGTTGTAATAATCCATCCTTCTTAGGAGGTATTTTATCTCTCATTCCTGTTTTTTTTAATGGTGATCCAAAGGGCAGGCAATAGTGGTTACAAGGAATTATTGCACAAAACATGAGAATACTCAATACTTATTGCCTGCAGAGGTTCACTTGATACACCAGCTCAGGACTTTTAATTTGTTTTGATGTTGATTCACATAAAAAGCATTGAAACCAAACCTCAGAGGGGCCTGATGTGTTCCTATCACCAAAGTACAGAGATGCTCTGGTAGCTTCAGGTTCATTCTCAGAGCTCTGCCATTAAAACACCCAAATTAAAACATTCCAGACAGCAAAACGAACGTGACCCAGCATCAAAGATTCACTCTGATTCAAAATTCCTTCTAAACTGGTCAAATCAAGTCTCACTTGAATGAAAGCGGGGTTTATCTCCTCTAGCTGTATCTGTGTTTTCTCTTTGTGCAGACACATTTACTATGAGACGTTCACTGCAGGGAGGAGCAGACAAAACACGAGGAGCTGCAGGCCACTCACATCTCCTTATCTGCGTGCAGCCTTGGGAGGAACCCACAGCCAGACCCTCAATTAGCTCACTCACACTCCTGCTTCTTCCACCAGATATCTGCTCCCGTTCCTGATAAGCCCAGATCGTGCTGCAGCCTGAACTGCTGTCTGAAGGACAAGCTTTAGATGAGTCACGTTTCTTTTATCTGTCAATTTCTTCTAGCAATAATTGTGCAGACGCTCTCATAAACGTCTGCAGGCTCTGTTTGATGAGCAGGCAGCACCGCAGTGACAAGCTCTGAACTCGAGGTCACGGTGGACCCCGGGGAGTCAGAAATGTCACACTGCTGTCAGGAGCCAAGGGGAGAGAGGGACAAGGCTGAAATAATCCAGCCTGGAATGGTAAAATGCACAAATCAGACCTGCATTGGCCTGCAGGATGGCTGGAATATGTGAGGAGGAAAATGTATTGCCAAATAACATTGTAGTTGTGAGTGAGGACAAGGGGAGAGAGGGACAAGGCTGAAAGAACCCAGCTTGGAATGGTAAACCAGACCTGCATTGACCTGCAGGATGGCTGGAATATGTGAGGAGGAAAATGTATTGCCAAATAACATTGTAGTTGTGAGAGAGGACAAGGGGAGAGAGGGACAAGGCTGAAAGAACCCAGCTTGGAATGGTAAACCAGACCTGCATTGACCTGCAGGATGGCTGGAATATGGGAGAAGGAAAATATATTGCCAAATAATGTTGTAGCTGTGAGTGAGGACAAGGCTGAGGATTGTGCCGTGTCCACCACCGGGACTTTTCAGAGCAGGTTAAACAAACACCTTTCAGGAACAGCTCAAATAAAGCTAATCCCTCCTCGAGACACACGGCTGCACTAAAATCACTGGAGATCCCATTCCTGGGAGTTTCCAGGATTTGTTTTCCCTTCCCGGAGCGTTCCTGCTGTGCCCGCAGTGCGGCAGAGGATGCGAGCTCCCTGCTGCCCTGCGGGGGCTGCACGCCCGCAGCTCCTGCCCATCCATCCCTCCCCTCCGTGCCCCGGTCCCCGGGCTCGGGAATGGCAGGCTGGGAGCACAGAATTCCCTAGCTGTGCCGGCTGATTCATTGCTCTAACGCAGGGTATCCGATTGCTTGCTATTTCTTGATACTCAGCTGATTTATTGCGTTATTAAATTAAGGTCCGAGCCGATGTCAGCTCCCTGACAAGGCTGGTGGACTCTTCCCTAAATCACCGTGCCTGTAACCCTTCAACCCTGGCACAGTTGCCTTTGCTGCCTGACTCTCAGTGTCCCGTTCTTGGCACTGCCAGCCCCAGGAATTCCAAGCTATATGGATGGAAATATGGATATGTTATGGCATTTGTGCCAGTTCCAGCACATCCATAGGAGCCCCTCTGAACTCCCAATCTCTTTCCAGGGGGAGGATGCTCCTGCTCTGTGCTGTCACAGGATTTCCCAGGCCCTGGTGGAGGATTGGAGCTGAAAACCAGCTCCGGTGGCAAGGTGTGATCTCCCAGGCTCATGGAACTCCTCCTGTGACCACACACGTGGTGATTTCCTTTAAAATCTGCACAACGTTTGCAATGTGCTCTCAGCCTGCCTGTGGTTCGTGTCCTTCCTCAGGCCCTGCTTCCATCTGGAATCATTTGGAAGAAGTATTCCATTTATTAAAATGGGAGCTCATTTTATATGAACTAATAGTTAGCAGCTAATATTAACTGGTTGCTGTGAAGTTTCCAGCCCAGTAAAATGGAGTTGCCATGTGCAGGAAGGTACAGGGGAGTTTTGTTATCCAAGGTGGTTTTTTTGAGTGTTTGGGGATTTTAGAGGCAGTTGGGAGTTAAATCTCAGTCCTACCTCAGCCAAAACATACAGGCCAGGTACTCCTTAAATACATATTTTGCATGCTTAGGCTTATTAAAAGAAACAGAAATGTCAGCCTGTAAAACTATTTGCCCATGTAGAAAGCTACTCGTAAAATCATAAAAGAATGATCTGTTCTTACAGTGTCTTTAGGTAACTTTGGAATCCGTGCCAAAATGAAAGGGGCTTTGCATGGAGTCCCACGAAATTCAAGTCGTGATTTGTCATTGTAATAATTTCTGTCTGGCTTTGACAGAGCGTTCCAGTGAAATGTTGTTATCCCATCTGAGCTGTAGTCCACAAAACCCCCATGATGACACTCTCCTTTCTGAATAAAGCCCTTTTCTTTCTCACAAGGTGATGTGGACAGCGATGGGAGGATGGGCTGCAGTTATTTACATTAGCCAGTTCCAGTTTCCCCAGACTGACACAAATTCCCATGGAAATTCTGGTTACATTAACTTTGACAGAGATATGGGACTGTTTTTGGAAACTTTAAAAAAAAAAACAACCTCAAACCAGCTAGGGAATATTTTTCATTTTTATTAACGTGCAGCATCTTAATTTTGTTTATTAAAGAAATAAATCAAGGTTAGTTTCTGCTTAGTTTCAGATGGTTTTCACAGGAGACAAAAAAAGAGAAGTCAATTACTGGCCAAGCATCAGCCCAGTGAGGAATCCCATAATAGCAGCAGTCCCGAGGTGGATGGCAGCGAAGGGAACAGCATGAGAAAAGAGGATTTTAGAGATGAGTATGTCATGAGTATATTTACTTCAGGCATGGACAGTGATTGTGTATTCTTGGAGACTAAACACACTTGGATGTGGAATTCTTGTAGGATCCATCCCACCCCACCAGGGCTCTCTGAGGGCAGCACAGTCACTCCTTTCCCTCCCATTTGTGTTCTGGATGGGTTTGAAAATGATGTGAACATTAATTTGCTCTGCTTCCAGTCTCCCCAAAGCCACTGCTTTCCTTCTCCCCCTGGAAACAGATGCAAAAGCCCTGAGCTGGCCATTCCAGGGGGAATTAAGGGCACTTAAACCACCTGGTTTTCACCCAGCCCTGGAGCTCCAGTCCCAGATTTATTTACCTTTCTCTGGAGAACCATTTGTTTCTGCCTGGGTCATTAGTTTTTCTGCTCCATCAGTCCCCCGGGTGCGCTGTTCAATGAGGCAAAACTTCTGTTTGGCCAAATCCTGACTCCACCACCTTCACCTCGTGTGGCTCAGCACTGTGGGCTGGGCACAAAACTCCAGGTGCCAGCAAGATGAGCAGTAAAAGTTCAATTTTTGGGTGTGTATTTCATCTGGAAAAGAGCACAGCGAGTGTTGGGTGTCTCCACTAGGTGTCCACGTTTCAGCAATTTTCATTCAGCCCCGTGCAAAATGCAGGGGAATTGTTCTGCTCCGCTGCAAGATGTAAATGGGAGATGGATTTTCATATTAGCCAAGTGTGCACCTGGGCCTGCATCTGAAAAGGCACAAAACACTCAAAAACCACCTTTAAACTGCACATCCTCCACACCCCAACCAGTCCTGTAAGGGCTGGCAGAATTTTCAGATATTGATTATTGCCTCTCTTGCTTTTCCTAATGTTATTCAAATTATTACATGTTTCATATTGTTGTAACAAACAGAAAAAGCTTTCCAGATTTTTACTGTTTTTTAAATTTTTTTCTTTTTTTTACTTCCACTTTTTCTCTTTTTGTTTTCTGTTCAGGTGAGCACAAAGCCCCAAAGCAGCAGCTCAGATTTTTAGGAACACCTGCCTAATTGTGAAATAACTGCTTTGCTCATTACATTTCTCTTCAAATATTGATGCCTAATATTTACCTACTTTTCCCCGGGTATCTAATGGATGCTGGAAGGCAGAGTTTTGTGCACTAAGTGAGCACATGGGCTTTTTCACGCTCCCAATTTTAAACAAGCTGTAGGTCGCAGCCTTTGGGTGCTCGTTTATGGAAGATGTTTTTCACTGCTTGTTTTTGTGATTTGAGACCCCATTCATTAATAAGAGGTCAGAGAGCAGTGATTTCATTCAGATACCAGGGAATTCCAAGGAGCTGAAAAGAGGAACTTATTTAAGATTACTGAATTCTAGGAATAACCCAGCAGATTTTAGTTTGTTGTTGTTTTTTCCTTTCTTCTTCTTTTTTTTTTTTCTGTTTTTCTTCTGGTTTCCCAGACATTTTCAGTTTGTTAAATGTAAGGGATAGAATCTCTTAGAATTTTAGGGAATGCTATGTGCCAGACCATTTTCAGGCAACATCCAGCACCACACGCAAACGAGGCTCCAGTGATTTATAATTCCCATAGCTGTGAGTGCAACATCGAAAACTGAGTCTGCCTCCAAAACTTTTACCTCATTTACAACGCTAAGGAAGAAGAATAGGTTATTTTATTATATAACAAAATGGAAATCTGGTGTCCAGGAATGTGCTTTAAGATTTCTGCACAGGGGCAATCCTATGGAACTCGGGTTTTACCTGAAACGTGTCTCAGAGCTCATCCCAAATCCTCCCTAGGTTCACGTGTCACAGCTGACACAAGCACAAAATAACAAGCGAGTCAAGAAAAACCCCTAAATCATCACATTCTAAGAACTGAGAGAAATAAACCAACGGGCTGCCAAAGGTATATATGTTTTTAAATACAAAAAAAGAACACCCCCAAAACAACCAGAACATCCTCTTGTGGGATATATCCCAATCTGGAATATTTACTTTCCGTTTGTTTAATAACAGGAAAGGACTCGTTGCTCTTTTGTTGAGTTTCACGTGTCAGCATCTTAATATTCCTCTGGTATTCTTGAAACTTTTACCAGGAAGCAAACAGTGCCATGGCCAATACTAGGAAATGTTCTGTTTATTTGAAATGCCTTTATGAGCACACGGAGGCAAACAATTACTGTCATAAACCCAGGGAGCAGCTCCTGGTGCCTTGCTTGTCTCATTTGCACTTTTTTTGTGCAGTTCCTTGGCTCGGTTGTCCCTGCCCTTCCTGTGTTCTGCTCCTCACCTCCCTCTGCACCTCCTGAATTCCAGGGCAGGTTAAATCCCCTTTTTCATGTCCCCATCACCTGCTGGGCTTTGCTTCTTTGGGTATGGGAATGTTGGGGGGAAGGTTTATCACCCACCTGCTGCTGGATCCACCTTTGCTGATCCTTGTGGGCCCTCTCCAGCTCAGAATATTCTGACAATATTCTGAATATTGTCACAAACCTCCAATTGAGGGGCTGATTTTTAATTACACGGTCCTGGGACTGGACTCTGGAAGAAATAATGACAAAGAGCTTTCAAAGCTCTTTAAAACTCCTTGCAGAAGTGTTTGAACTTCTTTTGGCCTTGCCTGTTTTATTGTGGCAAGTGCAGTAACTATGAGGCAAATTTGGGCCTAATTGTGTCCAAAAAAAGGCAGTTTTATTTCTGTAGGACAGACCTATAAACTGAACAAACCAGGGCAGTTCTCTTCCCACAGCTCTGGTGTGCTGTGGGTTTGTTTAAACAATGACTAAACCACAAACAGCCACTGACTGCATTCCCCAGGAGCAGGACTGTGGGCACAGGAGTGTCTCAAACCCAGGCTCCAGATAGAAAAAAAAAAGAAAAAAAAAAAGGTAAATAACTCATAAAAGGAAGTGCAAACAGCAGGGAAATCTCGCTTCCATCTGTCAAGCTGTGTAAAGGACAGGTAGGCTGGAAAGGCTGGGCAGTGTTATGGGGTTTTTTGTGGGGTTTGGGAGCATCTCACGTCCCTGGCTGTGAGTTGGGGAGGATGCCACACAGCCAATCCCTGGCACAGACACCGACATTTCAGGGGGGAACATTGGGAGCCTGGGCTTTGTCCTTGCCCTTCCCTTTTGTGGGGCAGGGGCTGTTTCCAAAGGCAGCAAAATAAAATCTCTCTCCTGCTCGAGTCCCCGGTGCAAATATCGTGGCAGCGCGTGCAATTTTCTAAAGTCACCCCGTGGAAACCCTCACAGGTCCCAAATTAGCAGGAGTTTTGTAAAGTTCCTATTACTAATCTATGGAATTTATACCAAAGGTGTTGAAATCACTTACGCTTCTGCTGACTCACTTCCCCCAGGGAGGGCTGCTGACCTCAGAAATGCCCTCACACAAGTCCGGGGCACAGAGCTGCCCTCTGTGCCACGCAGAACATCCTGAACTCTCAACTCTGCTTCATCCTCAGATTCTTTCTTAATGTGTCCCGCTGCCCTGCCAGCCCCAGTCTGTTTGAAATGCCACTTTCTTTTATAATCTGCTCTGACTCAGATGCCGAGTTGGAGCAGTATTTACAAAATATCTGTATCGCCCCGGATTTATCTTGCCAAGGAAAGTTAAATGGTTACAGATTAAAAAGATTTTATAAGCACGATACGCAGCGGTATACGTTAGTAAAAGTTGTTCTAAAACTATTTCTGGCTTTTTCTTGGGAAAAGAAATAATTATTGATGCTTGAAGGGGAAGACTGCTGAGTAAAAGGAAGGAGAATTAACCATAGAAAGGTTTTAAAGGAACTCTGCTTTGCTGATTAAGTGCTTTTCCCAGAAATGCAACTAATGTTTCCTTCTTTTTTAATTCTTAAATCAGGCCCAAGTGCCAGCAAATGTCTTTCTTTACTGTGTCTGGAGGTTTATTTTTAGTCCCAAGAAGGGTATAGACAGCAGGCTGAAAATCAAGACATTTGCAGGCCAAATAAACTTCCCCACACTTGAACTCTGGGTGTCAGCTCATCCATCTCCCCGTGGCTCAGCTCGTTTTCTGTCAGAAAAGGCTCTGCAGTCCCATCTGCCAAGGCTCTGCAGCTCCTCACACCCCAGAGTCTGTTCTTATCTCTCTGGAAGCATCTCCCAGCTTTGCAGCTTCAGGATTTTACTGAGGCTGAATTTCGCAGCGTGAGGCTCAGAGTGAGCAGGAATTTCATTTTCTTGCCTGGTGAATGTGTGACAGCAGAGCTGGCATGGGGTGCTATTTATTCCCTGTGGACCAAAAATTGGGGGGTGGTGGGCACAGCCCCCACTGTGCCCTTTCAGAGCTGAAATATCACAGGAGAGAGCTCACAAAAGTTTCACATCACCAGATGACAACCTGGGAACCAGGTGGAAAATTCAGGATTTTTCAGGTGCCTGCTGGGGCAGTTTTTCTGAGCAGGCTGTTGCCTCGTTTTAAATGGGGAGACCCAAGAGATGCAGCTTTTAAAGGGATGATTTTCTTCTCCCAATGAGGGTTTTTGTGCCCCCCAGTGCTGTTTGCCAGACTCCAGCTGGTGCTGAGCCTCTGCTTTTCCCTCCTGCTCCCATCTCGTTGAATCAACACTGCCACGGTGCTGGGGTGGCCAGCCTGGAGTGTTTGTCACACCATTTGGGGACAGAAAATTCTCTCTGGTGTCACCTGGCTCTCTGCAGCATGGCCAAGCTCCCTGAGATCCACTCATGAGCTGTTTGGTTTAGCTCAAGTGCAGCTTCCCTCAGAAAAAATGGGATTTTTTTTTCCATTTTTTGCTCGTTTTTTTTTANGTTTGGTTTAGCTCAAGTGCAGCTCCCCTCTCAGTACTGCTGCTGCTTCAGGAGAGCTCTGTCCTCTGCTCATCTCAGCTGAGCAGCTGAAAAAATGGGATTTTTTTTCCTTTTTTTTCTCTTTTTTTTTTTGAACACAACTCCAAGAGAGTGAACTGCTGTTTTCAGCTCATCCTCTGAACCTACAGACAGAATTGTTTGCTGAGTTTCAGCCAAAGTCATCATGGCAGGTGGGTCATGGAGGGTTTGTGACTTGGGCACAGCAGGGATGACTTTGAGGGCCTCATCTGACCTCTGGAACTTTTTAATTTTGGGCACGTGCAAGGAGCATGGAAAACTCTGATCCTGTGCTCCAGAACCCGAGCTAAACTTGCCAGGATTTGGCAATCAAAAAGTTTCTGCAATGTCTGTGCTCAGTGTGATTCCTTAAACTCATAAATAAGTGATTATTGTGCTCCAACACCCATCAAAGTGAGGTGTCAATCACTACAGAAACCAGAGTAAATATCCTTGGATATTTATTTAAATATCCTTGTAGAAACAAAGTAAATATCCTAAGGTATTAAATAAATATCCTTATAGAAACAAAGTAAATATCCTTGGATTCAGGCAAAAACCTTGGCATGTGAGAGTGCTGGATCCCGTCTCCATCAGCATCAAGTGGCAGCTTGATGGCAGAAATGGGAATTTAGGGAAAGTCTTGCAAACTCTGACCACAACTCATTGCAAGACTGGAGCACGATTGCATCAATTCCTGCAATGGGTGTCCCAGCCCCCTGAGAGAGCAGTGTCTGATTAAAAAATGACTCGTGGTTGCATTCCAATACTTGGAATAAATAAACCAGCAACTGGCTCTTGTGCAAGGACTACACACTTTCCTCACAGGCTTTCACAAAAATGCCACATTTCTGACACCTTTCCAGCAGGCTTTTAGAGGCATCGGGGTCCAGGCAGATTAAAAATCTGAATTCTGGATTCTGTTGCCCATTCTGACAGGTATTGGACAAAGAACACCTCAGTTACTCACTCCTCTATTTGCAAAAAAGGAATGAAGTCACTCCCACACTGCTAACTTTGATATTAACAGAAAATTTTAGCGTTATTTATGACTTATTATTTCTTATAATTCCTTTTAAGAATCCTTTAAAAGCGACTCGTTGACAAAAATTCATTTCACAGTGATTGTGCATTCGCAGCAATGGTAGCATCTACCTAAATGCAAATTTACTCCTTCATCCTATTAAATATCTATAACGCACATTTAAAATTTCCATAAACCTCCCTGCTCCGTGAGGAATATTCTGCTCTCACAGGTAAGCAGCAGGATTTGAAAAGTCTCTTTAGTGCACTCTTAATTGAAGTCTTCTCATGGAAATCCAGATTGTTATGGATGGCATATGGAAATTGCCAAATATGAAAAAAAAACCAAAAAAAAAAAAAAAAACGGAAAAAAAAAAA
>VWYN01008844.1:17721-57451 GCA_013400075.1 Hippolais icterina | reverse complement strand
CCAGAAATACAAAGGTTCCACCCCGGGGAGGACACGAAGGAAAGGCTGGTGGGGCTTTGGAGTTTGTGCAGGAGCAAACCTCTCCCCAGCTGTGTGCAGGGATTTGTTTTATTTTAATCCCTTTTATTCCCACTGGGATGAACCCATTGGCGGCCCCATTAAAGGCAGCCCCAAGCTGGGAGTTCAGGGCAGGATAGGAGCTGGATGCTCCAGGGGCACTCCCAAACTCCTTAGGGATGAGACCTGCCCGCTGCCTAACGCTTCAGCCCAAGGTCTTATTTTGCCAAATGAGAGACTTCATGGGAATTCTTGCACTTCCTTCACGATTAAAGTCGCTCCTTGAAGCTTTTTTTAAAAAAATTATATAATTACAGTATTGTAAATTAAATGAACCAGGGAATTGTTTCATGGGAATTTTCCTCCCAGCTGTCCCACTGAGAACAAATTCTTTTTCCATGGGTGCAGGGGAAAAAACCCAACAAAACCCCAAACTCAGGTGCTCCTTACTGGCTCAATAATGGCAGGATCCCCCTTCTGACCCTTCCATGAGGGGAAAAAACAAAAAAAACCCCCAAANTTTCCTCCCAGCTGTCCCACTGAGAACAAATTCTTTTTCCATGGGTGCAGGGGAAAAAACCCAACAAAACCCCAAACTCAGGTGCTCCTTACTGGCTCAATAATGGCAGGATCCCCCTTCTGACCCTTCCATGAGGGGAAAAAACAAAAAAAAACCCCAAATTCTGGTAATCCTTACCGGCTCAATAATGGCAGGTTCTCCCTTCTGCCCCTTCTCACCCCGGGGGCCACCGATCTGTGGGACACAGGGAAACACAAAGCCAGACAGTCAGAGAGGACATTGCCATCATCATCATCATCATCACCACCAATCCCAGCAGGAAATGGAGATCTTGGCACAACCCTGCTGAGGTTCCTACAGGAAACACCGAGTGCAGCTCCTTGTTTAAATACAACCTGCAGGTGGGTGAATACTTGGATTTTTTGTGCTAATTCTGCTCTAAATTACAGAAGGACCAACAGAATTTGGTCATTCAACAGAATTTGACTCAGAACTTCTCTGGATGGAGCAGAAACCCTCTCACCCCTTCGTAGATGGTGTCCTGGTTGGCCGGCATGCCGGGGCCGATGTCGGGAGAGGCCGTCCGGTCGTAATAATTGTCATAATAATTCCCATCGTATTCCTTGATGGTTTCCTCGGTGAAATCTTTATCCAGGTCATCCCCTCCTTGACCTGCCTGGAGAGGAAAGAGCAGCAAAGAGTCAGGCTGGAATTCTCTCCATGCTGGAATATGTGTTAATGTGTTAATATGTGTTAATTTAATGTGTTGTTATATTAAGGTTTTTAATATTTCCCTGATTTATTAAGGATATTAAGGATTTTAATAAATCCTTAATTTTTGCAAAAATGAGGATGATTTATTATAGCAGTGACAAGTGAAAAACCCTGGGGAAAAGTTAAATTCTGGAATTTTTAAGTCTCCAGCAGCGGGAAGACAGATGGGAGAAGCTTCGTGTCAAACACAAACCCTGGCTTTCCCTGGGATTTCTTCACTGATCCCCAGTAAAACGCTGTGAGTAGAAAAGTCGGAGTGAGGAAAACAAAACACAGCACAAATCGTCATGGCAGGAGGATCCTGCAAACTCCAAATGCCTGAAGACAGAGGTAATGGCAGCTTCAAGCTCCAAATCCTCCTCATCTCTCATGGCCTCGGCGTTGGAGGCTCTGGATTATCAAGCCCAAGGAGCCCCACATCCGTTCCCAGATTTCAGACGCGCACCAAGCCCGCGATGTGTCACCCTGGGTGTCCAATTACGGCAGGAAATGTGGAAAAACCCGAGTTCACTTCTGTGCAAACCTCCTGTTTGTTTAGTCTGGGATCCAATCCGCGCCTGGGCTCATCCCAGGGGCAGAAATTTCGTTACAAATCTGACGCCTCAGACCCTGAATCCTCTCTGAATCCTTTCAGATGCCACGGAGCACGGCAAGGACAACCAGACAAGGCTCAGAATTTCCTTGCTGCTCTCCATATCTCCGTGCTCCCAGCAGCCTGGCAGGCACAGGCCCCTTGGCACCCCTGCAAAGAACAACGTGTGCTAACCAAATTTATTTGGTTTCTTTCCTAGCCAGGTGATGACCAAACTAGTCCAGGAATTGAATTATTTCCAGTGCTTCCTGGAGAAACAGCTCCTCACTACTACGAATTCAAAGTCGCTTCGGTGCCATCACAACTTCCAGACTTCTCTCTGTGCCAAAACTGCTCAGAACTCATAAAGATGAGCATCTGGGTCTAAATCCAGGAGGTTTTAAACTAAGACTGAGCCTAGAACTAAGACAATCACCACCCCACCTTCTCTTACCTCTGCAAACACCAACTGGCCTTGGCAGAAATTACAGTTTGGCAATTATCCAATTAGGAGACTTTGAAAAGTCAGGATTATTTTTCCTTTGGGCTGGTTCAAGTGGATCTGTTGCAATCACACTCCCCTTTTATCCTGGCTGAAATATTTCACCTGGTTTTGCTCTTTGAAACCTTAAAACCCTAATCTAAAACAATCTCATCCGGCTCTAAGGGTTTGGAGCATGAAACGAATATCAAAAACTTCAGGTTGGATATTTTAATTGAGGTCCTCAGGTCTATTTGCATGGAAAGATGATATTTGGAATAAATATCAGTTCCCTGCCTGAACTTTCCTCCTCTATTTCCTTTCCTTTTACAACTAAAGTGGCCCTTGAAGCCTCCTCCTTCCTCTTCCACTTTTTTATTTAAGGCCCCTCTATCCAATCTTTAATTCCTCCCTCTTAGCAAGTCCGAGCTTGGCCAAAGATTTCTGGCTCTTGGTCAGGAGACTGAAAACTTTCCCATCCTTGGGTTCCCTCAGGTTGGCTCCCTCCATTCCTGGAGCCTTTTCCTTTTCTCCCTGTGCATCTTTTGGGCTCTCCAACCTCCTCCACCACATTTTGGCTGGACTGGATCCCCCTGGCCCTTGGAGCAGTTGGATCTGCACCTGCCTTGCTCCAGCAGCTCAGATCTTTGCTTGGACACTTCCCCTGACACCTTTTCCCTCAAATTTCCAGCTCCAGGGATCCTGGCCAGTTTTTTGCTGTCTCTTTTGCCAGCCTTGAATTGTGACAGGTAATTCTCCACTGGAGAAAGCAGCCCTGAGCTCTTCCTGGGAATTAGGATGGGATTTGGAGGCATTACAGAAACATGGGATGGTGTGGGCTGGAAGGACTTTAAAGCTCATCCAGTTCCTTGCCATGGGCAGGGACATCCTCCACTGGAGCAGGTTGCTCAGAGAACAATTCCATGTTGTCCCACCATTGATCCCCTTGCTGCTCCTCCCAATGAAGGATTTGCCCATTTAATGTCATTATTTCCTTGCTCCACAGCACCCAGCTCCCCAAAAATTCATTTCAGTCTCACCAACATTCACCTATTTCAGCATCAACACCAAAAGCAAGAACTGGGCAAGTCTTAAGCACGGGAGAGCCTCGAGTGCAGCGTTTCAGCTGAAGGATGTTGAAGGGTGGGGAGGTAAAAGTTAATTATTCCAGCAGAAAAAGCTGTGGGGTCTGGGCTGACCCCAGCTGTGAGCAGATCCATGCACAGAATAAAGGAGGTCACACCAGGTGGACGCAGCAGTTTTGGAATCAAGGCTTTGTCCCAGTGTAGAAATGTTGGGTTTTTGTTGTTTTTTTTTTTTTTAAATATGTTTTTCAGTGCAAATGACAAAATGAAAAATATTGATGTTCTCCAGCAAATCAACATTTTAAGGATTTATATTAATATCTTTGGGATAAAAGGCTTTCACTGAGATTTTAACAGCAACCCTCATTTCTCTTTTTATCAGACAACCACTTCACCCGAGGAAATGCAGATGTCAATACGAGCGGCTTTTTCCAGGGGAATAATCCTTAACCAAATTCTAAATGTCTGCATTCCCCACCCTGAAAAATCTGGAGTGAAAACATTTTACAAGAAACTTCCTCTCCCTGCAGCTGCCTGAACCACTTATGGATTTACCATCTGGCTGCTCCCGTCTCCTTTGCTTCCAGGGCTATGAAACAGCAGAATTAATTAAAAAAAAAAAAAAAAAGACTGATAGTTATGTGTTTTCTTTTACAAACTTTAAGGAAATAGGTCTTCCAGCTGTGCTCTGTGTACTGAATATGCTTGTTCAGCNTAAAATTAATGAATTGAAATTACATCAGTTTCATTGTAGGTGACGACAGTGCTCGTGGGGAGTTCAGCTTCCACTGCATTTTCTGTGAGGCCGCCCTGGGGATCGATTTCCTCGTTGTAGTTGAGATCCTCGTAGGGCATGGGGGTAAAATACTCCTCATTGATGGTCTCGTAGTTGTACTCATCCACCAGGGGATCATCCACTGCTCCATCCTCCTTGGGCTGCTTCCCGGGGTTCCCTCTCTCAGGGGGTGCTGTGGGAGCTGGATTATCCTGTTGTAGGAAACAAAACACTGCAATCAGAGAAACAAAAACATCCTGCATCGTCCTCCCCTTCTATAAAGTTCATCACCTTCACCCCTGCCAGGACCCGCCTCGGTACCTGCTTGGTTTCGGGTTTCTCTCCAGCAGCCACTGTGGGAGGGCCGGGTTTGGTGGTGGGGGTTTCTGGTTTGGCAGCTTCGTCCACGTCCTCGTAGTAGGGGTACTCGTAGTAGTAAGTGTCACCTTCTCCCTCCCCGTCCGTGTACTGCAAGGAGAGGAGGGGAAGCAGGAAATGAGGAAATGTCCCTGCCAGCTCCTTTGGACATCACGGCTTCACACTGCAAGTTGAGATGGGATATTTGGGAGAAATTCTTCCCTGGGAAGGCGGGGAGGCCTTGGAGTGGGTCACCCAGAGCAGCTGTGGCTGCCCCATCCCTGGAGGTGTCCAAGGCCAGGCTGGATGTGGAGTAACCTGGGATAGGTGTCCCTGCCCATGGCAAGGGGCTGGAATTTGATAACTTTTTAGACCCTTCCAACCCAAACCAGTGACCCTACTTTGGTTTTCGAAGCCTTCTGATGTTTACATTCTTGGAGTCGAGAGTTCTCACACTTTTTACCAAAACACTACGTGTTTTCCACATTCCTTCTTGGAGGAGGAGAAAATTGACAGACCGTTCACCTGGCCAGTGTGGTTTAAAGGAGGGATTTCATCCTCCAATCCACTCTCACTTTAGAGAATCTATAAATTCTGAAAAACTGTAAATAAAGCTCTCTTTTTTGCCTTGGGCGACTGAGCATGTAGTGCGTGTTCATTTCATGTCACAGTGTGACACTCTATGACATTTTTTACCCTCGGATTGCTGAAACCTCTCAGATCTGCCCCACCTGCCCCGCTGAGAGAGGGGCAAGAAGCCCATGAGCCCCGCAGCCACCCTGATGCTGTTCCTGCATGAACAGCATCCCTGTGACTGCCTGTCCACCCTGCAGCCTGCAGGCAGGAGGGCTTGGCCAGGCACATCCTCGCAGCCTTTTCCACAAGGCATCAGTGAGGAAACCCAAACAGAGGCGCTGGTTCCAGCCGGGCACGGCCCCGCTCCCTGCCAGCCCAGCTCTCCCTGGCAGCCGGCGCGTGGAGGAGTTGTTCCTACACTGAGCAACGCAGACTCAGGACAAGCCAGCTCTTGTTGGACTGCTGGCTCCGAAAGTGGAGTTTTATTTTGCTGCTGCCACAGGTTTCCACCCAAGTGCTGTTTCATTTGTCTCATTTATTGTTTCTCCAGAAGCGCTGGCGGAGCGGTCGCCGTGCTTTCCCCGGGGCTGCGCCTCACCGTGGGCATCCCAAAGCCCTGCTTAGGTGCTGGATTAATTTAATCCCAAAGATAAACTCGGGAGGGCTGATGGCATTATTGGTTCATGGGGATTCCCTGACCCTGCAGGTCTGGGCTCAGCTGAAAGCAAAATCAGCCCCAGAGAGTGGCTCAGGATGCCAGACAGCAACTGCAGCGAGCTGAGACCTCTTTAAAAAGGGGCAAAATTCAGGTCATGCTCATTAAAAATCAGCCACAGCCAGACATTTCTGATTTGGCAGCAAACATGCAAATGCATCCTGCACCAGTCTTTTTTATCTATTCCCTTTTTTTTAAAGGAAAGGCCTGGGGTGAACCCTTCATACAAAAACTGTTGGGCACAGCAGCTCCTCGGGATGACTTGGGAGCATTTTTGCCAAAATGAAATTCAAAGCAAATCCAGGGAAAAAAATGATTCTCCCTCCTTTAACACCTGTTGTTTCGTAGAATATTGAGATAGAACTGTTTAATCCTTTTACAAGTCCAACAGTATAAATTGAAATTTAGAAACAGGTGCTGGTCTGGGCAGGGCTGGAGCTGCCAGGGAAGGTCAGTAATCCACACTTGGCTCACATTGTCTCTCCTCTCTGAGCTCCAAGAGGATGTTCCTTTCACTCTTTGGAAATGGGAGGAGCTCAGAAAAAAGGGAAAACTCCCAGGAGCCAAGCCCAGAACCTGCAAATCCTAAAAACAAGCTCTGTCTTGGACGTTGGAGATGCGTCGCGGGGGAGCCGGGCGGGAGGAAGGAGCCATGTGTTGGTGAGGGTGATATAAACCCAAATATTGGTGATTCTGCCCCAAACCACCCCCAGAGACTCACGTATTCATCCGGGTTGGGGTCCTGGGACTGGGGGGCGTCGGGGATGGCGGTGTCACAGTCGGGGCTGTAGTGTTCACAGTACTCCAGGGCTGCCCGCGGGTCGGCCACGATCAGGAGCTGCTGGATGTCACCCTGCAGGGAGGGGAGCACAGAGGGTCAGGATTGCACAGAGGCTGCTATCAAAGCCACAAACACAAAGAAGTGAAAAGCAAAACGTGTGGCAGGGCCACCTTCCTGACACGGGCACATCCCCTGAGGTGAGCCAGGAGAAAATCTTCACGTCCAGGGAGCAGCTGCGTTTCTTGGGCTACTCCAGGAGGTGTGAGCCCGCTGTGCTTCATCCCCAGCCCCAAATCCACCTCCCCAAAAGACAAATCACCCACTACCACAGCACTGACAGCCCCGAGCAAGGCAGGTGTATGAAAAATCAGAGAAAAGAACTTCGTACCCCCCAAATCAGCAATAAAACAACTCCTTTCCACCTAGTCCTGTACAAGGCTGCAGAGTCACCCTGTCCAGTCCCAAAAGCTGCTTAGTGGCCTCAAAACTTCTCTGCTTCTCCCACCCCACCAGCTGCTCTCACATCTACCCCCCCCTTTTTTTTACATCTTGCCTGGCCTCGAAGTTCCAGCCGCAGCAGACACGGTGAGAGATCAGAAATGCATCTGATAAACCCAGAAAAGAGCCAAAGGGAGGATTTTTTTTCTTTTTTTCTTACTAAAAACCAGGTGCAGAGGAAGCTCATTAGGCAGCAGGGTTGGTTAATGGAGCAGCTGCTCCCTGAAGCAGCCACAGCCCGAAGGTCAGAGCAGAAATTGCTCTGGAGTTTCCTGAAGAGCCACCACGCCGCTCAAGCACGATGCCAAAACCCAGTTCATTCAGCAGACAGTTACATAAGACTTTACTACTTGGATGCTTGGAGCTGATACTTTAATTAGGGGAGGGGAAAAAAAAAATTAATTCGCATTTAATAATAGACAAACATGGCTAAAACATCAGGGGGAAAAGCAGGAGCATTACAGCAAAACTGGGAGGATGATTTGGGCAGTAATAAGAACCAGAAGCTCCGAAGGGAGCCTGGCCAGGCTGGCAAACAGCCCTGTGGAAAAGGATATTTTTGAAATTAGGGGCCAAATCTGCATTGGTGTTGCTGGATCATGGACGTGTCTCACTGACTTCCCCCAAAAAAAGGAATGCTGTTGACATTTTGGGCAGAGATCCACTGGGAAAGGAGGTTGCCAGGAGCCCTGGACACATCAGCACTGGGGAGAAGGAGCAGCTCCAAGCTGCCTGGAGCTCCCTGCAACATTCCCAGGTTGTCACTGCCCTCCCTGCAGCAGCTCATGAACATCTGGGCACCTCTCAGACCTACCCGAGTCACCCTTCAAGGAGCATTTGTTGAAGCTCATTAGTCATTGTTTCCAGCGAATAACCTTTACAAAATTCACAGAAACGTCTGCGGAGTGGGTTTCAATTTTCCATTTTTAAAACGAGAAACATCTTTCCTTCCCTTTCCCTTTTTCTCCTTTTTATTTTTTTTTATTATTAATCCCGTCCTGCCATTACTATTCCAGCTTTTTCTTTTGCAGCATAACCACCAAATCTGGGCTTAGAGCATTGGGAAAATAAAAAAATCCCAAATTTTTCGCCTCGTAGAACATTTCCCTTTTCCAGGCACCTCTGGCCACCACCTGCCCGTGGCACCAATGGGGAAACTGGGCCTGGTGGGACCTCCAGGACATCCCCCAGCCCTGGGCAGGGGCACTGGGGGTGTTATGGGGTTACTCAGACTGTCAATTAGATCACCATCCCTGTCTCCACAGGCACTCCAGAGCTCCAAACCTGTTCCTTTGGAATTCCCTCCAGCAGGGGATACCCAACCCGGCCAAGGAAACATGAAAACCCTTCCAGCTGCTATTTCTGCCCCCAGGACTTCAGCCACCCCTTGCTGACACCTCAGCTGAGCCATTTGTGCCCTTCTCTCCCTCAGGTGCTCAGAGCTCCATGGGAAGTTTTCCATGGGAAGTGCCTGGCATTGTTGGGATAAGCTGAAATAAGCCAGCCCCAAAGCAGACCTGGGATTTGTCTCCAAGAGGCAGGAGAGGCTGAAAAAGCTTTTTCTCCCTGATAAGGTTGGATTTACACCTCATGGAGAGCTGATAGGCGGCAGCCCATAAGTGACCAGGGCTGGAGCTGCGTTTCCTCAAGGAGCAGATAAAGCAAGGAAAGGCATCTTGGCTGAAGGCAGTGCCAAAGGTTAAGCAGAAGAGAATTTGCTGAAGTTGGGTTTGTTTTTAGTCTCAGCTGATGGCAGCTCCTGAGCTATGCACGGGGACAAAACCTCGATCCCACCCTGCAGGAGTTTGGGCATCCTCAGCCTTGGAGAATATGGGAAAAAAAAAACAAAACCCAAACACCTGCAAATGCCTGTAATCACAGAATTTCTAGGTTGGAAGAGACCTTCAAGATCATTGAGTCCAACCCAGCCCCAACACCTCAACTAAACCATGGCACTGAGTACCACACCCAGGCTTTGTTTAAACACTTCCAGGGATGGTGACTCCACCACCTCCCCAGGCAGACAATTCCAGTATTTTATCACTCTTTCTGTGAAAAACTTTTTCCCAATATCCAACCTATATTTCCCTTGATGCCACAGCAGAAAACAGAACACACCAAAGGGCAGCGTGGGCCCCACAGCTTCTGCTGAGCGAGAGAAGGGGGAGGCTGAGCAGGGGAAGAATCTTCCTGCTCATTCCGGGTCAAGAACTTGGGGAAATCAGTGCGTAACTGAATAAATTTGGGATGCGGGGAGCGCCGGGGAAGAGCCTCAGACGGCTCTGTCAGAGCTCACCACGCTCCACCAGCGTCGCTCCACAGACTGCTGCTCCCCACTGGCCTTTTCAAACCCAATCACTCACCCTGCCCCAAGTTCATCCTCGTCCTGTATCCAGCCAGGAGAACTCCTGAATTTGGGATGGGTGAGAGCCCAAGAGAGCACCATGGGTTGAGCAGCTGAGGGGAGGGGAAGGAGGAGAGCTCAGCGTGTTCATCTTTGTTTCATTCCCAGCAAGCGCCCAGCGCCGGGGGAATACCCCGTGCTAACACTTGTAAAAAGCAGACAGGAGTTTAAAAAAACCTTGTTAGCAAGATTCCCAGTCAATTGACCTCATCCCTCAGCGCCAAACAATGAAATGGGCTAATTTAGGCCGCAATAAAAAGCCCCACTATCTGCACCTCACAAAAGCTGCACAAAGCTCTGCTGTCAGGAGCCCCCGTTTCTGTGATTTAAAAAGCCGACTTTAAATAGAGCGAGCCGCCCTGGGAGGTTCGGGAGCCTTTTGTGTCCTCTCGAGTGTGTTGCTGTTAATAAATTGTGCCCAGGGATCCTGGCTGGCGAAGGGGAGCCAGCCCTGCTCCCATTCCTGCCTCAAGAGTCCGTTTGTTTTCCTGTTTTGGTCACAAACCACCCCAAAATCCCCTCCCCAGTTGAGTTTTTGCAGCGCTGACGAAGATCCCGTTGATCCCCACGCACAGCTCTGTGTGGGACAGGGATTTCCAAGAGAAACAACTTAAAAATGCACCAGTGAAGTGGTTTAGAGACCTGAGCAGCCAAATCAAAGACTCATTTTCAATTAATGAGTTATTTCAGTCAGGGAGCGAGACAGAAACGCTCTGGTGTCGCTTGTAGAAGTCACCAGCAGCGTCCTCCAGCCACCCACACAGTGGGTGAAGTTATTTTTTGGCCTGGCAATGAGTTGGGCACAAAGTTCAAGGAAGTTCTGCAGTGACTGAGCATCCAGAGGCTGAGCTCAGTTGTTTTTCCCTGGTTTAACCAAAAAAACCTGAAGTGGAGAATAAAAAGTTGATTTATTTTTTTGCCTGCACATAACCACAATTAGAATATCTGCGGGCTCTGCAAGCAGCCCTTTGCTCCAAAAAACTTCTTAAGCTTAAGGCATGCGTCCTAATTTAATTTTAAACAACAGCTTTTTCATTTTAATTCCATTTTAAACAGCGCCATTAGGAGAGGCAGTGTTTAAAAAAAGGAGATAAATCACATTTTGGCCTTTACTCCTAAAACTTCTGGTGAAGAAGAAGAGGCAGGACGACACATTTCTGAGCAGGACTGGGAGCTGTGAGGGTTTCATTTGCTCCACCAGAAAGATGGAAGTGCGAACTGTCAGGAGCAGTAAGGATCTGCCTGACATTTATGGTAAAGCCATTTATGCCTGATGACTCATTTGCTTTATGGATTAAGTTCCATCAAAGCCAGTTTAACTCAACTCCCCAGCCAGCTCCCAGACAAGGCTGGAAAAGCTCTTTCTGGAGCATTTTTTAACGCTTATTCTATATGTGTGCAAAAAAAAAAAAAGTCACATCACTTCCAATGACATCAGCTTCAGGAACTGGAAGGAATCGTTGTGGTTCAGTGAAAAAAAGAAAAGAAAACAGCTGGAGAGGAGGATGAGAGTGACTTCATCTGGCACTGGCAGCAGCTCCCTAAATCCTGGGATTCTTCAGTGATCGTTAACTGGGCTCGGGTTAGGGCATCACCCCAAAAATCTGAGATCCAGCATCCCTGAGAGTAAATCCTGCTGGAGGTGCTGGTGGAAACTCCTGCATTTAAACTGGCTAAACACAGGCCCAGGGTGAACAACAAAAACTCCTCACAATTCTTGGGAATCGTTGGGGTTTATCCTGACAAACTCCCTGGCTCCACAACCCCAAACCTGAGGCTGAGCAGGGCAGGGGTTCAGTGCAGCTCTGGGATGAAGTGGAAGCTCAGCCTCCAAACCCCCTAATCCCTGTCTAGGAGCCAGCCTGGCAGCCCTCAGATGTTCCACTTGATAAATCCTGTCACCGGCACTTCCCGTGGATCCTCACTGCTGTGCACACAGCTCCAGCCTGGAGCGAAAAAATCAGTGACAACAGCAAAGAGGGGCCCAGGAATCACCACCCAGTTCTGCCACATGGAAACCCCAAAAATCAGAGGTGCTGGAGGTGCTCAGAGCATCCCAGAGTCCCTCAGTCCAGAGCTGAATGTGGCTCCAAACCCTCTCAAGGGCTGGGAAAATTTTCTCCTTTTCACCACATCTCTGTGTGGGGACTGTCAGAACCCAGGACATCTCTCTGACTGCCCTGGATGGTCCAAGACCCTGGCAAGGGCTCCAGAGACCCTGGCATGAAGTAAAAAATACCAAAGTGCCTTCAATTCTAGCCCATGGGAGTGGTTACCAACCTTGTGTGAAGAGTTACAAACCACAAGAGTTTGATTAGAGTAATAATTAGCTCATTACTGGGTGTTAATGTAGAATTTTGGGGTTTAATGGGGGTTCAAGGAGGCAAGATGGAGGAATCTGCGTGTTCCCCTGTCCTTCTCCTTCTTGTCCTCCATCTTCTGCTGTGGTGGTGGCACTTTTGGGTTGGTTTAGCACAGCAGTGCAGTGTCTAACAGAGCTGATAGGTGTTGCTATCTTACTATAAACACAGATCACGGAATATTTGGTATAAAAGTTACAACTGCCCTCAGGGTGGTCAGTCAGTGATCACCAGAACTGCAAGCAGCACCCAAGCTGGGTGAGAACAAAATGTACCAGATAAGAAACAATAAACAACCCTGAGAACCTGAACTGACACATCCCGACTCTCTCTTCTGACACCGGGGCTTGGGACAAGGACTTTTAATGGGGGTTATCAGCCCAAGAACCGAGAGGGACCCCAAGAAACCCCTCAGTGCAGTGCTGCAGCCCCACATCAGCCAGGAGCATCCCCGAGACGTGCGGAGCACAGGCACAGCAATTATCCCAGCCCACGAGCCTCTGTAGCTGAGCACAGCAGCGGGAGGAGGATCAGCCCTCGGGCTCGATGCTAATTAACCTCTCTGGTAATTTCTCAACCTTTCTGTTTTACAGCCCCAAGGGAGGAAAGCAATTTCCCATCATAGGAGGGTAAATGAACTCGCTGTTCCTGCTGGGTTTGAGGGAACGGGGCAGGGAAGAGTGGTCTCCTCCTTGTCCCCTTGTCCCCGAACCCTGGAACTGTCCCCAGCACCCAGCCCTGCCCCAACACCAAATCCTATTTCTTCCACCCATAACTGCTGGATCCCTTGCTCAGCAGCCTCGTGGCTGTTGTTTAAAATTAAATTAAGACTCATGCCTTAAAATTAAGAGGTTTTTTGGAGCAAAGAGCTGCTTGCAGAGCCCACAGAACACTTTAGGTCTGTCTGTGTGCTATCCCAAACCCAACTGTGGCGCAGTTTTAGCAAGGACTCCTCACTGGGCGGGAAGGACAAACCATTCCCTCAGAAGGGAACAAAAGCCAGATGGCTTTGCTAATTCAGGAAAGCTCTCCTGAAGGAAGCTGTCGCTCTGCCAACACCCCAACCCCAGCCAAGGACTCCCTGGCAGGGCAGGAGGCACCAACCAACACAAGGTTCATTTCCAGGTGGGCGCTTCCCATCCCCATCCCAGATAACCCAAATCACCCCTGCCCTAAAGCAAACACTGCCCAGCAGGCACCACCCCGAGCACCCTCTGGGCAGCTGTGCAGCCAGGGCTGATGCCAGAGTCCTTTTTTTGGGAACTCAGAGCTCATTCCCAAAGGCAGCACCCCCAGGATTCAGCACGGCAGGGATTATTTATTTAAGTTGCTCTCCAGCACCCAGCCACCTCCCAGCTTCCCACCCTCAGTGGGGGAAAGGTTTTCTTCCCTTCCCAAGTTTGTCAAATTTTTTTTGGACTGTATTTTTTGGGCTTTTTTCCCCTCTAAAATCAAGCCCTGGGTGTGTCCATCCATCCCAGCAATCTCTTTCCTGCTGCTTTCCCTGAATGCTGGAACCAAATCCTGACAGCCCCAAACCCCTTTGCTCTCTGCAATCCTCCGTCCCCTGCTCCACCCAGCGTCACCTCCTGCCCCACAGCTCCTGAGGTGCCCTGCAGAGAACAGAAAAGGTGCAAAAGCCTGACCCAGCTCAAAGGGAATTTAATGATGGGGAAAGAGCCCAGGCCCAGCTCCAGGCTCCCCTTCCCACCCAACTCTGCTTCACCTGAGGCCCCCATCCTTTTAGACATGTCCAATCACCTCTTTAAAGATCCCCAAAAGCTCTGGGGCTGTTTCAGGATTGGCATTTCACCTTCCTCATCCCAGCCCTGCCTGCCTGAGGGGCTGCAGTGCTGGGATGCAGCGTTACCTGCACGCTGTGTTACCCTCACCCTGATGCAGAAATGAGCAATAATTCCAAGTCAATCCATCTTCCCCAGCCCTCTGCCAGTGCCCAGACCTTGGAGAATGAGTTTTTGTGGAAAAATTTACCAAAAAAGCAGGAAAAACCCCAGCTCAGGCAAATTAACAACGTGCTAATGAAGATCCAGGAACTTGGGGGCAGAGAGCAGAACAACCCTGGAGGCAGAGGCAGCTCAGAAAACACAGGGGCACAAAAAGCTGCAAACCTACAAATATTTACTGCAAGGCCATCCTAGCAGTGCATTTCTACAGGGTTTTTTGGGGTTTTCCAAGCTGGGAAGGGCACAGCACCCCTCAGCAGGGCTGTCCCACCCAGCCCTGCCCCAGCCTGGCACGGGGGGGACAGAGCCAGGCTGCACCAGCCACATCCGGGATCTGCTGTAGAAAATGGAATTTAAGGTAGAGAACACAAGCAGGGTGAGGTTTGAATGTCCTGGGCCAGGCAGGTCCCTCCCAGCTGTCCCCTGACTCATGTCTGGGGCTCCAAACCACCAAGAGTGGGCTCTGTGCTCCCTCCTTAGCACTAAAGTGATTTTTTTTTTAGTGTTTTTGTAGCGTTTGCTGCAGGGAATTCCACCAGAGAGCAGGACTCACCCCCAGGAAAAATGATTCAGCGGCTTCTGTTTTTCCTCCTGCCTGACATCAGCCCTGGGAGCCTGGTGGCATCGCCACTGCTGCCATTTGGGAGCAAAGATTGGCAGGATTTGGGTTTTTATATCCACTTCTGCTCAGCCAGGTCCTTCTTAAAAGTGGATTTGTCCTCACCAAACCTACCAGCTCCTCTGTGGGACGGGGAGGTGCAGCCAGAGAAAAGCAGCCAAGCAGTGGGGACTGCAGGAAAGGGGAAAGGCAGCCAAGGAGCCTTAAAAAATAATAATAATAAAGCTGCTAAAAACACCCAGAGAGAGATATCCTTAAATCAACAACCTGCCCGGCCACTCCGCTCGGCTATTTTTATATATTTATGTCTGCTGAACAAACCACAATTTATCTCCTGGGGTTTTTTGGGTGCAAAACAATCAGTTCTGGCCATGGTGAACAGGATGGGGCTGAATGGATTCTGCAGGGCCAGTCTGGAAGGGTGGGTGGGCTGGGAGAGGGGCTGCTGGGACAAAAGGGGCTTTATGTTCCCTGCTTCTCTCCACCCTGACCAAGCACTGTGCTAGCACAGGCAAAAAATCGTGGGAGAGGCAAAAAATCGTGGGAGAGGCAAAAAATCGTGGGAGAGGCAAAAATAATATAAAGCAAAAATCATGGGAGAAGCATAAATAAAATGAGAGGCAAAAATCATGAGGCAAAAAGTCATGGGAGAGGCAAAAATCACATGAGAGGCAAAAAAATCATAGGAGAGGCAAAAATAATAGAAGTTTCTGCAGCTCTTCTGCAAAGAGGGGGGAAATAATGGCCCAGTTCAGGTTTTTAAAGGGCAAAGAATAGAAAGAAAGGGAAGAAGAAGCCCCTGACAGTCCCACTGTTCTCTCCACCCCAATAAAGGGGGAACATCACAATAGGAAAACGAAACTCGAGAGCAAAGTCAGGCTTTCAGTTTGCAAAACGAGCGGTTTTAAACTTTCCTTTTTGAATGGTGTGCTCCGAGCAGATGGGTCTGAGCCCCCCCGGCAGATCAGAAACACGTGTGGAGAAGCAGGAACCTAAAGCACGGGTTTTTATTAAAGCCTAGTTTGAATTTTACCCCATTGAAGTGAATGTTTTCTCTCTAAAGCAGCAGCTGTGTGGTGGGTCACCCTTCACAGGGGGTTCCTGACTGTCCACACCCTGCCTGGGTGTCCCCTGGGTGCTGATGACCCTGAGGGATCTCTGGTGCCATGACTGCGTGGCTGAGGTTGATTTTGGGGGGATATTTGTCTCTAAGCCTGGGTTTTTGTCCTTGGGACACCTCCAGGTGTCAAGCAGAGCTGATTTCAACCAGTGAGAGAGGAAAAACCGCCCAGCTCTGGGTAATTCTGGGAGGTTTCTGTCCCTCCTGCAGGACAGGAGCTGGGCCTGTGTCACCAGAGCTCCGCACTGCCCCGGGTTGGAAACCTTGCACTGGATCTAATTGGGGTCTAATTAATCCGTGCCACAAACCAGGCCTGGCTGAAGAAATAACTCTTCTGCTGGCTCAGTTTGCTGGGCAAGGTGTTCCTTCAATTTTAGGTGAAGAAGGGGAAAAAAAATGGTAAAAAATCCTGCCTGCAGAAACCCTCCCAAACTCCCAGGAACACAGCAAAGATGATCTGCTGTTCCCCCTGTCCAGTTTTAACTGGAGAGGAGGAAACTCAGTCCTGAGAAGAGCTGGAAGGGGAGGAGAGCAGCTTTGGGGCACAGCCCAGGGAAGGGGAGAGGCTGAGGTCACACCTGGGCTGGGTCCTTAGCAAACCTCTCCTGTGTGGGGCCCTAATGGGGCCTGCAGTCCCAGCCAGGACATTTTTAGCCCCACAAGGAGCTCAGGCAGGACTGGATCTCTCCCTACAAGGATCCTACTCAGAGGGCAGACTTGGAGTAGAGCTGGTGTAGGATTTCCTAGAGAGGAAACTCCTTCACCAAAGGAGCAGCCCACTCTGTGTTCACAACCCTTCATCCCTAAATATTCACCTCGTGGGCACCAGAAACCTCCTGCAGTGATTTCACTGAAGGTTTCAACCCAGCCATGAGGAAGCTCTCTCCTCTCATGAATTCATTAGGACAGCACCGCATTTTGGGGGCTGTTTCCCCCCAAAAATCAAGCCCTGGGTGATCCCCTCTGTGCAGCCGCAGGTGTGTCTGTCTGTCCCAACGATTCTCCCATCTGATGGCTGATTTCAATCACTTGTGACAGGGAAAAGAGGCTCGGGATAATTAAACTGCCATAAACGTCATGGAAACAGACAGCTCGGGTAAAGAAATCATCCCAGAGCCTTGTCTGCGGTGAGCTCTCATCTGCTCACGCACCAAGCATCTCTTTCATGTCCCCACCACCCCTTTCATGTCCCTACCAGAAGCTGAGGCAACCACGAGACACAAATTAGAAGGAACCTAGGCCTGGCTAATCTCAGAGCATCTCTGAGCTTCCCAATTCCCGCGGCCGCTGGAAAAACATCAGCTGAGGCACCACAAAATGAGCAGTTCTCCTTGCCTTTCTGCCTATCCATGGAAAAAAAAAAAACAAAAAAACCTCATTCTCCTCAATTTTCCAGCCCCAAGACAGATGGAGGAGGAGAGGGAGCGTGTCCAGGTGGCACCTAGGCCAGATTCCAGAGGGATTTTGTGGGATACAGCAGATCCCAAGGGTTTGTGGAGCCCTGGCAGCAGATCCAGGCTGGCAGTGCCACCCAGGTGACCTCAGTGAGCCTTTCCAGAGGCTGCACGACCTCGCTCTGTTCTCAGAAGTTCTTCTAAGCTCTCTAATGTTTATATTTTTGTATTGACATTTTCTCACACATTTTCATACAAATATTGCATTGTTTTGCGTTCCTTTTTAGAAGAAGAGAGAATCGGATTTTTAGTTTGACCGATGTGATTGAAGAAGACAATTTCATCCTCCAATCCGCTGCCACTGCTAGGAATCTATAAATTCTGAATTTGTAAATAATTTTTGGTCTCTTTTTTGCCTCAGACCTCTCAGCGTGCGAGTGCGCGTTCATTTCATGCCCTATCGCGACAGCGCGGCACGCTTGGAACGGTTCCTGCCCCTCCAAACACTCCCTGCAGTTATTTTTTCCCCCTCCGTGACCGCACAGCAGCCTGGCACTCTGTGATTTCTTCAAACTCCTCGTTTGGTGGCTCCAAACCAGCATTTATGTCGTTCTACACGCAAATTACAGCCCTGAGAATAGAGGCCCCGCAATCACCGCGTGCTGTCGCTGCTTTTACATCCAGGCCTTTGTGGTGTGGTCCCTGAACAGCTGGTTTCTCCTTCTCTCCCTCCAGAGGATAAATTCCTGCTGGAAATCCAGAGGATAACTTTGAAAGGAATCCTTGAAAAGTGAATATTTAGGTATTTTTTTTAATCAAGGCACCCTCCATCTGTTTATAAAATTAATCCTACCCCCTGAGAGGGACTTCATAGCAAGAGATCCCTCAAAACCTCTAAATCTATCCCTCAGGTTCCTCTCCAGAATTCAAACATGGGGTTTTTTTTACCCTTTCTTTCAGTTATTCTCTATTCCAGAGCTTCCACAAAACCACCACTGTGAAAAACCCCCTCAGCAGCAGTTTTTCCAGCAGTTCCTTCCCATTATTTTCCAACGGGAGCTGATTTGGCTCAGGTACATTCACACGGAGTGGTTTTGTTCCCTAATTGAAGCATCAAGTCAGATTATGCTTCTGAAGCAGCAAATGAGACTATTCACCAAAAAAAACCATCTCTTTATCCTTGCTCAAAACGTTTGCTTGCCTGGATATGCTCATGCAGGATAACTCAGGGAGCACCAAAAAATGGGATTTTGCAATTTTAGCCTCATCTTGACAATCAGGAGAAGAAATTTCCATGCAGGGACAAAGCAATGGGACAGGGTGACACGGTGGTGCCAAGCAGGGTTCAATCCCATGGACAGCATCCCAAAAACCTCATTTAGACCCTCTGGAAAGCTGCATTAAATCATGGCCTGCACATTGTGGGAGGCATTTACATAAAGGAGGAGAGGGTCAGCCTGACCTTCAGTGTCCAGCATGGAAATCTGAAAAAAAAAAATGAAAAGGAAAAGAAAAATCCCACAAAAGCCCGGCTCGGGCCTGTGCGAACTGAATGGGGCCAAATGAATGGCTGGCATTGTGTGCCCTGCCGTGCCAGCCCTGGAACTGGCACTGAATAATGCTGGGATGGGGACAGGATGGGGCCAGGAGCGATTCTGAAAGAATCCCCTGGTTTTGTGTGCGGGGTACCCCGAATAACGCTGCCCTCAATGCCCCGTGCTCCACGGGCCAGGCTCAAAAAGAGATTTTCTCCATTTTCCTCATCCCGTTCATTAGGGATCGCTGGAAGGAACCCAAGGCCCCGTTTCCCCGTGTCCTCCACTGCTCTCTGAGCACCAGGTAACCCAGCCTGGGATGTGCCACCACTGTCCAGGTCCTGCTGTCACCTTCCAAAGGTGACATCCCCACAGCCAGGCTGCTGTCCCCACGCACAGCCCAGACCTGAGCAGTGCCCTGTTACGTGGGCCTGAAATTTCTGGGTCTGAGAGATTTTAGCCTGCTAGCAGCTGCTAAACTTTTTCCCCAAGGGAAAATTTCTCAAGAAAGCTTCTTCTCAAAACAACCTTGGAAAACAACTCTCCTTTCTCAAAACAATCTTGGCAAACAACTCTCCTTTCTCCAAAACAATCTTTCTCCAGGTGGTGTTTTGCTGTTTCTCTGGTTTAACCAATGGGATTAGAGGGATGTCTTTCCTATTTACCAACTGTGTTAAGTCTGTATCAGAAAACCTTATAAAAGGCAGTAAGGATTAGACAATAAATCCTTTTTTCTATGCTTTTTGCCTTCTGAAATATTTAGAATTTCTCACCTTTCTTTCGTGTCCTACAACACTGTTATCCAGGCTTTCCACACAAAACTGCAGAGTTCTCCTTGGAGAGGAGTTGCAGCCTACAAAAACTCCACACCATCCCAAACCCAAGGCTGCCCGGCCTTCACTCTGCTCCTGCAGGCCTCCCCAATTCCCAATTCCCTTCCCCATTCCCCTCAGTGCCGCCTTGCCCCCGCTCCAAACCCCGTCTCCCTGGTGTCACCACCTCACCCAGGCCCTGCTCACACCATTCCAAGTTTCCCCTCTCCCTCCACATCGAATAACCAGCCAATAACCCGGAGCTCCAGGGCCGGCTTCTTCCTGCAGGAGTTCTTTTTCCATGACATATGTGTGAACCATCAGGGATGGTTTAAAAACAGATTCCCCCTCATTACAAGCACGGCACAAAGCCTCTCCTTTGTGTCCTCCCCACTCTGCACCGCTCCCCGGCTCTGGTTTCACGTTGATTTATTTCCCTTTCACCTCTGGAAAATTAGGAATTCTGCTGCCCACAGGAGGATGGATACGCCGGTGGGGTGTGAGGGGGGTGTCTCGCAGTGGAAAATGTGGAGTGAAGCAAAGCCTTTGGATTGAGTTACTCATTTGAGAACCCACTGAGCCAAAGTGCAGAAACTTGCTCGGGTTTTAGTGTAAAAAAAGGGTTGCAGAGCCTGCCTGGGAGGTGTTGATCCCAAAGATCCAGGGGGTTTCATTCCCACCTCTGGCCACAGTGGAGGTCGGGGCTGCAAAGGGAAGGAGAGGATTTGGGGAAGGTGGTGGGCAGGAGAGGCTGGGGGAGCAGCTGCTCCTTGGACAGAAAGGGAGGGGGCAGGAAAGGATTCCTGAGATCCCAGCATGGATTGGGATGGAAGGGAACCTAAAGATGATCCAGTCCCACCTGGGCTCACTCCCAGTGACAAAGTGGGGGGTCTTGGGGTTCCAGAGCACATCAGGGCTTCCTTCTCCCACCCCATAGCAGCTGCAGCCTCCTGAGCTACCCCAAATTTGCCTTCACTCCATTTCTTTTTCCCCTCAGAGCCAAATTAATCTGGAAGTGGAGCTGCCGCTTCCTCGGCCCCACAGACAGGATTTCCACCCCCAAATCCACCCTGAGCCTCCCTCCACGCCGAGGTGGCTCAGGATCAAGGGGGGTTTGTGTGCACAGAGGGTTTTAATCTGCGCTTGGAAGGGTTTCTGTCCTGGGAGGTGAGCACAGAAATCCAGGTTTTATGGATTAAAGGCAATGGGGGGAAAATAGACCTGGCTGCCAAAGTTACCTCGGGATTGAAGTGGGATTACACCCCTCAGCACGGGGAGATCTGCTGACACACTCAGAAAATGGAACCCAACACCAAATTTGGGTTGGAAAAGGATTTTCCTGCATCTGGCTGGCAGCAATCACCCAACCACGGAACAGGGACCTGCTGGGACCACCCGAGGAGGAGGAGGCTTTGTGCAGGTTCCTGTTGCTAATTCCCACCACTGCTGGAAATCTGGCTGCTCAGGAAGGAGCTGGGAATGGAAAGCTGAGCTGGTGTACAAACAGAGGTGTGACACCTCTCATCCACACACCTTTCTCCCTCTCTTTCCAGGAAACTAAAAATGTGCCCTCTGCTGATGGTCACACCCCAAAGGATTTTTTTTTTCAATTGGGTTTTTGTTATTTGTCCACGAAAAATGACTTGGGTTTCATTTATTCCAGGCAGCATCTGCCACCTCAAATTCATCATCTAAAAAAATATAAAATCTTGCCTTGGAGTTGGACTTGGATGATCTTTGGAGAAAGCTGATCTCTCCAGTTCAGGTTATTCTGTGATTTTTTTAATCATTAAATCTGCACAGTTCCATGAAATATTGCCCCAAATTCTCATCCCAAGGAGGACAGCTGGGTTTGTGCACCCTGGAGCCTGAAATCAGGTGGGAAATCCATCCCAGAAATGAGGTTCTCCAAAGCAAACCCATGAAAGACTGGGTACAGTGGATGTGGAGGCTGAGCATCCCCAGAACTCCAGTTTCACCATTCTAAACACACCCAGCTCAAATCTCACTGTTCTGAGCATCCCAATCTGGATTTCACCATTCTAAACACACTCAGCTCAAATCTCACTGTTCTGAGCATCCCCAGCCCGGATTTCACCATTCTGAGCATCCTCAGAGCTCAGATTTCACCATTCTGAGCAGCCCCAGCTCAGATCTCACCATTCTGAGCATCCCAAACCTGGATTTCACCGTTCTGAGCATCGTCAGAGCTTGGATTTCACCATTCTGAGCAGTCCCAGCTCAGATCTCACCCTTCTGAGCATCCTCAGAGCTTGGATTTCACCATTCTGAGCATCTCCAGCTTGGATCTCACTATTCTGAGCATCCCAACCTGGATTTCATCCTCAGACTTCACCATTCTGAGCATCCCCAGCCTGGATTTTGCCCTCAAATTTCACCATTCTGAGCATCCCCAACTTGGATTTCACCACTCTGAGCATCCCCAGCCCAGATCTCACTGCTCTGAGCATCTCCAATCTGGATTTCACCCTCAGATTTCACCATTCTGAGCATCCTCAGCTCAGATTTCAACATTCTGAGTATCTCCAACCTGGATTTCACCATTCTGAGCATCCCCAACATGGATTTCACCCTCAGATTTCACCATTCTGAGCAGCCCAAGCTCAGATCTCACCATTCTGAGCATCCCCAACCTGGATTTCACCCTCAGATTTCACTCCTCTGAGCATCCTCAGCCCAGATTTCACCGCTCTGAACAGCAAACTGGGAGAAGAGCAAACAAAACCTGCAGATAAATCTGCTCCTGCGAGGCATCAAACCCTCAGGAGAACCTTGGAGTCTCTGCAGCCATTCCAGCCCAGAGAACAGTGCCCAAAAGTCGCTTTCAGCACCGATTTTCCCCTGCAGTGGCCAAAGCTCTGTTTGTTCAAGCAGGTCTGACCTGCTGAGCCCCAGCCAGCGCTGGCTGCGTGTGCACAACAACGAGCCCACGGTCAGGGATTATTGGGTTTTTTTTTTCCATGTTCTTGCAGGGGATAGAAAACTCCCTGACACCCCAATCCTCATCCAAACTTCTGCATAAATCATTAGGAATCCCCTCTTCCAGCCCCCATCCCGAGGGGGATGTGTTTATTGGGAACGTTTCCATTTCAGCCCTGTCAGGGTGAGGACTACACCTGCACGCTGGGGATGTCTGGAGTGGGCTTGGATTTTCCTCTGGGTTTTGGCAGGCAGCCCAGACTGCCTCCAAAAAGCAAAAAAGAAAAAACCAAAAAAAGGAATAGAAAGACCTCACCATGTGTGAGGAACATGTGTTTCATTTGTTCGGGCCCCAGTGACGAGGGAAGGGGGTGAACACGGAGTCGGCCCAGAGGTTTTTAGGTTGGGAAAGGTTTTTGCTCTGTCCTGGTGCAGGAAAGCCTCACTCGGAGATGTGGCAAAAAGCAGGAAAAACAGCAAAAAAAGAGGGAAATTGCAGGGAAGCAACAGCTTGAGCACCACCAGGTTGACAAGGACACAAAACCCTGAGCAGGCTCATCATCCTCTTCCTCCAGCTCCTGGGGTTTGGCTCAGATGAGCCTTCACTTCCTACAAATTCTGCAGCAATCCAAACTCACTCACCCACCCTTTTGTAAATAGAAAAGGATTTTTTTCTTATTTACAGGCTTCTGCTGCAAAAAAATTAACTTTTATGCAAATAGGACTAATTGGTGAATGACCTCCCACAGAGAACGAGGTTCCTGAGGGAGCAGGGAAGGGGAACATGTCCTGGTTTGGGCCAGGGCTCCCTGTCACGCTCTGCTCCCAAAAATCCCTTTTCCATCTTGCTCAGGGATGCTGCCAAGAACGTTCAGCTGGAAACTTCTCTCCCAAAGCACAAGGGTTTGGCTTTCCCCCGCTGCTCAAGCTGAGGAAAATCATCTTTCCCCAAACACATCCATTTGCTCTTCCTTCCCAAATCCCCCTGTGGTGCCTGAACCTCCATCCTTGTCCCTGCAGATCCCCCTGTCCCCACAGCAGCCCTGCAAACCTCGCGGTGATGTCACCGGAGAGGGGAGCAGCTTTCCAGCATTACATCAGCCTGTCTGGGCTCAGCAATCAGCCTGCTGCTCCTCAGACTTTCCATGGAACAAATTCATCCCCCCTCCTCCCTCCTCTCATCCCAGGAGTGAGGAGGGAAATAAATTCCAAACAGAGCCAGGGCTGGAAGAGTAATGACCCCTCACTCCGAGCATCCATCACCCCGAACGAGCCCGGGGCTGCTGTCTGCCAGCTCTGAAACTGAGAGCTCAGCCAGGGGCTTGTCAGGAACAACCAGACATGGCTCCCCCAACCCCACAGAGTCCCTGGGAGGATGGAAATTGCTCCCAAGTTTGAGTTTTGCTTCCCAGAGATCGCTCGGTTTTCTGCTGATTTTTTTTTTTTGCCCCGTTCTACAGGAGGGACCCCAGGCTAGGGAGAGGGGACACGAGCTGGCTGTCCCCTCCAGGCCAGCAGGGATGGAGAGCCCTGCAGCATCCCTGCCTGTGGTAAATCCCAATTTCCCCTCGCAGCCCTGCCCATTCCCTTTGGAAAACATTCCTCCAAACCAGCTCCCCTGCAGGACCCAACCACCGAGCTACAAACTGCTTCTGTGAGGAATAATACCAACAAAATGCTGATTTTCCACTGGCACATCCCAGCCACAGTGATCAGGAGCAGCGGGATGTCAGTGGTTCCTCAGACAACAATGAGGTCCCACGTTCTCCACCAGGAATTCCCAGTGGGAATTAATCCTGGATTTTCAGGCCATTTCCTCAGCATTTCCCACTCTTGGCCAACAAAACCCTCAACAGTGCCACCTTGGGCCAACAACTACAAAATCACGGAATTCCAGCCTGGTTTGGGTTAGGAGGAACATTAAAAAAATCATCTTTTCCACCCCTGGTGGTGGTGGTGGAGGCACCTCCTAAAACTGGGCCTAAAATCTGGACAAACTCTAAGGCCACGCAGCTTCCTAAGGCTGATGTTTCACTTGGCACTCTGGAAAGATAAATGATAGGCTGCAGGAGCGTTTGAAACATCAATAAAAGCACTTTTATGATCTGTTTGAACAATAAAGTGCTTTGTAAGCTATCAGAGGCCCGCAGGCATTCGATAGCAGCAAACTGCACTAATTATCCACACATGCCAACACAGTTGCTCTGACAGTTTATGAAATGGAATTTACCACTGACCAAACCAAAAAAATAATAAAAAATACACAAACAACCCACAGAAAAACCAACTCAAAAAAAGAAAAAAAAAAGAGAGAAAAAAGTGAATTTTGTAATCATGACTAACGAGGCTCCATCATGACAGGCAGGCCTGACCCAGTCACCAAGCTTGAGCGCGGGCCAGATGGCTGAACCTGCAATTACCCAGCCAGTGGAAATGGAAAACAAGAGTTTCAGCAGAGTGTGTGCAAACAATCCAGCTGATGTTTCCAGCCCGGGCTCTCGCTGGCACCTGGCGCTGAGGGGTCACGGGAGGCAGCGCCAGTTTGGGGTGGAAATGAAAGCGCGGAGTCGCTTTTACAAGCGGGTTTGCAATTCTTATTCTGCCCCAGGTGCTGCTGCTCCCTCCCTGATAAAACCAGATGACGTCCCCGGGCACCTGTGTAAGGTGATGCTGTGGCTGAGGCGTTGCCAAAGAGGGGCCAAATTTCACATTTTTGATCAGATCTGCGTCGCTTGGCACCAAAAACCTCGCTGTTAATTGCAAACCCATCCAGAGGCATAATCCTCAATAACTGCAGACATTTTCTAGGCAGTGCTGCTCTCCTGGAAGAGCCCAGAGCTGTGATTTAATCCATATGTCTCAAATGCACCATTTTAAAGAGGATCCTTTGGAAAAAAAATAAAAAATAATAATTAAAAAAAAAAGGCAAAGCAGAAGAAATGACGAGAAAACCAGCGAGCAAATGGAGAATTATTAGGAGACTGGGGAAAGCTACAGACATCTCCAATAAAGATCCCTAAATGCTGGCTCAGGGGGGTTTATTTTCCATCCTCTCACACCGTGGTATATAGTGGTGGTGTAAAACATCCCCTCTCTGTGCTCCCTGAAAGGCTCCGCAGCAAAGGAGGTGAAATCAGATTTGGCAGGGCCAGCAGAGCAGGCAGCCAGCTCTGTAAATTACCTGCTTTCAGCAGCCTGCCAAGGCAGGGGGAGAGAAATGGGAACATGGATCCATGGTGCATCCTGACAGACAAATCCAGGTTAGTAAAAAAGACTAATTTTTAAAAATGTTTTTTTGCAAGTTTAACAAAAATTCCATAAATCCGGGATTTCCTCGCCTCTGGGCTGAGCTCAGACCTTGCAGGATGTGTTGGGTCCAACCCTGAGCTCATGGGAACTCTGAGGATGCTGCTGGTTTGAAGATCACAAAATCCCAAGATTATTTAGATGGGAAAAGGCTCCAAGACTGAGTCCAACCTCTGCCTGATCCCCACCTTGTCACAAACCAAAGCCCTGAGTACCATATCCAGGCGTTCCTTGGGATGGAGACTCCAAACCTCCCTGGTCAGCCCCTTCCCAATGCCTGACCCTCGTTTCCATGAAGAAATTCCTCCTGAATCAGGGAATTTCTTGCTTCCCCTCTCTATCAGAAGTATTCCCCCACACCTTGGCACCTGAACAGCCAAGACAGAGATGCTGGGGCAAAATTGGATCTAAATGTGGATTAGACGTGGATTTAGACCTGAGACTTCTGTGATTTGTCCCTGGGAGCTAAGAAAATCTAACTTCAGTTACCACCGATTTCCCCAAGTTCACTGCACCCCAGCACATCAATCCTGGGAGGAGAGGGAGAGCAAATCTCCTCCTGGAGCACACAGAGCTCTTTGATGTGTTAACAGCAGGCCTGCCTGCAAGAGGAGGCTCTGAAACGTCTCCATCCCCTAAACCAGCAAAAACCACCACAAAATGCACCCAACATGCACAAAAATGGCCTTTTATTTCCACCCCTTCCAATAAAGCAAAACCTTTTGATCCAAGCTCAGGGTAAAACAACCCTCAGAACTCCGAAAATAAGAGCACTTCCCAGAGATGAAAACACCACGGCCAAGAGCTCGGGGAGGGAAGGAGAAAGCCCTGACGAGAGTGAAACGAAATCTGGGATTATCAAGCGCGGGGATCGTTGTTTTTTTAAGTGTAAACAAGGCCCGAGATGAAAAGAGAGGTGACATTTCGACCTCTGAGAGCACCTGGAGGGCCCCAGTGTCTGGGCTGGGAGCATTGATGTGTCTGTCCCGCTTTGTCCTGCGCTGCCTTGGAACTCTCAGCAGCCCTAAGAGCACCTCTGGCGCCCTGCCCGGCCTCTCTGGCTCATCCCAAATTGCTTTGTGTTCATTTCTGATGGCTTGATTTCACTCGTGGTCTTCAGAAAAACAAACAAAAAAAAAAATCACAAAGGAGGAGAGGGAATGAAAAGCAGCATCTTTCAGCACCCTCCAGGGTGCTGTGTCCCGTCCCAGGACAGGCTTTGGCACAGTTTTTGTCAGCTCCTCCTGGCCGCAGGTGCTGAGATCAGAGGAATCCACTTTTTCTTTGGGTTTTACAGCGCCAACGACACCACTGAGACACAGTTATGGCACTCAGCTGCACAGAATTAACTCCTCTCGTCTTCTAAAGGAGCCAAAAGTGACCTCAAAAAGCAATATATTCATGCCCTGAGCTTTTCCACACGTGGGGAAAGTCAGGTCAGCCACTCCAGGCGCTGCTGCAAACCAAGAGGGTCAAAACCCCACTTAACTTGTGGGACAAGGCAGCAAAATCTCACATGGATGAACCAAAAATCATTGGCAGCAAAAGTAGCCACTCGTTCCTGGGCTGTCCTCAGCAATTTTGCCAAAACCTACTCGATTTTTTACCCGTGTCCAGATCACAATTTAATGATGCCAACTCCAGCTCTGGAGCCAGGGGCTGTACAAGACTTTTACTAGCACACAATAGTCCCTGGCTGGAAAAATCAGGAGACAAAATGGGAAATCCACCAGGAAAATGAAACAGCAAGGTCTGAACCAAGCTCATTTTGTTCATCAGGCCATCACTGGAGTAGCAGAGAGCAGAAAAACAGGGCTGGGCCTCTCCCTGCTGCAGAAACCAAATTTATCATTGAACTCCCTCCCTGAGATGCCTCCAGACACACCCACGAAGGGTTAAATTCAGCCCAGGGGTGGAAAGATTTCCCTGGCACAGATTTTGGGCAGCACTTTCCCCACACAAAGATCCCCCAGCCGTGGGTTATGGGATCACCCCATTCCCTGCTGGGCTCCAGGTGGCTCTTGTGACAAACCCTGGGCACAAAGTGGGCATCACCAGGATGCTTTGGGAAATCTCGCTGGGTTTTCAGGCTCAAGATGGTTTTTTTTTTTTTCCCTGTGAAAAAGCCTTTCCCAAGCTTCCCGCTCTCTCTATTCCTGCACTCAGCCACCGGGACTTGGCTTCTAATTTATATTTAAAGAAAAGCAAATTAAGAGGAGCAGTTTTCCCCTCGAAAACTGAGACACATTCACATGTCTTGACTTCCCCCAGCGCTGCTGCACCACAGGAACACCTCTGGCTGCAGCAGAGGAAGTTTATCCCCCACCAGGGGCTGGATTTTTGTCCTTCCCTCTCTCCCTACAAAAAAAACCCAACAACTTTGCATTCTCACCCCCCTCAGGCACAGCTTGAAACCTCCCAACCCTGCAAGAGCCCATCCTGCCATTTGTAAACTCCTGTTTTGAACAACAAACCCAGCACAAAACTCAGCTTGTACAACCCGGGCTCAGGGCTTGGCTCCTGGTCAGCCTCCCCAGGGCTGCCACAGGGACCCTCACAGCCTCCCAGCTAATCGAATTTTAATGAGAGGAAGTCATTTTTCCACTGCGAGAATGTTTTGCTAGAGAAATATTTTGCAACTCCTCGAACCTTTCCTGCCAGTCTTTTTTAAAGGGATTTTTTTTTTTTTCTCAGCAGAACACGAGTGAGGAAGTTCCCATCCAGGCTCCTTGAGCTGCTCCCTTCACAACCCCAGCCAGGCCCAGCTTTTCAATAATCACAACTTCCAAAACAACAACAACAACAACAAAAAAAGTGTTTGGGGTCAGTTTGATTTCAGTCCTGCCAAGCAAGATATGAATCCCCACTGCTTCACAGCTCTGGTGCAGAGACAGAGCCAATCCCTGAGCTGTCTCCAATCCCACTCCCACCTCACGGGGTTATTTTAATTTCCTGCAAAAGTGACAAACATCCATCAGAGCCAGGCAAGCCCGTGGATGCAGAAACCTTGTGAGCTGGGTGTCTTGGGTAAGGTAACCAAAAAATGTGCATTCTATTTCATCTGCTGAAAGCAGTTGAGATGATTTTTCTTTATCTCTGGTAACTCCAGGGGGAGGGGACGGATGCCTTCTGATAATGGCCCAGCTGTTAAAGGCAGCTGGGGCAGTGTTTGTTATCTGTGTCACCACCTGTCCACCTTCCAGGGGATATCTGCTGATAATGGGCCATGAAGGCTCACCAATGACATCACACATGACATAATCAGGGATATCTGCTGATAATGGGCCATGCAGGCTCACCAATGACATCACACATGACATCATCAGGGATATCTGCTGATAATGGGCCATGAAGGCTCACCAATGACATCACACACGACATCATCCCATTGGGAGATGCTCCACCCAGTGTGGGAGGAGCCAAACATTCCTACCTGGATAAAAACTGAGACTCAGGAACAGCAGGGATCTGGTTTTTCCACCAGAGGAAGACTGGACCCATCTCGCCACCACTGCACTCTCTACTCCATCATCTCTGCTCCACAGACCCACATCTGTCACTCCAGAGGGATTTATTTGGGCTGCTCCCAACACCCTGACCAACAGGGTGTCAGGTCATATCCCTGACCCTGGCAGGGTTTCACCAGGGATTTTGTTTGCTTGCTTGGTTTTTTGTATTACCACACTTGTATTCCTTTTTCTTTATATTCCTAGTAAAGAACTGTTCCTCCTATTCCCATATCTTTGCCTGAAAGCCCCTAACTGAAAAATGAAAATAATTTGGAGGGATGGGGGTGACATTCTCCATTGCAAGGGAAGCTCCAGCTTTCCCTGGCAGACACCTGCCTTTCCAATCCAAGACACTGGGCTTTGCAGATTGGGTGCCCATGGGACAGCAGCAACTCCATCTCCTTCTTGGGCTCCAGAAAGCCTCAGCTCTCCAGGAACACAGAAACTGAGCAGCTCACACCCTTTGCCCATTGTTCTGAGCCTGCACCGTTTCTGCTTAGCCTTGCAGAAAGGAGAAAGGAGGGGCCAAAGGAAATGGAGTTGCTGAGAGATGAAGGAAATTAGGTTCTAGGCCACTGCCTTCAGAAAAACTTCTTCCACCCCAGTTAAAGCTGCTGGTGGCTTCGGTGCTGTGTGAGGAGGTGACAAAAAAAAAAAATTAGAACTAGAGGGGGTTCGTATCCATCTTGTGTAAAATCAGTACATGTAAGAAAAAGGAAAAAAAATTGTTTTCTAAATATCCACTTCTCATAAGTGCCAGCGAGATCTGTGAGCTGCAGCTCACAGCCAGAACAGGCAAGAGGCTCCTTTCTACCCCAAAAACTGAGGAAGTCCCAACGCCCCTCGGGGTTTAAAGTCTTTTCAGCAAGGGCTAAAAGAGGAGCAGGGAGAACCCATGAACAGCTGGATTCAATTCCCTCCCTGGCAGAGGAATCAGCTGTCCCAAAGTCAGAGCCCTAAAAACCACCTGGGAATCCCCCAGCTCCCAGGAGCAGCCATGGAAATCCTGTTATTTTACAGAATGAAAGGTTTTTAATCCAGCCTGGATGCGACACCAAGTCCTTCCCATGAACCTGCTGGACCTGAGCTGCAGAAGAAGTCGCCACTTCTCTGGAACAAGTCAAAACACAGCACCCAGTGCTGAAATATTTGGCAGAACGTCCAGCTCTTGTGCAAGACACTCCAGTGCCCATTAAACCCAGCTTTTACTTTCCATTTTAATTGTTCCACCTCCCAGGGAACATCTCTCAGTTTCATACAATTTCAATACCCCGGCCCCAGTCCGTAACTGGGATTTGGGCAGATACATCCAGCCCAGCCATTCCTGCTCTGCTTGCAGCTCCCAGATGTCGGTAAAAATATTAAACAGAACGGAACTTTCCCTCTGAGTGACAGCAAAATGCAGGCAAGAACTGGCTCTGCTATGGATCTAATTAGCCATAGGGATAATTAGGGATAGGAGATATTCCCCATCCCTTTGCTGGGCTGGGGAGGCCCAGGAGATCCAGCTCTTCCTCTAAATAAATAAATTCCATAAAAAATAAGGAGCTAGAGATCAATACAAGGCTTGGTTTACATCCCGTTGCACTCGGTGCTGATTTTAGGAAGCAATTCCATCTCTCAGGAAAGATCAGGAATGGGATTCTCCTCCCCAGGAGAGCCTCACAAGTGCAGCAGAGCGCGGAAGTTGATTTTGCCAGGGAAATGCAGGCATCAAACAAGCTGCTGAACTCTGGGGAAAAGCTTCTCCCATCTGTACCTCGTCTATAAATAATGTTCTGCCTCTCTGCTTCCATCACAGGAGCTCACGGACACATCCCACCCCTCAGGAATTGGCTTTGCCTTTGGAAGCAAAGAGTGTGGGAGGTGACAACCAAGCCAAGCAAGCTGTCAAGGAGAGTCCCCTTGTGTCACAGAGCAAAAGAACCAACAATCCATGGCCACAGAGTGGAAAAAGAGCAAATTCCTACAGCCCCAGGGTGAGCTGGGGCTTGAGTTCACCCCTCAGCCTTCATTCTCTGCCCCTGCAGCTCTAGGATGAAAACCTTGTGAGCCCTTCCCAGTTTAAATGTACCAAGAGCTACAAAATCCCAGTCTGGAGCTGGTCTAGAACCCCAGCAAGGGCTTGAAACCAGAGAACCAGAGGAACTCACTCCGCCAAGGCCCCCAGTTTTCACCATCACTACAAAAAGCCAAATCAAAAACTTGAAAACCACAAACAGCAGCGCTCCACTACGCAAAAATAAAAACCAACAAAAATTTCCAAAACGAGCTGGAAGCATCTCATCATCCCCGTGGAACAACCTCCAGAGCTGCTCACCTCAAAGACCTCCTCATCCAGTATCCTGGTGCCAAAGACGATGATGCCGTTGACGTCGATGATGGGGTGCTCGCTCCGGTCCAGGAACTTGGTGATTTTCTTTTTACAGTCCAGCACCAAGGTGACGTTCTTCTTCTGCACGCTCAGAGCCACTCGGTGCCACCTGCGAGAGCACAGCCCACAGACGGGTCAGGCACAGCCCCTGGGCTTTGCAGGACAAGGCAATGGTTGTATCAAAAACAAAATCATGAACTTTCGGGGATTGATGTTCTGCAAAGCTGCGTGGGCAGAGCCTAAAGGCTTGGCTGGCAAGGGAAATGCTGATCGACAGCTTTCATCCCTCCAAACCAGGCAGCAGAAGGCCAGCTCTGGCTTCAACCAGAAGCAGGGATAAAACCACACTCTTGACTCCCTTTTCCACCCTCTTTTCAAGCCTCAGCAAGGATTTTGCGAGACAAACTGATTTTTTTTTTTTGCAGCAAAATCAATGCTCCTCTCCCCATAAATACCAGTCAGCAGCACTGGCTGCTCATTTACACTTCTTACAGATGTCAAATTAATTCCCCAAAGGCCGAAACCACAGGCTGGGGACACCTGTCAGCAGCCAGGGCTGTGCAAACACATTTCTACAGGCACGATTCCTATTTTATACAACATTCAGCATGCTGGCATTGATACAAACAATCAACTGGTTTTTGTTTTTTGTTTTTTTTTTTTTCCTTGGTGCACGAAATGTCACTTACTTGCCATCTGCTAGGTTAATGCCTCTAAAGAGAGGATAGTCTTCTGGGCCTGGCTTTCCTGTATGGTCTTCATACAGGAATACAGGAGATCTACCCAACTCCACACCAATTTGCTGGATCCCTTGCTCATTGTAAATTGAGATCAAGAAGGACTGACCTCCTTTCTTCGCTTTTACAGTGGTTAGAATGGAGAAGTCCTCTGGGAAGGGGGAAGCTGGAGTGGAAAAGCAAAGAGGTTAGTGAGGTTTCCTCAGGAATAATCCCTACACAAACAGTGCTGTTGTCTGAGGAGCCGTGGCTGGTTTGTCTCCAGATGTGTGCACATCAGCAGCCCTGAAAGTTCATTTGGGGCCAGGTGAAGATGTGGCTTTTCCCCAAATACTCTGGGGTGAGACCCTTGCGCTGGGGAAACAAAAGTTCTACTGAATTTATTGGCTTTAATTTGCATTATTTGCACCCAACCCTTCCAAAAGAAGCTCCCTTAAAGCTTTTTAGGATGCGAGGCAAAAACTTTCATGGGGTGCTCCAAATGAATTTAAGTTGTCCAAGGGACAGAGGAAATCAAGCATCAACACAATCCTGAAGGGTTTTATTTAAGGGAGCAGAGAGTTGCATCAGGATTTGTTCATTCCAGATGAGAACAGAGGATTCCATGGTTTTGGCTTTCAGGGTTGCTGCAGACACACGCACACAAAAAAAATCTGAAAAGGGAAATAAATCTGGCCATCAATAGAAAATGCTAATTTGTCTGCTTATGAAACAGCATCTCGTTTCCTGGCTTTTTCTCCTCTCAGGAAAGAGCTGTGTCTGATCACAGGTGATTTCTGTCTTTGTTTCTGCAGGGTTTGGAGGATTAAAGCCATTAAAGTCTGTCAGTACAGGGATCAATCTGCAAGGCCAGGCAAACACTTTAAAAGTTTCAATCTGGGCATCGCCCTCTTGCAGAACCCCAAATTCCTCCCCCCTCTTTGGGTTTCCCTGCCCTTCAGAGTGAAAAAAATGAGCCCAAACTGGAAATCCTGGCTGCACATCCCAACCAGGGCAGCTCAAAACCCACCAGGAGCATTCATAAAGAAGATTTCTCCATCAGGTTATGCACAGAACCCCCCCGATGCTGCATTTCAGAGCGTGGAGCTGCAGGAATTCTCCCTTTGGAGGTCTAGGCTTTCCAAACCAAGGATTGCTTTGTACCCCTGGAGAAATCCTCAACCACATCAGGGCAGAGCAAAGTGGGGCAGGCTCAGCGTGGGGTTTGTGACACGTGTGGCACTGGTGGCACCCAGGGAACACAGGGATCCTGCTTAAACTGCAGATGTGCAGCCAAATAAACCACAAAAACCATCAAGCTCCGTGCCCAGAAGCTTCAAACAGATTTTCTTCACTACTTTAAGGTTTTTTCCTGGTATCCCAGGGGGTTCTGACCCGGGGAGGGGATGAGGAACGTGGCAGTGGGGAGTTCTTGGCAGCGCAGCAAAGTTTGGAGCTCAAACACAGAATTCCTGAGCTCATCCTCTCCCTCTTCTGGGAGGCACTTAAATTTTTAGGAACAAAGTGGTTTTTAATGCATTTATCTGCCTGCAGCAGGGAAGGGGATGAGGCAGGAGCTGCACCTAAACCGGGATTGCTACAGAGCAGAGGGAGAATTCCGAGGGGGACAACTGAGGATACCTATGGAGAAACACCTTGTACCAATCCCCCTCACCTCGGGTAAATAACATTTGGGAAGCAGCAGGGAGGTCTCGCAGTCAGGAATTAAATGCCATTCTAGCCTGATTTATCCCCAGGACTCAGCCCCGGATATTTGGCGGAAGCAGTGCCCGATTTTGGTGCCTCCCACAGGATGCCCTGAGTTTTATCTCCCTCCCCTGTGCACAAACCCTCCTGGAGGGCTGAGCCAGGACCGTACGCCTTCCTGGCTCCAATTACAGCCTACAGATTTGGGCCTTTTATGTAAAATAGTTCATGTCCAAAATTTCATTATGAACCCACAATACAGTACCTTTCAACTCGGACAAGCTGCCAACTCATTAAAAAGCTGCTTTTAATTTCTTTTTTCGCTGTTATCAAAATGTCTCCATGGTGATGCGAGTTTCTCAACCCAAATAATCATAATGGATGAATTATAGCTGACATTACTCTGTTACTGCTCTGCTGTCCTGGCAAAATAACAATGCCTGCACTGTCAGAGGCAGAACTGACCCGGGCTGCTGAGCAAGGGATGAAAACACATCCCCACACACCCCAATACTGATAAATACATCGGCATAAACACACCAAGCACGGAGAAATTGACCCAAATCCCTCCAAAACAATGGAGACACCCCTCCAACAAAGGCTTGGGGATGGAGCCCTGGTCTTTGATTCACTCCTCAAACGAGCTCACGCTGGGAGATGCCGGCTCTGCCTCGGCATCCTCCTCCCACCGAGGGAAGGCTGAGCTGAGACAGACACTGAGAAGGGTCCCAGAAAGAGAAGCCTGTGAGGGTCCACCTTGGGCAGGACAGGAGCCTGGCCAGGGCTACACCCAAGGTGGATTTGAAATGGACCCCAAAATGGACCCCAAAATGGACCCCAAAATGGCTGTTCAGTCACAAGGTCTCACACTTTTATAAGTTTTGGTCTATTTGCACATTGGGGTTGAATTGTCCAATCCCAGCTCCAGGCTGTGAGGTCCCATCCTTCTTGTTCCTCCCTCCAGCCACCCTTGTTTGTGCTGTTGGGCTGAAAGTTGTCCTTGGTGTGCAGCAGGACAAGGATTTGTTTTGTGTCCCTGCTGTGTGCAGAGAGCTGAGTGACCCTGACTGTGAGCTCAGAGCTGCACCCCTGGGCAGCACACTCAGAAATACATCAAAGCTCAGACTGAAGCCATCACCATGGCCAAGGCTTCTCAAACTCACCCTGTGGGACCTCCCACAGCACAGGGGAGGTGAAGCTGAAGGAGCTTCAGGGTGGGCATGGCTGGATCCATGGGATGCTCCAATGGATGAGCCAGAGTCAGGCTGAGCCTCTTCTTTCTCGAGCACCATGATTAAAGGCTCTTGTACAACCTCATGGGTCCCAAAACGTGGCAAGTTTGGAGCTTCTTCCTGATCCAGGTGTGCCCAAACCCAGCCTAAAGCAGAGTCCTGCTCCTGATCTGGGAAGGGAGGGAAAGCCTGAGCTGCTGAACAGCAAAAAAATCACAACAGCAGCGAGCTGATCCTGCCACAAACAAGAGGTGGCATTTCCTGAGCCTTTACACCTCTCCTCTTCAAAGCAAAGCTGTTTCCAGTGGTGTCACCAGCTTCTGGCCTTTCCCTTCGTCTGAGGAGGCTCTCAGCTGTGCAATGACTTGTTCCTCTCAGGGGTGACTGTTCAAGCTCTAACAGGGATTTCTGAGAAGGCGAATGACAATGGCAAATTTGATGGAAGCACACAAATGACATTTTGCTGGCTGCCACTGAAACCCTTGCCTTTCTTGCTTCTTTTTCTTTTGCTTTTCTCTCTGGAGAAGCATGGATTTTGTTGGGAGGCAGGACTTCTTCAGGGAGCCAGGACAAAGAGCGTCCCAGCAGGTTTTTTTTTCACTCTTTTGAGCATGAAAAAACAAGTTTATGTACATATATACATCTTTGTTTGCTGGCTGTGGCAGCAGAATGCAAAGCCCATGAAATTACATCTTAGAAAAGCACCAGCTTCTAATTAGCACAAAATATTCTGCACAGAGCACGTGTGCCAAGGGTGCTGTGGAGCAGAGAGGAAAAGCCCTGCTCCAACCCACCCTCCTGGTGGCACAAAAGCCCTAAAACCACATTCCCCGGGGACACTGCCCTGCAATTACTTTGTTATCTTTATCCCCTCTCTCATCTGGAGCTGAAGTCACATCTCGTTAAAGAGATGAGGAAACATCCGTGGATCTGCTGGAGAACACTGGGAGTTCCTCACTTGGCTCTTCCCCGTTTCCTGAACAAGCAGCAGAGAAGCCTTGAGGGCTCTGGAAGTTTCCAAAATGGGGCTGAGCTGCTTCAAATCCCCCCACAGTTGCCAGGTGATGAAATGAAGGAAAAGTTGCTCCAGAACCCCATCCAGATCTTCTCACCCAAGGAGGAGGCAAACCAAGAACTCAGCGAGGGTGAGGATGTAAAATAATGAGGTGTGAAAGAGACAACCAAGAAAATCTTCTGCAACACTGAGTTCTTTCCTGGGACAAGGATTCAGTTTTCTCCAAGGATCAGGATTCAGATTTTCCTTGGAATTAGGATTCAGTTCTCCCCTGGGGTCAGAATTCAGCTCTCCCCAGGGACCAGGGCCCAGTTCTCCCCTGGGACCAGGGCCCAGTTCTCCGTGCTTGTGTTGCCTATGTCAGAACTGCTGTGATCCAATCCCCCTTGTTCAATAACCAGCCAGGATGTTCCAGCCCTGTTTTTTACACCTTCAGTTCACCAGCATTTGCTGGTTTCTGTTACACAGAAGTGGCCAGGCAACAGTTCACAGTGCCTACAGAAAACTACTGCCAAGCTCTCAAATCCACTCCAGTTGGATATTCCAAACTGGAGCATTTCCTTGGAACATTTTTCAGCTCATAGACATCAGGCCTAAATCTTTAAATCATTTCAGGAACATGACATGAAGGGACAGGAAGGCACAGCCCGTGCAGTTTGGCACACAATGACTTCACCTGTGATCAGAACGAGCTTTCCTGCCCTGGGCAGCAACAAAGACAAATTTAGGGTCTGGTTTGCCCTTCTGCAGGCATTTAAACCCAGCTTTAGGCCAGACTGAGCAGCTCCTTTGCTGAGGCTTGCCCATGCAATGATGCCCAGTCTGTCACAATTTGCTCTCATTTGTCCTCACACCAGGCTCAGTTTTTAGGTGAGACACACCATGGATTAAATAGAATTTTTGTCCCAGCAGGATAATCACGAAGGCTGGAAATAACCTCCACTCCAAGGGAGGGCTGGAAGCACAACCCCAGCCCAGCCTCAAAGTCTTCATTTGTGCCTGTGCCAGGCTGGGGCTGAGGGTTGCCCTGGTTAATTAAGCAGCGTTGATGGTGGCACAGCCCATTAGCTCTGATTTAGCCAATCCATTCATCCCCTCCCAAAGGCTGAGGGAGGACGTGTGTGCCTGCTCTGCTCCCATCCCCTCCTGCCTCCCTCACCGGGCACCAGCAGCTTCCTTCTGCCCCCTGCCAGGGCACTTTTCCCCTCCAGGCCCTGCCGTGCCTGATTCCAGCATCCCAGCACTCCCCCAGGGGCACCCGGATGGTTTGGGAAGGAGGAATTCTGGTGGTGACTGAGGAGTTTGGCTCCATAACTTCTCCTCACAAACCCGTTTGACTCTGTATTGATTATTCCTCAGCCTGAAAAATTCACCTCAAGCAGGTCAGTGCTCCTCAAGGGCTCTGTGCCTCCCATCCCTTCCAACAACTTTTCTGGGGACATCTGTGCCCGTGGGCCAGCCTGTTATTTTTTATCTGGTGATTATTTGTGTTTGGTGAGACACCACGGCCCCAGAGCCAGACCCCACTGTGCAGGGAACAAAACACAGCCTGGGCTCCTCTGCCTCTTTCTCCTCCGTGGGAGAAGGAGAGAGGAGGAATTTTCCAATCTGGGATGGAGCAGATTGGCACTGGCCACCTCTCCTGTGGTGACAGCCACCACCTCATGCAGACATGGGGATAAAAGGACATTATTTGAATTATTTGATGGCTGGAAGAGCAGAACCACCGCAAACACGCCGAGGGAACGAAGGGATCAGACATTCTCCACGAAAAGCTGGACTCACCAGGATACAGCTGCTTTGTGGGGGCACTGAGCTGAGCATCTTTTGTTACTCTGTAAGCAACGTCTGCTTCTTTCGAAGACCTTCTGCTTGTGCAAAACCCCGTGGTTTTTGTGATACCGTCAGGTAAATTGTGAAAATCTAACACCTTCAAGAGGTCTGCAGGTTCGGCTGTGAAGAGAAAAGGAGAAAGACGAGTTAGGAGGCAACAAGAGTGGCATTCCTGGGCTCCAAATCAGCGCTGAAAGGCACAAATCATCACAGCTTTAAACCCAGGTGAAATCTGCTTTCAATTCCAGCTTTAATGCCAGCTGCAGGGCTGGGCTGTGGTCAAAGGCAGCGATTGAGGGCACAGAGGAGCAGCAGCTCAGCTGTCTGCACCCTGTCTGTCCCAGGAGCTGGGTGTTCCTGATGTCTTCACCCAGCATCCATCACTCAAGTACATCCTGGGGATTAAGCACCGGGCAGGAAATTCCTGATCTGAAGGGAAGGATTTAAATCAGGAGTTTCCCACTGCGCCCAGACAAACCTTGCCGTTCTTGGGTTGGGACAAGAAGTGTTTTGGAAGTGAACACCTAAGTGAGCTTCCCTGAGGGACAGAGACTGTGCAAAATAATCACACACAGGGTGGCTGGGATGACAGGAAAACCCACAAGGAATATTTTGGGGTATCAAGCAGGGTGAGGGGCAAAGCTGCTACACAAGCCCCCCTCAGGCAGCTCCAACCCAGGAAATTCCCACCAAATCATTCCCCAGGTATTCCAGGATATTCACCAGGATTCCTGCACAAACACCAAACACGCAGCTGGATGGCCAAAAATCCATGTGTGCTTCACAGAAAAAGGGAAAAAAATCTGAATTTTGAGTAATGGCAGGCAGCAAAGTGTTCCTTCTCTCCCTCACATCCCATCCTGAGGCTCTAATTAATGAGGAGACCTTGCCTGACGTCTCACACCAGCACGGGCAGGGCAGCTTCACCTCCAGATGTTTGGGGCTCCGGAACAGCAATTAAGTCATGCAAGTGCTGCATCTCATTAACTTCCTAATCTGCATCCCATTAACTTCCTAATCTGCATCTCATTAACTTCCTAATCTGCATTCCATTAACTTCCTAATCTGCTCTTGCTCACGTCAGCAGAGGTGGAGGCTGCAGGAGTGGAACAGCCAGACCTGGATTTAAACTCTTGAACGAAATGATTTTGAATTTTGACTCAGTGGTTGGAGGCAAATGGTGTCAGGAACACAGAGCAGCCCGGCAGGGCCCAAAGCAAACTGGGCTGTGCTGGTTTTGGCTGGGGCAGGGTTAAATCTCATCCTGGCAGCTGATCCGGGGCTGCATCTTAACCCACAATAATTTTCCCCCTACTTTTTCTGAGTCTCCTACTTTACCTATTAAATTCTCTTTATCTCAACCCACAATTATTTTTCCCCACTTCTTCTGATTCTTTTTTCTGATTCCCCTTGCCTTACCTATTAANAGCTAAACCCCACTGTCATTGTAGGACACGAAAGAGAGATGAAATATTCCAAACATTTCAGAAGGCAAAGAGCATAGAAAAAGCTTTATTGTCTAATTCTTATCACCTTTTTATAAGGTATTAAGAATTAGACAATTAGAATTATTAGGTAGTAAGAATTAGCTGCCATGTTGTTGTTTTCTGATACAGATTTAACACGATTGGTGGATAGGAATGACTCCTCTCTGATCCCATTGGTTAAACCAGAGAAACAGCAAAACACCACCTGGGGAA
>VWYN01008844.1:0-17654 GCA_013400075.1 Hippolais icterina | reverse complement strand
AAGATTGTTTTGAGAAGAAGCTTTCTTGAGAAGTTTTCCCTTGGGGAAAGGTTTAGCTGCTGCTAGCAGGCTGAAATCTCTCAGACCCAGAAATATCAGGCCCACAGCCCCTTCCTGGAAATCAGAGAGGAGGTGAGGAGGCAGCTGAAGCCCCACTGTCATTGTAAGGACACAAAAGAGATGAGAGACTCCAAATATTTCAGAAGGCAAAGAGCATAGAAAGCTTTATTGTCTAATTCTTACTACCTTTTATAAGGTTTTCTGATACAGACTTAACATGATTGGTGAATAGGAATGACTCCTCTCTAATCCCATTGGTTAAACCAGAGAAACAGCAAAACATCACCTGGAGAAAAATTGTTTTGAGAAAGGAGAGTTGCTTGCCAAGGTTGTTTTGAGAAGTTTTCCCTTGGGAAAAGGTTTAGCTGCTGCTAGCAGGCTGAAATCTCTCAGACCCAGAAATATCCGGCCCACAGCCCCCTCCTGGAAATCAGAGAGGAGGTGAGGAGGCAGCTGGAGCCCCAGAGCCCTCTCCTTGCTGTGAGCATCCTTTGAGCAGCATCTCGGTGAGGAAAGCCCAGCCCTGCCCACACAGATGAGCTGCACACAGGAGCCGCTCTCATTCCTGCCCAGCCAAGCGCTCCAGTTATTTCCTTGGGGTTTTTCCACCCAAATCCAAGCCCAGCCATCTCCCGTGGGAGCAGCCAGGGCGCCGTGCACGGAGGGGGACAGAGACCTGACTGAGTGAATTCCAGGGGGTTTCTGACAGCTCTGCCTCCATCTGGGAGCTGAGCGAGCTGGGGCTGTGTGAAAGCTTCCTTTTCACTCTGAGAGTGATGAATGACATCCCTGTGCAGCATCACACACAGGAGCTTTCTCTGCCTTCCCCACAGGCACCAGCCCAGCCCACAGAGAGAGGAACATCTGACCTCTGCAAGGTAAAGGCAGTTATAATATCCAGTCTCAGAGATAGATTTTGAAATTAATATCATTTGCATATTACCATTAAAATAAAAAAAAATCGGTGGAAATTACAATTTTCGGTTGTAATTGAGGCTTTTCTGTTTCGTTTTTCGGAATTGGTTTTGTCTGAGCTCTTTTCAGAGCTCGTTATTGTGGAGAGACTTGAGCAGGTGTTACTTGAGATAAAAAAACCCTAAATGGGACCAAAATCAGACCAGAGGCTGCACCAAAACCCTGCAAAGCTCTGGAATAAAGCCAAAAAAGGAGCCTGACTTCCCATTTTAACTCAGCAGAGGTGGCAGGGCCTAAATATTCTCTGCAATGCCCAGAGAAGAAATAACAGAGCATCAGCGGAAGGGACAGAGGGGTAAAAATTAGTATGAAAAATAAGTTTAGCTTTTTTTTTTCATTTCCAGGGAAATGTGGAACAAAGGGATTGTCCCATCCATCCCTGGCAGTGCCCAAGGCCAGGTTGGAAGGTTCCCTGCCCATGGCACCTTCAGCGCTCTGTGATTCTGTGAATGACTTGCTGAACCAACAGTGGCCAAAAAAGAGGGATTAAATCCCCAATTCCACCATCACCACAATTAACCACAATCTTTCTGTGATGACATCACTCCTAATTCTTTAAGCACCCGTTAAAACCCAGATGAGAGGCTGCTGGTGTTAAGTTTATAACTCTACCCTCACCCAGAAAAGGCCAAGAGAGATTTTTTTATTTCTCCCATTTCAATATTTGAGCAAACCCAGCAGGATTCTTTGGGAAAAAATCCCTGCCTTTGGGCTGGACATCCACCTGCCACCGCCAGCACAGCCAAACCATCCTCTTAGACACAGCCAGGCTCCAAAATCCCCCAGAACTCCAAAGGAACCCCAAATTCAGCCATCATCAACATCACCAGTGAACATCTGAGCCCACCAACCCCCCTGCCTGGGGGTAAACCCCATTCCCAACGCTCCTTCCCCTGATTGCCCTTTAAGACAGATTTTTAGAGGAAAAGATGCCTTAAACCCTGCTGATCCCTCAGGATCTGTGCAATAACAAACAAGGGTTTATTTCAATCCATCACACCTGTCAGTCACGGGGCTCAGCACAAGCAGCCCTGCTTTAGCCACTGCAGGTCAGGGAAATGCTTTCTCCACTCAACCATTACCCAAAGTTTCACTTCCCCATCCTAATTTTTGATTTCCCCTCCCAAATCCATCTTCCCTGGCCAAGGGAAAACAAGGAAAACAATGAAATATTATTCTCCCTTCAAAAAACCCCAACAGAACAACAACAAACCAAACTGAACAACCCCAAAGAAAACGAACCAAAACACCAAAAACCCTACAGAAAACCCCAAGAACCCAATGGAAACATTGCTGTGGAAATTCAGTGCAAGATGGGAGCTGCAGCTCCTGCAGAACACGCTGCAAATCCCAGCCTCAGCCAGAAGCCATTAATCTAAGCCACATTTCTGCCTGTAATAATAATTTTTAGCACCTTGAACAACCCCAAAGCGCTTTCATAAGTCACTTATGTGCTCCTTGTGCATATCCGTGTGTTCCCAGCGCCTGAAAAATTACAAATTGCAAGCAACAGCCCTCCAAACAAATCTCATTTTTCAAGGTCTTTAATTAAATCTCAATCCCTGAGGAAAGCCACAGTGTTTAAACTTGTCACTGAGCTGCTGGGAGCAGACATTCCCTGTGCTCTCCCAGTTCTCCCAGTGCAGGGAACTGGGCAGCACTGGGCAAAAGGAAAAGGCAGGTTTTTAAAAAGAGTAGAAACACATTCTGGATTCCAGGGGATTCTAAAGCTCAGCTCTGCCCAGCCTGGCCTAAGGAAGGTTTCCCTGCCCATGGAATGAGTTGAGCTTAAAGGTCCCACCCGACCCAAACCATCCTAGGATTCTGTGACAAAATTCAGGGGATTTCCTGGAATCTTTCTTCAACTATTTCTGCCTTCTACCGCCCTTCAAAGTGGAAAAAAATTCATCAGGAGACCCAAGTTTACTGTGCACAGCTGCCCTGTTATTGTTTTCATGCCTCGGCTGGGACATTTAGAGGTCTGCAGGAGGGGTGGGCAGCTGTTCCAAGTCTGGAACAGGAGAATTTTGGGATTTAGAAGAGTCAAGGGACACCCCAAAGGCCTCCAGGACTCCATGGTGCAGCTCTCAGCCACGCTGGGGTTTGTGTGCAATGCTTGGAGGCCATAAGGGGAAGAATGAGAAAGAATTCCAGGTGCCCTCTGCAGCTCCCTCACCCTCTACCAGCAGCCCTGCCAGGCTGGGGGTTTGTGTGCCAGCAGCAGGGGGGCAGATTGGCTGCAAGCAAAGTTTTTCCATAAGAACAACCACAGAAAATTGTAATTTATCCCCCAGCAAGCAGCGACAGCAAATATTAAAATGAAAATGATTTTTTAAAATATAAATATTAAAATATAAATAATAAAATTATAAAATAATATAAATATAAAAATATAAATATAAATATAAAATTAAATATAAAAATTATTTTAAAAATCATTTCAGGAGCAACATCTCCTTGTAAAGAATTTCAGGACGCTTTCCACTATCCCAGCCTGGCCTCGGACACTTCCAGGGATGGGGAATCCATAATTTCTCTGGACACTCTGAGCCAGGGCCTCCCCAGCCTCACACAGAAACTGTTCCATGTTTTTAAGGGGAAAAGGGTTTTCCAGCAGAACCCCAAACCAGGAGGGGTGAGAGCAGCTGAGGAGGGACAGGACTGGTGACCCCAAAGCTTCAATCCCCATCTGCAAACCCCATCCAAGGCTGGGGTCCCTCCAGGAAGAATCCCCACACAGAGGGGCTGGGACTGCTCCACTTTGCTCCAAAGAATCCCTTCCCCTTCCAGCTTTAGCAGCCTTTAAATCCTTTTCCAAGATATTCTTAGCCCTACATAAACACTCAATTATTGCCTTTGGAGGGCCCAGCCCGGGCAGGGCACAGCCCTTTCCCTGGGCTCCGGGTTTCTCACTCCCCAGAGATCGCCTTGAACATCTGGGCTTCGATTTGCAATTAAAACCAAGAGGTATTTACAGCTGATATCCTAATTTAGGGATATTTTATTATTCCTCGAGTTCCTGTGTCAGATCCAGGAGAAACAAAAGCAAGCGAGGACTGGAAGTTGTCTCCCCTCAGTGATGCTTTTTTTAATGGAGCTGGGAGTCTCCTTTTCAGGCTTCTGGGATTTCAACAATTTTGACTCCTTATCTAAACACTTTTCACCGCAGCTGACCCGGCTGCAGCCCTGGGATAACTGACTAAAACAGGGTGGCAGAGGCTAAAATAAAACAGGGCCAAAAATCAGGATATGGAGCCCAAACTGCTGCTGCTGCTCCAGCGTCCTTTGGGTGGGCTTAACAGAGCCCCTGAAATTCTTCAGCAGCCCAATAAAACACAATTATTTATTTGGGCAAAGAGAAAAGGCATTTTGAGGAGGAGAATCGAGGAGTGTGAGGATTGAAGATACTAAAGGTTGTTCCTCAGGAAAGGGTAGAGCAGAGGGAATAAAATTTAAAAAAGCAGCGATGGAAGGGGTCAGAACTCATCTGCTCCTCCCAAGAGCTGTGTCAATTCACACTGCTCCAGATTGCAGAATATTTCACCAGTGACTCATGACATCCCCTTATTTATTTATTTTTAGTTTTTTAAAAAAGCCCAAACTGTCCCAAGTGGGAACAAAGGGAACCATTATGCAGAGTCAGATCGGAAGGATCCTACGTCTAATCCCAAAAGGAAAAGAGGAACCCAGAACTGATGTTGGAGCAACTCAGAGACTCCATGAAATTCAAAGAATCAATAATCTCTGTTCCTTTGAGCAGAAATCCCTCTTTAAAAAAAAAAAAAAAAAATTATTTGGGTTTGTAACAAAGCCATGGTGTTACAGTGAGCAAAGAGCAAGGTTTTCCTTCATGGAATATAATTAAACAATCTGCTGCAAATTCCATGCAAAACTTAGATAGAATGCCCAGAAATCAGGTGAATGTCGAGGGTTTGAGGGGAAATCCCAGTCCTGTCCAAAGACAGCAAAAATCCTGCTGGTTTTTAGGGCTGAGGATTTGGGATTCTCCCTTGAGAGGGGGAAAAAGATCCCAGCAGGAAAGGGATGGCTCTGAGGGGGAGGAGGATGGAGTCCTCCAGGACAATCCCTGTCCCACACCAGCCAGGACATGTCCCCACACAGCCAAGGGACAAATCCATCCCTGGACATTGGGGGACAGCTGCTGCTCCAGGCCAGCACTCACACCAGGGGTGTCACTACTTCTGCTCCACCCCCAGCCACAAAACCCAGGAAAAAATGATAAAACCCCTCCAGGGAACAGGGGAAGGGGCAGGTCAGAGGGTGCAAAGCACAGAATTTCCCTTTCCCTGCTTGTCACTCCAGCAGGGATCAAGGCGGGTCCAGGGGAACAATTCCTCCTTGCTAAAGGAAAAATCCCAAGGGATCAGTGGGATTCTCCCCAAGGCAGGTCCAGGGCACAAATTCCTCCTTGCTGAAGGAAAAATCCCAAGGGATCAATGGGATTCTCCCCAAGGCGGATCCGGGGCACAAATTCCTCCTTGCTGAAGGAAAAATCCCAAGGGATCAGTGGGATTCTCCCCAAGGCAGGTCTGGGGCACAAATTCCTCCTTGCTGAAGGAAAAACCCCAAGGGATCAGTGGGATTCTCCCCAAGGCAGGTCTGGGGCACAAATTCCTCCTTGCTGAAGGAAAAATTCCAAGGGATCAGTGGGATTCTCGCCAAGGCAGGTTCAGGGCACAAATTCCTCCTTGCTGAAGGAAAAATCCCAAGGGATCAGTGGGATTCTCCCCAAGGCAGGTTCAGGGCACAAATTCCTCCTTGCTGAAGGAAAAATCCCAAGGGATCAGTGGGATTCTCCCCAAAGCGGGTCTGGGGCACAAATTCCTCCTTGCTGAAGGAAAAATCCCAAAGAATCAGTGGGATTCTCCCCAAGGCGTGTCTAGGGCACAAATTTCTCCTTGCTGAAGGAAAAATCCCATCCATGGAGCAAAAACCACAAATCCTTTTAGGGCAGAGCCTGAGCGAGGCCCTGCCACCCTCTGACCCACATCACTGACTGCACTCAGCGCCCAGGGGATTTTTGGGAGCTCCTCCTGACAGCGGAATCAGAGGGATGAAGTGAATCAGCAGCTCCGGGGGCTGTCCTTGCTCTCCTCACATCCCACAGGGCTGCTCCCATCCCATCCCAATCCAGGAGAGCTTCCCAAGCTCCCCCCTCCACACGGAGCAGGAATTTCTGGGTCACTGTGACATTTTGGGAAATGCTCCAGCCTGAATTTCATTCCTGGCAGGAGCCTTGCCCTTTGAACGACTGAGGGTGAATGGAGGCCGGGATTTTGGGAGCTGGGAGAGCTCCAGACTCACACCCTGAGCAGATCCACGGATGGAAAAGCTGATGGAGCAGGACCCCAACTTGGGAATGATTCACTGAGAGCAGCTCCTTAAAACCAGCCCTAAAGGGATGTAAGATTTGTCTGGTTTTTCCACACAAAATCCATTTTAAAAAAAATCACTGCAAGGCCCCTGGATTGCCTCAGCCCTCAGGGAGCACCTGGAGCAGCAAGAGATGGAAATCACATTTAAGGAATCTGCCCCTCTTCCCAAGGAAACCTTGGCACCTCCTCTGTGGGTGAGGTTTTCCAAGATTTTGAACAAGGGGGGATGGCTTAGGACACACAGAGGGCAGATTTGGATGGGATATTAGGAATTAATTCTTCCCTGGGAGCACGGAGAGGCCTTTCCCAGTTTCTCTCCTCTGCCATGACACTCATTCCTGCACCTCTCACACAGGCCCACGTGAAAAAGGTGGAAAAAGGAAATTTCCACCTTTTATCTTTGCTCTGAAGAGTCCCAGCGCTCCCAGACAGTCTGGCACGGGGACAGCAGCCACATTTTCAAAGCAATTTGTAATAATCAACCACTTAAAGCCCTGCAAGGCTTCATTAAGGCCCGAGCTTGCGGCGCTTTAAAACCAACAAGAAGATTGCAACTGGTTTTAACGGGGTGCAGAGCAGTTATTCCTGCATGGAAACAGCCAAAACTGGCAGGATCATCTGGAAAAGGGGAAGGAATAAAGGAAACTCTGGCCTGAGAGCTTTGTCAGAGTGTCAGCAGCGGCCTACTCCTCATGGCCTCACCCAAAAAGGAACAAAATCCCACAGCTAAATTGGGATTTTCTCTGTGAAATCAACTCCCCGCAGCCCTCTGGGTGGTTTTGTGGGGGTGATGGTGTCCCTGCATCCCCAGGGTGTCACTGGAATGGGAATTATTGCAGCAGGATGGAGCCACCCCACACACTCACAGTGGTGTCCTCCACCCAGGAAACCCCAGCCCATTCCTGTAGGATTTATTTGGGGTTTATACACAGCCAGCAGCCTTCGTGGGTGTCAGGGCATTTTGGGAACAGAGTGAGCAACAATTTAGGGCTTTTTTTTTTTTTCCCTGAGCTAATGGAAGCACAGCAGGATGCTCCATGACACACAGCCTTACAGGATAACCCAAAACACATCCCTCGACACTTCAGGGGGATCAAAAAGGGTCACAAAGCCACTTTAAAATGGAGTTTTGTGCCCAGGAAAGCACCACGGCAAAGGATTCTGTTCCCTCTTCCAGCAGCACTCAGGGGAAGGGGGAGATGCTGAAGGAACTGGATCAGGATTTGTGGAAATCCTGGAAGCTGTGGTGTGAGCACACAGGAGACACGAAGGACAAGAAAAAAAAAAAAATCAAGAAATCTGGAAAAATCAGCCAAAATTGGACAAATCAGGGGAACAGGAGCTATTCCAGAATAATTCCCTCTCTCAGAGCCGCACCCAGCCCTTTGCTGAGCTTAATTAAGCACATTAACACAAGCACCTGCAGAATCAGCATCACTTCCAGCCCACCAAACCCCGGCTGAGGCTCAGCCTCGCACCTCACAGCACCGCTTCAAAGGCAGCAAATCCCCCTCAGGGCACTGCCCCACGCCCAGGTAAACCCGGCTGGGATGCTCCCAAAAACACAGGAAATTCAGCAGCTAAAGATTCATTTTCATGCACTGCGGGTTTTTCAGTTGTCTGCAAAGTTAATGGGAGCAGGCAGAAGTAATTTCGTTTTTAAATATTTCATTTGCTTTTTTTTAAAAAAAAAAAAAAAAGACACTGAATTATTTCCAGCCCTGCTCTACACTCCACGATTTCGACACGGGGAGAGAAATGTAAAACCAATTATTTCCCTCAGCTTAAACCAACCAACTCTGAGCATTTAGTTCATATCTGATTCTCCTCAAAAACACAGCCAGCAGGCAAATTTCAAATTAATACATGCCTGACTTCATGAGAAGTGTGTCTGAAGCTTGTTTCCCGAAGTTTTCTCCGGAGCATTAATTCCTGAGTTTATATAACCCACACTGCACTGCACAGGTGCTGCTTTCACGGGAAGAGCAGGAGGCAAAAAAAAAGCCCAGAATTAACAGAATTTCATCCCTCCTCAGCCCCCACGGAGCTGAGATGCCCTCGAGGGACTTTTTGAGAGCGGGGAGAAATCCACCACTTAAATTCCCGGTGATTTTCTCACTCCTAATCCACGTTTATCCTGCGGGTCTTGCTCCCAATTAGGTGTTCAGATGGATTTCCTTGTGAACATCGCCGGGGAATGTTGTTTCACTCCAGGCCAGTTTTTTTTATGATAATATAGAATCTGATGGTTCCAAACGTGCAGCAGAGGCTCGTCCAAGCACAACATCCAGCTCCCATTCCTTTCCTATTTCCCGTTATAAATAAATCGGGGTGTATTTCCCTGCTGCCCAAGCTTAGGAATGGCACATTTTGGGGGTTTTTTTTTGGCATTAAAATCCCGGGATTCCTCCCCTTGGTTCAGGGAGAGGGTTTGTTCCCATGAAATAAGCACATCCAGAGGGATTAGGGAAATTCCTGCTCGGCCTTGACAGAGCGCTGTGATCTCTGCTCCTCGGTCATCAGGGGAGAAAGGCAGCCCCGAGCGGCATCTGCATTACAAACAGCCCTCAGGGGCCCATCGCCGCTAATTACTGAGCTAATTAGCAGCTCCTCCCTCCCCATCCCACCTGCCGTGGGATAGGAACCTCTGCACAGGGATAGAAACCTCTGCTTGGGATACAAACATCCAAACAGGGATCCAAATTTCTCCGTGGATATAAACCTCTCCATGGATCCAAACCCCTCCATGGGATACAAACATCTGCATGGGGATCCAAACCTCTCCATGCAGATCTAAATCTCTCCAGGAGACACAAACCTCTCCATGGGATCCAAAACTTGCATAGGGATATAAACCTCTCCATGAGATGCAAACATCTGCATGGGACTAAAAACCCCTCCATGGGATACAAACTTCTCAATGGGGATCTAAATCTCTCCAGGAGATCCAAACCTTCCATGGGGATCTAAACCTCTCCAGGAGATACAATACTCTCTATGGATCAACCCTCTCCATGGGATCCAAATCTCTCCATGAGATACAAACTTCTCCATGAATCAATTCCCTCCATGGGATCCAAACCCTTCTGTGGTATCTAAACACCTCCATGGGAATAAAAATCTCTCAGTGGATTTTTTTTTTTTTTTTTGGATTTTTTTTTTGCATCCCTCTATGGGGATGCAAACCCTTCATGAGAGACAATCCTCGATCCCCTTCCATGGGGATCCAAACTCCCCCATGGGGATATAAGCTTCTCCATGAGAATAAAAATCCCTCCATGGGATCCAAACCCTTCATGGGGATAAAAATCTCTCCATGGATCAATCCCCTCCATGGGGGATCCAAACCCCTCCATGGATTGATTCCTCCATGGGATCCAGACCTCTCCATAGATTATTCCCCTCCTTGGGATCCAAACCCTTCATGAGACAGAATCCTCAATCCCCTTCCATGGGGATCCAAACCCCTCTCATGGATTGATTCCTGCATGGGATCCAAACCCCTCCCAGGCTGCAAAGCCACCCCAACCATTTCACGAGCTGACGGATCTTTCCTCACCAACACCCCTATAAAATCCTGCCTTTATCTGCCTGGAACCCACAGCTGCCACAATGGGGTCCCACGGGGTGATTTTAGGGAATTTGGGTCACAGCTGCGCGTTCTTTCCCTTCCCTCCTTTCAGATATTCCCTATTAAAGTGGTTACAAGGTGACATTGGAAATATCTGCCGTGTTTAAGAGCTGAGATGTCATTTCAGGTCTTCCATTCTCCACGCAGGAAGACTCAAACCCAAAGATAGCATCTAAAAAATGGAAATACGCTCCTATAAAAGCCAGCGAGAAATATCCAAGATCCTCATCCAAAAAGCTTTCCCAGGACTCAACCCAAGGCTGGCCCAGACAAATATTTACATAATTATTCACATGGGTTTGTTTGAAATAAAGAGCCTTTTATGATCATTGCTTTGGCATCAAACATCTAATTAGGGGCCAATGACAGTTATAAAAATCACTGAGCTCTCCTTGTCGGTGCTGCCGGCAGAGGTGGCGCTGGGGAGATGTCCCAGCCCTGCTGCTCCCCCGGGAAAATCCCGAGGGGATTGGGGCAAGGGGATGGAGCAGGGATGGCTCTGCCTCCTCTGGGAAATGGAAAATTCACGGGAAAAGGGTCAGAAATGCCCACCCATGGCTGGGTCAGGCTGTAACTCTGGAATTGGTGTTTTTAGGCCTCTCTGCTTCACACAGCAGCTTTTGGGGTGAGTCTTTACCAGAATTCCTGCAGAGCACCCAAAGCAGGCCTGGACTCTCCAGTCCCACACAAAATGTGATGAAATTCACCAATCTGTGCAAATTTTCAGCGTTTAAAGCCCTTTGTGCTGAGTCTCCAGGGAGGGCTTTCCCTTCCTGACTTGTGCCAGTGAGTCCCCGCAAGTCCAGCCTCCAAACCCCATCCCTGCTGCAGGAGCCGGTTCCTAAATCCCCTCCAATTCCCCCAAATACATTATAAAAGAGACAAAACTCAACACTCCCATCCCTGCTGCATGAGCCGGTTCCTAAATCCCTTCCAAATTTCTCAATTTTGTTATAAAAGAGACAAAACTCAAAATTCCCATCACTGCTGCAGGAGCCGGTTCCTAAATCCCCTCCAATTCCCCCAAATACATTATAAAAGAGACAAAACTCAAAATTCCCATCACTGCTGCAGGAGCCGGTTCCTAAATCCCCTCCAGCTGTCCCAAATCTGTTATAAAACAGACAAAACTCAACATTCCCATCATCACTTCAGGCGCTGGTTCCTAAATCCACCTCATTTTTTTGGAATGTATTAAAAGAGATAAAGCTCAATATTCCCATCACTTCTCCAAGTGCTGGTTCCTAAATCCCTTCCAATTTCGTGAAATGTATTTAAAACTAGATAAAACTCAACATTCCCATCACTGCCTCGCAGGGAAGGACCGGTGACCACGTTTTGATTTTATTTTGCTTTTTGATAACACTGGAGAGCCAGTTTGCCATCAGACAGCTGAATTCTCAAAAGGGAAACAAGCAAACCCCAGCTCTGGAAATAAATCTGCTTTTAGAGGGGAGGTTTTGTGCAGATGCTCCCCACATAACTCTTCCAGGCCCTAAATCCCACTGAGGAAGAATATATGGCTTTGATTTCCAACAATCCTAATTTGCTCCATGGCAATTTCCTTAATGAGGCTGGCAGAACCCAGCCCTAAGAGATTAAAAAAAAAAAAAACAAACCACCACATTTCTCTAAGAACACAGTACAAAAACGTTCATTTACAGGGTGAAATCACAGCACAGAGACACAAACGAGATCCAGCACAGCATCTCCAGCAGCAAAATCAGCACCCCAAGCTCCAGGGCTGAGAGATTTTGCTCCTGCACTGAATTCTGCAGCCCCACAGGAGTTTTTTTGGGCTCTGAAGGATCAATCCCACATCGCTGGACTGAACAGATCGGGGTTGATTTGTTCTCTGCCTGTGTCTCGACTACAGAACAAGCAGAGCCCACTTCATTCTCCCCCTCCCTGAGGGTGCAGGAAAGCAGCAGGGTGAAAACAGACGAGTGAAAAGCAGCCAAGGGATCAATACCTGACACATCCAGCACTTGTCCAACTGCTCTCTCCACAGCACGGGGCATTTACCTTGGCATGATCCCTTCAAAGGCTCCCCAGATCTCCTGCCGGATTTATTTCCCTCTGTTGTGGTGCCACAAAGACCTCGAGCAGGGTCACAGGAGCCAGGGAGAGTGAAGAGAAAGCTCCTGAGCAGCTCTGAGCATCAGCCCTGCTGACCTGAGCAAGCTATAAAGCTCCCCTTAATCACCCACATTTGGTTGTCATTAAGTCCTAATTAAGCAGGTGCTTGATGAACCTGAAACTGGAAGTTTTCTCGCCCCTCAAGCACCAGAACCTGCCTCAGCTCCCCAGCCTGGGATGACTCTGTCATTCCCTGGGGATGGCCACCAATGTCCCCATGGCCCTGGGACAGTTTTTACCATGACCCCAGGCTTGAGGAGGGGCAGAAAAAATTCTCAGAAATTCCCCACAAAGCTGTGGTCACCTCTATCCCTGCCCTGCCCAGAGCTGGCTGTGCCAAACTCACCTCCAGGATTTCTCCTTCAGCACCTCAGGGTTTGGAAAATCGGGGTTCAACAGGATACAGACACTGCTCTCTGTCTGTATCAAACCAACCAAACCTCACCCAGGAGCAGAAAACCCTTCCCAGTGCTGACAAGGATGCTCTGGAAGGACAGAACGTTTTGGGACATGATTTAGTGGGGGACTGGGAGGTCTTTTCCATCCTAAATCGTTCTGTTCTATGGCAGCTTGTGGGCTTGATATTTCTGAGCCTGAGAGAATTTCAGCTGTGCTGGTTTTCCCAAGGGAAACCTTTCAGCAGCTCCCTCTCTTCCCAGAACAGCTTTTGTAAATTGCTGCTCTTCTCTCAAAACATTTTTAGGTAAACTCTGTGCTTTTCTCATAACAAAACCTCTCCCAGGTCTTTTGTTTCCTATTTCTGTTACTTGGCCAATGGAGAGAGGTGTCAATCCTATGGATCAGTCCATCGCACTCCTATTTGTGCAATGCCACAAACAGGAAATATTGGGAGAGTTTGGAGCATTGGAATCGAAGTTTTTCCCAGCCTGAGCTCTAAGAGTGCAATGCCACAAATAGGAAATACTTGTGAGAATATGGAGCATTGCAATTGAAATTCTTCCCAACCTGGACTCCAAGTGTGCGACGCCAAATAAAAGGAAATATTAGGAGAGTTTGGAGCCTTGGAATTAAAGTTCCTCCCAACCTGAACTCCAAATGTGCAGCACCACAAATAGGAAATATTGGGAGAGTTTGGAGCGTTGAAATTAAAGCTCTTCCCAACATGAACTCCAAGTGTGCAATGTCATAAACAGGAAATATTTGGGAGAGTTTGGAGAGTTGAAATTAAAGCTCTTCCCAACATGAACTCCAAGTGTGCAATGTCATAAACAGGAAATATTTGGGAGAGTTTGGAGCCTTGGAATTAAAGTTCCTCCCAACCTGAACTCCAAGTGGGCAGCACCACAAATANCTGAACTCCAAGTGTGCAATGCCACCAACAGGAAATATTTGTGAGAGTTTGGAGCCTTGGGATTAAAATTCCTCCCAACCTGGACTCCAAATGTGCAACGCCAAATAAAAGGAAATATTGGGAGAGTTTGGAGCCTGGCAATAAAGCTCTTCCAAACCTGAGCTCTAAGTGTGCAACACCACAAACAGGAAATATTTGGGAGAGTTTGGAGCCTTGGAATTAAATTTCCTCCCAACCTGGACTCCAAGTGTGCAATGCTACAAACAGGAAATATTTGGGAGAGTTNACACCAAATAAAAGGAAATATTGGGAGAGTTTGGAGCCTTGGAATTGACCTGAGCTCCAAGTGTGCAATACCACAAACAGGAAATATTTGGGAGAGTTTGGAGAGTTGAAATTAAAGCTCTTCCCAACATGAACTCCAAGTGTGCAATGTCATAAACAGGAAATATTTGGGAGAGTTTGGAGCCTTGGAATTAAAGTTCCTCCCAACCTGAACTCCAAGTGTGCAGCACCACAAATAGGAAATATTGGGAGAGTTTGGAGTGTTGAAATTGAAGTTCGTCCCAGCCTGAACTCCAAATGTGCAATGCCACAAACAGGAAATATTGGGAGAGTTTGGAGCCTGGCAATAAAGCTCTTCCAAACCTGAGCTCTAAGTGTGCAACACCACAAACAGGAAATATTTGGGAGAGTTTGGAGCCTTGGAATTAAATTTCCTCCCAACCTGGACTCCAAGTGTGCAATGCTACAAACAGGAAATATTTGGGGGAGTTTGGAGCCTTGGAATTAAATTTCCTCCCAACTCAACCCAAGAAGGAGAAGACTTGTGTGAGGTAGGAAAGGAGCTGCCAAACTCCTCCAGGACTTCCCTCCCTACAGGAAAAAAAAACATCAGGGTCAAAGGGAAAGCAAAAGACGAGTGGGATCAAGTCTAATTAAAGGATAGGGGAAAAGTGACAGCTACAAAAAGGCAGAAAAGAGCCCCAAAGGCCCCAAAGGCAGGAGAAAAGAAAGTCTTTGTGAGAGAGATGGGAAGGGGGTGGCTCCGAGGCATTACTGTACCGAGCACAAAAGAGAGGAACAATGGAGGGCGAGAGGAGATGGGGCTGTTTCCTTTTGTGGGGATGGTAAAGCGAGGCAGGGCTAAATAATGTTGGGATAATGGGAAAATGGACACTGAGGAAGGAGATCAGCCCAGAGAATGTTGGGATGTGAGGTTAAGAATGGGGAATCCTAAATTAGGCCCGAATTCTCTGCTGGCATCTCCTCGAGGTGAGTGGCAAACCTCCTAAATAATGCTGCAAGGTGTCATCAGAAAAAAAAAAAGGATAAATATGCCTGAGAAATGCAGGGGATCACCGGGAGGAATTATCCCAAGTGATAATTGGGATATCAGTTATCCCAATTGATAAGGAAAGCCCTTCCAAAGCCATGGAATGAGGCAAAATAAACACAGGAAAGCACAGGCAGGGTCATTGCTGCCGGGAGCCTCTCACCCCTGCCTCTCACCCAGGGGCTGCACAAAATGCCAGAAACTCCCTGGAGCTCTGCAGAATTCCCAGAACGAGGAGCAAACCAGCAGAAACCAGGAATTGACTGGGAGTGCTTCCATTGCCACAGGAGGCTCACCCACCTGAATTCCAGGTGTGCCAAGAGCTCCGAGCTTTCCTTCAGAGCTGTTTAAGCTCAAATTCAGCCCTGGGCGCCCAATTCCAGCTTTTATCCCTGGAGTTTTGCTTCTGACCAGAGCAGCTTCCCTTCAACCCTGCCCAACTTCTGCAATCACAGAATTATCACCACAGAATTAGGGAATATCAGGTTCCAGGATCAGCAGATCCAAGCTTTTCTTTTGGGTGATCCCTATCCCCGAAGAGCCTGAGGATTTATCAGGACATCAGTACAAATAAAAAGCTCCACAAAATCATTTCCTTACAGATAAGGAAGGGAAAGGATTGGGGGTGGATGCAGAACTCCCTGCAGAGCAGTGGGATAAGCAGGACAACTGCAAAGCCCTTCCCAGGGAAGCTGCTGCATCCCTGCCACGCACAGCTGGGAAAAAAATCCAAGATAAAATCCACATTTGTCTCCCCAATCCATCCTTCCCTGACAGACATTCCCTCCCCACCCAAAAAGGGGAAAAACAGGAGCCCAATCCCATTTTCCCCATTAACAGCTGCTCCATCCTGCTGCAAATCCCAGTTTTTGGGGTCACAGTTTTGGGGTTGCCTTTCAGCTCCTGCTCTGGTTGTGGGTGAAACTGAGACAAGAATCCCTCTGCCACTTCAGCTCTGGGAGCCGTTTGTTCCTCTGGGCTTGGAATTTGGGATAAAAATGAGGGAAGGAACACAATTCCAGCACCTGGAAAAGCACAGGGTGACACTCCCAATCATTTGTGAATGGGGAGAAGTCGTGGTTGGTGTTTTTACACCAATCCCTGCAGCAAAGGACAGCCCAGAAATGAGGGAAGGAAATATTTAGGAACCTGGAATAGAGGCAGAGGCTGAGTTATCAGCATAATTTATCCTGGATTTTGGGAAGATTGAGTTATCAGTAGATTTCATCCTGTATTTTGGGAAAATTGAGTTACCAGTATATTTTATCCTGTATTTTAGGAAGATGGAGTTATCAGTATATTTTATCCTGTGTTTTAGGAATATTGAGTTATCAGTACATTTTATCCTGTATTTTTGTAAGCCCATCACTGCCATGCACAAGTAATTGAATAATTTAATAGCAACCTCAGGATTTTATGGGTCAAACTCAGCTCAAAGGCAGCTCCTGCCTCACTCCCATCCCTTCCCTCCACTCTGGGAGCCTTTACAGGTTATTTCACCTCCAGTGAAATTGATTATTCCCCATCAGGGAATGATTATTCCAATGATTATTCCCAACCAGGTTCTGACTTCCCAGAAGAATTTTCCACATTTTCCTGAGTCAATTGACACTGCACAGGCCTGGCCTGCCTGTCTGCCCCTGCCCTCCCTCCACTGTCATCCCTGGCTCCACAAAAGGGAAGGAAAATGTGGAAATTCCCCCAAAATTAATTTCTTGGGACACTTTTGATACTCAGAATCGGAGAACCTCAGTTTCACAGAGGCTCCCTCTCATCCCCCACATCTATTTTTAGGCTTTTCACTGACTAAAATTGAGTTTGGGCATTTTGCCACCGTCAGAAAAATCATCAACCTGACCCCAACAAAGGCCCAGATCCCACCCTGGCTTCCTGAATTAAAGACCGGGGCAGATCTCGCTCCCCTCAAAGCAGATGTTTCAGCTTAAACCATAAAAAAACCTTCATCCCAGACCACAAAAATCGGGGCAGCAGCAGAGGCTCAGCTATTTGCAGGCTGGCAGGGATGCTGCTCCTTTTAGCAGCACGGCTGTTCAGGATTTGGGATCGGCGTCCCCAGGGCAAGGAGGGCCCCGGCTTGTCTGGCCAAGGCTTTGGAGAGGGGAGCTGCAGGCAGGGAAACCCTGCTGGGTTCTCAGTGCCCCCCAGAACATCCTGAACTCAGGCTCTGACTCTGTCCCAGAGCATCCCGGGGTTTGTTGGAGGGGATTTTGAAGTCCCTTCAAGTGAGGAGCACAAAGCTCTTTCCACACCCAAACCAAGCTCTGGCTTTGGCTCTGGCTTCTATTTCACAGGAAAATCTGGATCAGTTTGGTGCTCTCCCTGTTCCCATAAGAAATCTCATGGCATTTTCCTGCCATGAATCCCACCCAGCTCTGTAAAATCTTGAAAAACTCCCCAAAACTCTCCTGGGCAGAAACGAGCACCAGCAGGACGAGATGAAGGGAATTGCTGTAATTCAGGAGTGATGTTGCTCTGCAGAACATCCTGAACTCAGGCTCTGACTCTGTCCCAGAGCATCCCGGGGTTTGTTGATGGGCATTTTGAAATCCCTTCAGCCAAAGAACCCAAAGTTCTTTATGGATATTTCCACACCCAAACCAAGCTCTGGGTTTTCTTATTTCACAGGAAAATCTNTATTTCCACACCCAAACCAAGCTCTGGGTTTTCTTATTTCACAGGAAAATCTGGATCAGTTTGGTGTTACCCCTGTTGCCACAAGAAATCCCATTGTGTTTTTCTACCCTGAATCCCACCCAGGACCGTAAAATGCTGGAAAAACTCCCC
>VWYN01008840.1:0-11336 GCA_013400075.1 Hippolais icterina | reverse complement strand
AAAAAAAAAAAAAAGAGGGAATCTTTTAAGCAGAGGATTGGGCAGCAGCAGAAGAGATGGCACAAAAGTCACATTTTAGGGGGACAAAGTCTCTGTGTGTGAGGCAGGTACAGGCAGAGGACACCACGGTGAGAATGGGCTCAATCTGTGTGTCCCCATTGTCCCTCTCGATGGCTAAGCCAAGACTTGGCATTCACATGAGGCTGGAGAGTCCCATTCCCATGGGCAAACAAAGCTGTGGGAGAGGCAGGACCAGTGTGAGGGATGCAAGGACAGCACGGAGTGTTCCAGCCACCGCCACGTGTCGGCAAATCAATCGCGCTCAATGCTGTTCATCACTCCATCACAGGAGACAGAACACGTGTATTATTTATACAAGTCTGAAATCGTTTGGTGTTACTTACTGAGGAGTCACCTTCCACATCATCACGGAGCAAAAGTCCTGGAAGAGACTCCGTGTCCAAGTCCCACCAGGCACATTCCAGACATGGTCTAAACAATAAACCACAACAGATAAAAGAGACATTGTTAAAATTTGGATTGCTTTTTTTTTTTTTCAGTGCTGCAGCTTTCTACACATGAATTTTGATTTATGTAACACATTAATTAATGATTTTGTTTATTTATAAGGGCCAGGCCTATGGTCTGGCTTGACTGTTACATGACTGGGGTAGAGTTGGAGCACCTTTCAACCCTTCTTGGGCTGAATCAACACTTCTACCTCTGCAAGCAGACAAAGCCAGTGTGGAACACACATCTCCTAAGAAGTTCAGGGGGAAAATGGAAAGAAAATGTCCCAGTGAAATTTCATACCTCTAAAATGACTCTACTCTGTACCCTGCAGAGATGTGGGCCTTGGAATGACCTGTCTTCTCCTCGAGCATCCCATCCCATTTCTGTTGGAGTTTCATTTGAGTTTGTTGGGATAAGGAAACAGCTGCATTAGTAAGGCATCCATGGTTATTCCAGCAAGAGCAACCACCAGCACTGACCTCTCCTCCTCCTCCTTCTCCTCCTTCTCCTCCTTCTCCTTCTCCACAATCCATCCTCAGTCATGGATGAATGAAAGTGGGAACTTCCATTCCACTCCTTCAAGGTCTTCCCACTAATTCTGAAAGAGGTGAAGCCCTTCCTTATGATATTCAGTCAAATCCACAGGTCAAGTGTCACCTATCACCAATTTTCCAGAGAAAAAAGCGCGTTTTACCAAATCTTCCTCAGGCTGCTTCTGAAACTGAACAGCAGATGGGGCTACAGAAATCATCACATTTAAAAAAAAAATATATGAAAACCAGCCTTTTACATTCTAAAAAGCAATTTATTCTACACCATTTCAAAAAATAAATAGGATTCTCCTTTTCTGTTTTAAGACATCAATGAATCAGTCGCATAATGGGCTTTTGTAAACCGATTATCCTTGATAATCTCATTAGCTGAAATTATTTTACTTTTCTAACATGGTAGATTTTTAAATACCTTTTATTTCAGATCCCTCTGGGCACGTTGCAGCGAAATTTACTATTAAGCAAAATAATTATCTATCTCAAACCTTAATGCCAAAAAGTAGAAAAATAAAATAATTACAATCTAAGGGCAGATATTAGAACGGGGAAAGCACAAGGAAGAAAAGGGAAATTTCCACGAGCAGGCAAATATCTTCTCATTATTAATAAATAAATCCTGCTTGTTTTCCTAGGAATTTGAAGACATAAATAGTGGTTGATACAAGCGACAGGGTTTATGTTGAGGTGGGGTTTGCACCTCCACCACCAACAGTGTGTGGTGGCTCCGTGCTTGGGAAGGATGATGCTCCTCCAGCTCCCACCAGCCAGGAGCTGCATCACCAGCTTCCCACCCAGACCTGAGCAATTAGGAAATGTGAGTTGTTTCAAAATCAGCTTAAACCTGCGTGGTTTGTTTTTTTTTTTTTTTTCCGTGTGGAAGTTTGCAGCTGTAATGGGATTATGGTGTCGGCAGAGGGAGGGAAGTTTGCAGCTGTACTGGTTCAGGGGGTAGGAAGCAGCTGTTAAAATAGAGGACTAATGGTGATTAATTCTTATTATGTGTTTGAAGATCTCACAATGAGTTCAGGAACCAAACCCTCCCTCAGGGAATAAACTGAAGGAGGAGGATTTAAAAAGAGGGAAAATAGAAGGGGAATTTTAATGTACATTTGGCCTAAACGGCCTGGTCTTAAATCACTTTATTAATATTTAAGTAAAATTTAAATCAACATTATTGAGACAAAAAAATATCTAGCCTGGCAAACCTGTAATTCCTACATATTTATGCAGAATGGGAGATCACCTGTGTTTCCTTAAAAATACACCTGCCAGGACCAGCAGGGGAACATCCTTCCAGCTTGTAGGGGGTGGGTGCTGCCACATGCTGATGGCTCTGGCGTGGCAGAACCTCCTGATCCCCACAGCCCTTCCCCAGCAGCTCCGAGCCCAAACCACAATGGGAAGAGGTGGGAAGATCTCTGTTCTTGGGCTGATAACCCCCGAGATGTTTGTTAAAAGTCCTTGTCCCAAGCCCTGAGCCAGAAGAGAGAGTCAGGTTCAGGCTCAGGTTCTCAGGGTTGTTTATTGGTTTTTTATCTGGGACATTTTGTTCTCACCCTGCTTGGGTGCTGGCTGCAGTGCTGGTCATCACTGACTGACCACTGACCAGGGCAGTCTGAACTCTTTACACTACATAATACATGATCTATGTTTACAGTAAGATACCAATACCTATCACCTGTGTTAGACAGTGCACTTCTATGCTAAACCAATCCAAGAGTGCCACCACCACAGCAGAAGATGGAGGACAACAAGAAGAAGGAGAAGGACAGGGGCATGCCCAAATTCCTCCATCTTGCCTCCTTGAACCCCCATTAAAAACACCCAAATTTTACATTTACACCCAGTGATAAATTAATGCTGTTCTAATCAAACTCTCGTGGTTTGTCTCTGGAGCCCTTGCCAGGGTCTGGGATCACCCAGGGCAGCCAGAGGGATCTCCTGGGTTCTGACAGGAAGAGACCCCATCCCACCTCTGCATCCACAGCGACGGGGAGGAAGCAGCACAAAGACCCCAGCCCGGGCTTGGCTCAGTCTGCAGCCTCTGGGGGACCTGCAGCGTTTCCCAGTTCCAGGCCAGCTCACATCAGAGCCAGGTTATTTGTTGCAATATTGTGGCCGGGTCCTACAGCCGGTTTGCAGAGGTCTGAGATGTGCTGGGTGTGCTGGGGCTTCCCCAGAGTGCAGCAGGTGAAAGATATGAGATTTCTATTTATATACCACAGCCTGGCCAGGAGAGTGACAATTTAACAGCAAAGGTACAGGGAAAGAGAAGCAGCCTGGAAAGGCAGGCAGGGCAGGAAAGGTCCCTTGAATCCCTGGGAAATGGTGACCCAGCACAGGCTGCAGCAGGGTCCTCAGGGCACCCAGCCCCTCTTCCATGGGGAACTTCCCCCAGCTCATCCATTCTGCACTTTGGTGGCTCTCAGGGCCCTCCTGAGGACAAGGAAATGAAGGAAACAAAAGTAAAGAAGGTGATAGTAACAACAGGGCAAACCCCAAGACCTGGGGTTTGTTTTTCAGCCTAGGCTTTAATGAGGATTAATCAAATATCGCACATGCAGAGAGATTTCCATGAATTATTAGAGGGGAGAAATGGGTGGGAAAATGAACAAAAAGATAAACTTTTTTTTTTTTAACGTGAACTTTTCCTTTTTGAGCTTAAACTTTGAGATCATACTAATCTTTTCAAAGCTCAAAGAGATCACAGAAAGATTTATTTCGGGACCAAAAAAGAACTTCCTTTACCAAAATACCTCTGTCTGTGATTTTCCTGTTTCCACATTTTTAAGATGATTTGTTTTTTACAAATATGAAAGAATCGACAACAATAACTCAGGACTGTGCACCATGAACACCACAAAATCCTGCCTTTCACATGGCTGTAGCATTCCCAGCAGGGCTGGTTAGTAAATTAAACCACTCCTTCTAGCAGCAACTGATAACTTGGAGCTGATGATGTAGGTCAGAGACATCTGCAGTGAATTATACCCCTCACCACAGGAGGAAGGGGAGCAATTGGGACATGGAGATCGTGTGGATTCCATATTGGAGACCAAAATACACTTTTTCACTCATGGCTGCTGCACAACCAGACACCTCACTCTGGTTATTTTGCACCCAAGACTTCATGGGTCAGTGATAAAATTTAGGATGGATTTATGGCCTGAGAGTCAGAGACAGGAAAGTGGATAGGATGGGGTTTAGGTGCTGGGTGCTCTACCACAGGGCCCTAAGAGCAGCCCAGATGCCCAGAAAAATACAGGATGGCCTGAAAATTCCTCTGAGTTGGTTTGCTGGCTTTGTGGGAGGCTTGGGTTTCAGCAGTGTGTCCATGTTATAATTAATAAGCAATTTCTGTTTGAATGGCGTGTTTTGTCTTCCTTTGAGCACGTTCTCTGCAAAGACAAAGATCAAGACAAACCTACTCAGAACACAATGAAGATAAAAGGGAATCATAAAAAGAGACAGACAGAGGAAAAGAAAGAACAAGGAAAAAGAGAAGACAAAGAACAGGGAGACACCAAAGAGGACACAGAACAAAGATAGGCAAAATGAAAAGACAAAGAAAAGTAAAGACAAAGAACAGAGATGATAGAGCACCACAAAATATGCAAGAGAGGCACGAAAGGGAAAAGGGGGGAAAACAGTGACTGAGAACAAAGGGCAGAGAACAGAGCAAGAGCAGAAACGCACAGGAAGGGAGAAAAATGGGAGCGAATTCAGCCAAGATGAGGCATGAAAAACAGCCCAAAGAACAAGCAAAAATAAACACAATGAGGAGAGAAAACAGCTAATCATCTTCTGATTTGCATTAAAAAATAAGTCATGGGAACAGAGGCTCAGCGACAGAAATGTTGACAAGTTGAATGTCAAGATTCCTCGTGTCCTCTAAATTCAGTCAGCCTGTCACTACTTATGAAACTGGCTGTGGGAGAAGGGGAATGGGAGCTGAAGGATTAGTGCCTGGCATGGAAGGAATAGCAGGAACCAGTGCTGGCTACAGAAACAATTGAGAGGGAAGTGCTTGCAAGAAAGAGATGCCCAAAAAACAGCCAAAAATCCCTTTTTAAAAGCAGGAGATCCATTCCTGTGGTGAACCAAGCTCGTCCTATTCCTCCTGCAGCTTTGCAATAAAGGAGTGGCAGAAATTCTGATGTACAAGTGTGACTGAACGTGTCTAATTTTAATATTTCTGTAGGCAGGGTTGGGTTGGATTTCAGGAAAGGTTCATCCCCAGAGGGTGCTGGCTCTGCCCAGGCTCACCAGGGAATGGGCACATCCCTCAGAGCTCCAGGAGAGCTTGGACAAAGCTCCCAGGGATGCCCAGGGTGGGATTGTTGGGGGGTCTGTGCAGGGACAGGAGTCGGACACAACAATCCTGATGGGTCTCTTCCAACTCAGGGAATTCTATGAGTCTATCTGAAAATCTGAAAAATCAGATTAAAAAATATCAGCTTTACTGAAGCAGTTCATGAAAAACCCATGAAAAACAATGCCAAGAGCTGTGGGGTTTGAGCTGGCCAAGGGAGCCTGTATGGAATTTAGCTAGAGAGGCCACAGAGGCCTCAGTCCTGCTGCAAAAACTGCACCAATAAATCATTTCCAAATCTTGACAGTGGGCAAAAATATAATTTATAAGAGGTACAGAAGTTCATGGTGAACATGAACACTCGGGAGATTCGTGCATGCTATGGAAAGGCATAAAGGGCTGGAGCATTCTGGGGTTTCCCTGTTGGCAAGAACAGCAGGAGGACACCAGAATGATGGAGCCAAGCCAGGTAGGGAAAATTGAGGCTGTCCCATACCTGGAAGTGTCCAAGACCAGGCTGGATGGAGCTTGGAGCAACCTGGGATGGTGGAAAATGTCCCTGCCATGGCAGGAGTGGGACTGGATGGGATTTAAGGTTCTTCACATTCACAAGAACTCCTCGCCTCCTTGGTGGCCCGTTGTTTTTCAAGGCAGAGGTCATAGGCTGGGATGAAAACGGCATTTTTCAAATCTGAGACAAAAATCTCTGATTTTGTAAGACAAACTTGGAAGAAACTCAAAAGGTGCAGGGTCCAGTTTGGTCTCATCAGACCAGATCTGCCAAGGGACCTCTGGATCTGGTCCTACAGATGTTCCAAAGCATAAATGGATGGATCTGTATCAATAAAATAAAGTTCTCTTTCAGGTTTCTTGTAGACCAAGGGACGTTCTGGAATTCCATTGGTCATACAAATGTGGGATTGTACAACAGAAGTTTCTTGAGCTGCCACAGCTTTCCAAAACTGAACCTTCAAAGAATTTGAATTTGTTATTTGTTATTTTTCTCATTGAAACTCTACTCTTAATGAATATACAGGATCAGCTGCCATGAAGACCTCGACTACCACTGATTTTATGTCTTTGTCCCTGCTGCCATACGTTGCCTGTTATTTTATTGTTAATCATTAAAATTTCCATGGAATTTGATGTCATTAATACACAGACCCACCCTGACATCCCTCACCCCTCATTCCATGTGCTGGCAGCACAGCAGAAATGGTGTGCGCTGGGTTAAATGCTTCCCGTGCTGCTCCTTGGTTATATTTTATTTACCAGGATTTCTATAATGTGCGATTTTAATTTTTTCTTTCCTTTTGAGATTTCCTCATTTCTTTCAGAACATTCTCACCTTATTTCCGGGCTGCTTTTCCCCAAGGGGCAAAGTGGAGGTTCAGAAACTTCACGTGAACTTCCTGAAAAAGAAACAGATCACCTATTAAAAAACCCAAATGGAATGCGCTGTGAATGTGGTTTAATATGTCCCAAAGAAAGAGCTGGCTGTAATCACAACATCAGATCTAAAATTCCTTGTTGTACTCAGTTTATTGATTTAATAATGTATTTACTATTTATGATTTTGATGGCAGATGGAATTTTATTTCCATTATTTGATTCAGGTTAATCAGGAGATAATGTTCTTCTTTTATATTTTCACCTAAAGACTCCTCAGGTGCTCAAGGCTCCTGTCCAGAACTCCAAATAAAATCCTTTTCTGTCCTGCAATTATGGCTATTTCCTTCCAAAACTATAATCTGTTAAAAATCTAGGGTTAATATTGGAACTGAAATGGTTGCACACATACAAATTACATCTAAGGCAGAAAGGTTTTCGTGGGGCTCTGGCCTTTCAGGTGCTTTCACTGCTCTTAAAAGACTTGTAAGTGTTTTTGGGGATGTAACACTGCCCCTTTGCCCCAAAACTTCACTGGGGACATTGCTGCTGGCCACTGGATGTGCTCATCCCATCACTCCAGACCTTGGTAAGAACAAATCTGCCCAAGGATTGTAGACAACACCTGTGAAGATGTAAAAAAAACCTCACCAAGTCCTCAGGAACTTTTTGATTTGTTTGGCTTCAGAACAGTTTTGACATTATTTAACTCACAGATTGTGAACTTCCCAAATCTTCACTATTCCTGTATCCCAGCACCAAACCTGTGGTGCTGAGTCACTGTTTTCCTTGGAGAGCAGCAAATGCTGCTTGCAAGAGGTGATTAAAATCAATTCAGAATATGCAAGGTGAAGGAAAAAGTCAGAAAATCATAGACTCATTAAGGAAAATATCTCTAAGATCATCCAGTCCAGACACTAAACCATGTCCCCAAGCACCATATCTACATGTTTTTTAAAAGAGAAATCAGAAAAATGAGATTTTCGTGCCAGCTGATTTTATTCTACCCGAGAATATTCCCAGTATCACTGGTGCTTGATACAAGGCCTTGTAAGATCTGGTTGGAAGTTCCTTTTAACACTTTTTATTAAAAGTACATTCCACTGTCTGAGTCCCCATTGCTACAGTGCAAGCTTGGGGTAATAAATAAATATTTATTTATTTATTAAAAATTAAAAATTAAAATAAATAAATAAAGTTTTTTAAAAAAACAACTCTTAACAGGCTCAAAACTGGAGCAAACAACAACAAAAAAAAGCCAGTGCCACAGCCTGGGGGTATTTCCAGAGACAGAGAGAGGAACAGAGGCAGCTCTTGAACACCCCAGGAAAACAGAGGGAACAAATTGTCTCCTCAGGATGTTTAAAGTCAATTTTCACTCTCTGTTTTCCAGGATTTCCAGAGGTCAGGATGAGGATGCTCCTCCAAAACCTCTTTAGGCCCCATTCCCTTTAGGATATGCGAGGATCCACAATCCTGCAACCAAAACTTCTTTATTTCACCTGAAGATTACATCAGTTCTACAGCACTTAAAATGTAATGAACCCGAGGGATAATCCCACATCTCCAATATTCATGGAAAAAAACCCTAAATCTGTAAATCTGTGCTTTTTTTCCCTTTTGCTTCATTTTTCCAGGACAAAAATGAATGCCACGGGGCAATTTGCCCTTCTGCCTTTGCAGGGGGAACGGGCTGAGAAGCAAGGCTGTGATTTAAATGTTATTATGCCCGAGCTAAATCTCTCCTCAAAAATTTGGCCCCGCACTGTGCTGAGCTCGGGCACAGCCCCAAACCACAGCTGTAAAAAAAAAACCAAAAACAACCAAACCAAAAACTCGCTCGTTTGAAAGGTCCAGTTGTGCTGAGGGACAAACATACGGCTCTTCCCAGCCCGGCCGCTCTTTGCTGCTCGACACTCTCTGAATTTTATCGTTGGAAAATGAGGGGCATCTTACCCAATTAGGCACTCCACAGCCTCATCAGCTTCTTTCCCGAGCAGCAAAAATATGATGTGCCTCTGCCCAGCTGTTCCCTGGTGGTGTTGTCAGTCAGATTCTGCTGGAGAGGAAGGCGAGGGAGAGGCGAGGACATTCCTGCACATCTGTTAGCTGAAAACAGGGAGGGGAAAGGATCCTACAGCAATTTCCAGGAACAATAAGGATTAGTTGCTCATCTGATACTGACAACGTTCACCTTTCCCTCTTCTTCAGAGTGTCTGTCAAATAATGTAATTATTAAGGACCAACAATGTGGCTTTTTTATGTGAACCAGCGCTGGCTATGCCGGAGTGTTGCATTTTTAATTATTATGATGTTAAATGGCTTTAATTGCTGACACTCTCCTGATTCACAGAGCATTTTTTATAACATTTATTAAAAAAAAAAAAAGGCCAAAGTTTATTTTACAGTCTGCAATAAAGCAGAACACAAAACGCAGCAATTGGCTCAATGAGCCCAACACATTAGTTCTATACACAGACTGCATATTATTCTTGCTCTATAAGTGATGTGAAAAGCAAAATTGAAGTCCTGCACAAAATTTGATCATCTTACTTAATAACAACAGATGCTCAGAGCAGTGGCATTTTGAAAAGAGCTCTGTATGCTACTGGTTATTAAATGGCAGGACATTTGGCATCCTCCAGCATTATACCATTTGAAAACCATGGAGTCACATAAATAGCCGATGAGAGCTGGGAGAGGGAAAAAAAAAAAAGCCAGCTCCTGTCTGCATAGCAAAACTCATTTCATTTAAAATATTTAAAATGAGCAGGCTGCCTTTCAAAAGAAAAGTCCGGAAAACTTAGGGGAGGAGGAGCTTCCCTTTTATCTGGGAAATGCAGGAAAGCAAATATGTTGGGAGGAAGAGAAGAAATGGTTCAACAGCACGACTGATCAGCCTTAACTGAGAATGCTAATGGCTTCTGCTGCTTTGTGTCAGGAGCTCAGCACAGTTTGGGAAGGGCTCTGGCACCAAATTTCCTCCTTGATTTAAAAAGGAAAATATTGGCAATACGTAGGCAAACTACCATAAATGCAGGATGGATCAACAACGCGTGGGGACCGTTTTAATGGAGCAATTCCTATTCAAAAAAGGGAATCACCAAAGACAGTGGCTCGCTTTCTTGGTAGGATAAATTCATAACTGAGCATAAATAATGTGCTGCCTGCACAGTTACACCATTGTTAGATTTGTATCTACTCTAAAAAGTTCTGATCGAGTTGATGAGCACATACAGTGGAGTTTTCTCATTTTTATTTCCTTTTAAGAATGACTCTGTCCCACCTTTATCAAGGCATAAACCATCAGGGTGCATTTGCCCAACATGTTTCAGCTAATTTACACACTGTTCCAAGGCACACCAGCAAAGCTGTGAATAATTCCCTACATTAGGTATTTTTACCATTAAAAAAAAATTAAATATCTTTAAAAAAAGACCCCAAATACACAACGGTTTTGCCTGCTAGCTGAAGGAAAGATTCACTGGGCTGTAAGGGGGGAGGTCTGTGTGCACATTGCTTTTATTTCTACTTAATAAAATCTTGAAGATTGGGTTATAATGGCCGTGCTTCCCCATCCTCAAGTATGGCGTGGCAAATGGTGCCACTGTCATTAAGGGTGCATTGTTGTTTGTTTTATGCTAATCTTCCTTCAGCGTGACAGACTGTCACCTGCATGGGGGGTAACTTTCAGCACTATATTAGCCCATATGGCACAAGCTAAATTGTATCTAAGCTATGGGCTAATTATGGATGAGTTAATAAAACCAAGCAATGTCAGTCTGGCCACTTCTTCTGGTCCTCTGCCGACCCCCCAAGTGAGTTATTGCCTGCGTTGTTCTCCTAAACTATTTTCATTTTTGCTCTCCACAACTGCTGCCAAGCTTTATGGTTAAGACACTTTAATCCTTCTCCTTTCCCAATCCAGCACAGGATGAGATTAAAACCATCTCTGCACACTTTTTCCACGTGATAACTTTCCCTGCTAATCGAGGGGTGGTGCAACCTCCCGAATACTAAACACGGACGCCCCGTGTTCAGTTTCCTGGAAATCTGCTGGCACAGCTGTGACATAACAAACAGATTTTCCTCTTTTCAGGGAGTGAAAAACACGGTTCATCTTCCTTAGGTACAGGAGCAAAGAGAGGAACATTTATTCCTTTAAATGCACATCCGAGTAACAGAAAGCCATAGGAATGGATGAAGATAAAATCTTTTCACACGTTTTAAGGTCAAGCAAATGCTTAAATATGTTTTTTTGGACAAAGACCCAGCTTCTTTCCCTTCTTCAGGAAGAGGGGAGGGAGGAAGAGAGTCCCTCCCAAGTGTTAATGTTCCCACATCGCTCCGTCTGCTCGGCTTTGGCCCCTCTTGTGCCTTTCAGTTGTCAGCCCTGGCAGCTGTTTCAGGCTCCCTCTTCAGCAAACTTTGCTCTCCCAAATGCTCTGTGCCGTGCAGCCAGCACGAGGAAAGCACAGCAACGAAGTACAGACACCAAATTTCGGGCCAAGTGGACAGAAAATGTAGAAAAATCTTGAGAGTGATTAATAAAAACCCTGAAAATTGATAAT
>VWYN01008837.1:9835-34606 GCA_013400075.1 Hippolais icterina | reverse complement strand
TTATTTTATTTTATTTTTTTTTAGGAAGGTCATTATAAACTCTATATTTGGGTAATAAAGACCTGTGCTTTTTTTCCTTCCTAATCTTTAATGAATTCTGGAGGGTGAACTAGCATGAAACCATCTATTTAAACAGCTGAGAACAATGTAAAACACATAACAGTGCTGATGAAAATTGTGCATGTGAGCTGCTTTAGACTTGTTCCTTCAAGGGCAGCTCTCCTTTCATCTCCTTCCATGTAAAGTGACTTCATTCTATGGAGTGGAATAGGAGTATTGCATTTTCTTTAAATATTTCTTCATATATCACAACCTTTTTGTCTCTCCATTAATTACTGCTAACTAAGATGAAAATACAACAAAAACTTGAGGAAAAAGAAATAAAAAATAAAAAATTAAAGACCATCTTGTAGTCAGAACAGCTGGATGAACAGGTATAAACCAAATTAAGGAAAGGCAGAAGATGACAAAGAACAGAGAACCTTTAAAAATGAAGAATTGGGTTGAGAAATTCTTCAGCTGAGATTATGAGAAAGGAAAGCAGAGCAGAAAGAGCCTAGGAAATATTGGAAGGTATTGATTTTTAGCTGGTAGAAGCTGGAGGGTTTGGGAACATTTTAGGTCACCATACACTGTGCATCCAAGCAGGAAGTTCTGGTGGTCAGAGAAGGAATTCCCAGGCCTGTAGATCAGTTCTGCCCTCCTCACTGGCTCCCAGTATCACCCAGGGCAGAATGGGTTTTTGGATCCACATCCACGTGTGTCAGTTCTTCTCCATGAGCGTTACCTAAATGGGATTTTTTTTTAATATTGTAGGGATTCATGGTGTAAAATGTCGTTATGTGTTTAGAACTCTGCCTGGAAAGGAACAGCAAATCTGCTTGGTTGGGTGTTGGTTTTCATGTCCATTAACTCCTTTGTTTCATTCACTCGCTTGCTGATTTTTCAACAGTTTTTCAACACCCAGGTTCCCATGGAATCATGGAATTGTTTAGCTGGGGAAGATCTCTGAGATCATCTAGTCCAGCCATTAACCTCAGCACTGTCACAGGTACTACAGTGTCACCTGCCATAAAAATCATTGCTCTTCATAACCTTCAGAACAGGTATTTTTCTTTTTAATTTTTCCTTCCCTCCCCTCTGACATTGCTTCCACTTCTTTTTAAATTGCAGTCATATATTCTGCAACTGTTCCGTCTTTATAAAATATCTGTTTTCAGGCTGGTAAAAGTTTTATTTGTCTATCATTCATCTCTGGATATTAATGATTCCTTAAAAATTATTTCTTAGTGCTGGGTTTAGACATGATGTTAATGCCTTCTGTACCTTTTTTTATGATTTGGGAACATTTACAGTAATTAAATACTTCTAGAGGAAAAGTGTGAAAAGTAGTTAAGACCATATCGCAAATTAAATAAATAAAAACTTCCAAAAACCTTGAAAACATAGATCTCCATTAACTTTTGTGTTATTCTACACTAAGATCTTTTTTCTTTAGGATAAAATACCTTCAAAGCTACATGGAAGATCATTGCCTGCTGCTGGAAATATCTACAGAGCAAGCATTTATTTCAGCAAATATCTGGAGTTGTCTCATGTAGGACATGAAAGAAAGAGGAAGGACTCCAAAATACTTCAGAAGGTAAAAGCATAGGAAGCTTTATTGTCTAATTCTTACCAACTTTTATAAGGTGTATCGATACAGACTGAACATGGTTGGTGAATAGGAACAACACCTCTCTAATCCCATTGGTTAAACTGGATAAACAGCAAAACACCACCTGGGGAAAGATTGTTTGGAGAAAGAATAATTGTTTTTACAAGATTGTTTTGAGAAGAAAACCTTGTTGAGAATTTTTCCCTGGGGAAAGAGTTAACAGCTGCTAGCTGCTAAAACTTCTCTCAGACTCAGAAATATCAGGCCCACAGTCCCATGTTTCCATCGGGCTGGTGAGTGCACCACAAATCACTGGGATGCAGAGAGCAGCACAAAAGGGGTTTGGGAAGGACACGCCTGCCTTCCATGGAAAATTTCGTTCTGATTTATTCCCTGATAGAGGAGAAATATTTTAAACATGTCTCAGCCCTAGAAAGACCTTGTCAGGTCTGTAATCTGTCAGTGTCCTCAGTACAGTGATGAAGATCATCATGTGCACAACTCCTCTATTTACATGCAAGAAGCCACCTAAAAGATGACAGATTTAACTTTATTGCTGTAAGACGTTTTCCTTATGTGATGAATTGCGTTCCCTTTTTCTTCCAATTCTCATTTTTTGGCCTTTCTAAACTTCAATAGACCAAACTGTCAGCAGTTTCCCAGAACATATTTCTCATCTTTCTGCTTAAATCTTCCTCTTTTTTTTTTTTTTTTTTTTTTGTTTTTTGAGATGAACTGATACGACTGGATGCTGTGAACTTGCATTTTTATTGTGTTGTTTCTTATAATAATAGCATTATTTAGGATTGAGCAGGCATAGTAAAACACTGCATGGAGGGGTTTCATCCCTGCTGAATACCCTGGGACAGACCACTGAATACCTCTGAGTGTGGTAAATTTGGTTTTATTTTTCTGCCAAATCTCAAATCGCTGACTAACTGTCTGTGAGAAACACATTTGTACATCTGTATGTCTGCTCCTGGAAATGCAACTCTTTAAAACAAGATGAGCTCATCTGTCCTGTTCTAATTTTCTCAGCCTTATATTTTTATTTTTGATGCAAATCTTTTCCTTTTTTTATGTTTTCTTTTATTTTCCCCTACTGATAACTTTTTCTCAAAGCTAAGAAAAAATGTGCCACCATTTCTCTTTCAAGTTTTTTGGTAACCAATGTAGCATGTAATGGTAATTTATCAAACACAACTAATTATATTTTTTCTCCTTATTTGGTTTGTAATTTGCCTAGGTATATTGTCAAATCAGTTCAGTGCTCAGCAGCTAATGAAAACGAACGTGACAAGTGTGATTTATGACAATTTGAGCAAAGTTTGGATGTCATTGTGTGCAATATTTCACATTTTATTTTAGCACAGCAGGGTTGAATTATTCTCCGGAGTGCCTTGCAGTTGTTTATTGTTTGCTTGTTTTCAGAAAGAACACCAAGGAAGCAACAAGGAGAAAAAAAAAAATGAACTTGCCTGATGTCTGTGCATCTTGAGCTGATCCTGTGCGTTTAAGACGCTTTATTTTATTTTTAATGTCACACTCAAGGAAAAGAGAGCATGTATTTTTAGATGCTCTCAGAGCTCACAGGGGGAGGGTGCATTTCTCCCCTCGCTGCTCCTGCAGGTGCTCTGTGGCTGATGCAGGTGTGAGTTATGCAGCAGCATTGGGGGAGGAAAGGGTTTCACAGCAGCTGCAAGGGTGGGTGGGCGGTGAGGGAGAATAACCAGGTGTCCTATGTTACAATGTAAAATTGTGCCCAAGGTATGTATTCTATCCCCATGAGCCGTTGGAGCCAAGGTGGGGCAGTGTTTTCCTTATCTTCTGTTAACGAGCCCAACAATGCCTTGCCACATGACTCAGAGATAACTTCCTCCAGGAGTTATCTCTGTTTAATGGGCCATCAAAGACCCATTGCATGACTCATAGAATGAGATCATCCCATTGTGAGATGTTCCACCCAGGGGGAGGAGCCAAGCATTCCCACCTGGATAAATCCAGGGTTTGGGACAGCACAGGCAGCTTTACCCACTGGACTCCCAGAGGAGACAAGAGCTACCAGACCTTTCTACAGGAATCACTGTTTCAACAAAACCATCTCATCTGGACTGCCACTACCACCCTGACTAACAGGGTGTCAGGTTGTATTCTGACTCTGTCAGTGGGTTTTTTTGTACTTTTATTTTATTTTACTTTCCTTTATTTTCTTTTCGTCTTATTAAATCGTGTTTCTGACTTGGAGTCCTTCACTGATTTTGCTTTCAAACCAGCACACCGGGGCTGGGAAAAGAGAGCTAATGGGGGATCTGTCTGGAGAAACACCTCACTGTGAGGGTTCAGGCTTCTCCTCTGCACTGCCAAGGTCAGGAGGAATAAAACTCGGGAAACACCAAGCTCCAGTTCAGTCTTGGTTGTTTATCATATCTACTTACAATAGTTACAGACTCACAAGCCGTGAGCTTAACTAGCAAGCCAGAGAAATGAGGTAAAATGGAGGCTTTTAACTCTTATTAAGGTTATTTAAGAGGTAATTACCCAACAACGAGGTGACACCTATATTATTTATATTTCTGACCCAATAATGACCACCCAAGGCCCACAGTGTTGACCCTTTTCACTCAATTAGGGAAACCACCTAAATCCATGAAGAAGAAGGAATAAGAAGGTGAAGAAGATGAACTCAGACAACACCCCAAATCCTTCGTCTTGACTCGTATGTATTACTACACACTAAACCCCCAAATTCTAAATTTCCAGAACTCCAACACCTCACCTGCTCTGCCAGGTTCAGAGTTCTGAATTCTGTTCTGTGGAACAGGCACTGAGCCCAATCAAACACCTCATCAAAAGGCCATTGAAGGCTGCCCTTATCTGCTCTAAGGCAGGTGTGCATTGATTTTTGTTTCACAGGTAGAAAAATCCTGCAGACTTCAAAATGCAAAGCAGGTATGGGCTGTAGGAAAGGGAGTGAAATAACTGCAGCAGGCACTGAAGTTGGGGAGAAAGAAGAGAAACTGCTTTGGTCAGAGAGGTGAGCAAATGGGAGTTGAAAATGTACTGCAGAAATATTAGGAGGAGCGTGGTTTTACTGTCAGGAAGAATAATTTGAAATTCTTACGCTTTTTTTCCCACTTGTGTTTTTTTTCGCACGGTTTTGAACTTTCTGAAAACACGCAATGGTGGTGCAAACTTTTCAGGAGTGACTGCAGTAACTTCTTTCTTCTATAATTTAAACCACCCCTCTTTTTATTTTAAACTGTTTCCTCTTGTCCTATTGCAAGTCCTTCACATCAGGGCTGTTCCCAGCCTGTGTTTACCCACAGCTCGTCACAGCCAAGGACTGAACTTCTTTATCCACCTGGCACTGAAAGCTGAGGTCACCAGTGAAAACCACATTTTCTGCTGCTCATCCTCTTCCAGTGTCACAAATTCTGGCACAGTGGCCAGGAACCAGGGCTGGTAAGGGAGGAGAAGTTGGGATCCAGAAGGATTTTACTGTGCTTTCAGCTGTAGCTGTGGGAGCCCCTGGGGGCACCTAAAGAGATGTAGAGGTGTCCCTGGAGGGAGCTTTGGGAGAGCCTGCAAGAAATAATAAAATCATAATTCAAGACATGGATTTTAATCTGTGTAGTTAGCAGTACAATCAGACCCTTCCTAAAACAGACACCTGGCATACACCTTTTATCATTAGTAGCAGGCTCTTAAAATGTCCAATATTGAGGTGATATTTTGATAGGAAAACAGAAAATAAAATTATTGTTCTTTTTACCATTAAACAGCATTTTACACATCTCAATCCACTTAAAGGAAAGAGGGCAAAAATCAACATTGTCATTTTGAAATGGGAAAGCCATGGCACAAAACAGCTTGTCCTAGTTTGTGCAAAATCTGAGTGCTCCCTAGTGATCATTAAGAAGGATCCATCCTATTCTTGGCTAATGAGGACAAAATATAAGTTGTTCTGGAGGTGGCTGAGAAAAGATCAGACACACTTTGTAAAAAAAGGAAAAGCTCACAAGATATCAAACCATGTTCCTGAATCCATAGTGTGACAGAAGAAAGTCAAGTAAAGAAATCCTTGATTGGAGGGTATTAGTAAAATTAGGAATATGCATTGCTTTCAATTAGTAATGATGGGGATATATTAGGGGAAAAAAATGCAGTCAGTTTGTAATTGTCCTAATCTAACCTTTCAAACTTGAGGTTATGCACCAGTCTAGACAGATTTATAGTAAGTTTGTTTAATTAATGTGGAGCTTTTTTTTTTTTTTTAAAGTATTTCAGCGTTCCCCATATCTTAACTCGGTGGAATTAGTGGAGGATTCTATTCAGCCATGACTTTGCTAATGTAATTTGATGGTTCAACATCTCAGTGTGCCTGGTTTTCACTATTTGTTCCGCTTCAAAATTTGACATGATCAGTCAGATCTTGGAATTCTAATTACGCAATGAAGAGAAAGACTTCAATATTTCAAGTCCCCACAGAAAAAGCCAGTGGGTATGTAATTAAGAACAAGAAAAAAAGGTCGTCCTACTTTTTCCGTTTCGTCTAAACTTCTAATTTATCTATCTTTATTTCTTTCTATTGATCTATTTATCTGCTTATCCAGCCTGTCACTAATAATCTTGGCCTTATTTTGCATTGATTGATCATTTAAACTAATTTCTAGCCTGAATGATGGTAATTTAATAATGTGAGCCAATTAGGAGTTAAACAGAATCAATAAACCATTCTGTGACATCAGCAGGGGAAACATTGAAGTGCCACAGCCTCATTAGACATTCCAGCATTTTGTATGAATATTTTTAGGGCTGAAGCAAAATGAAGGTACTGCTGAAACTGGAAAATGCTTCATGACATGTTGTTATTTTCCAGCTATCAACTTTTTCCAGCTTCAGAAAATAAAAGCCAGGAACGGCTGTTATTTGTTCAACTTCAGCAGGCACTCTCCATCTAATCAACATCTAGTACGGGGAAAGATGTGTTTGCATTCTCACTCCTGCTTTCATCATATCTCTAATGTTCCTTTTTCCAGCTGTTTTGCCTTTCACATGTATTTTAAGTAGTAAAAGAAAGAGCCTGATATCTTCTGAGCCAACCGTGCCATAACTCAGATCCGTGCAGTCCATGGAGAAACCACCATTTGCTGAGGGGTTGAAATATTTTTCCCAGGGGAAAAGAAAGTTGTGAAAAATCAGTGTTTGTGATGCTGGAAATATCAGAGGAAGAGTTGTTTGGAAGAAACTAAGGCTGATTGATGATCACTGCACACAAACAAATGTTTCCTCCACTGGATTTCCTCCATCGTTATTGCATCTCACAGGTACACGCAAATATTGGATGCACAAAACCAAGTGGAGTTGATCCCATGCCTTCAGCTTGCTCACTTAACAAGATTTTGGCTTTCAAATGGCTTGGTAGTTCTTTTGTACAACATCCTTTGCCAATCTCTGGTTCCTGGTTCTGGTTCACAGCCTATTGCACAAATTGAAAGTGAATGCAGCTCAAAATGAAAGCTCCATTTGCAGGTCTATAATTCATATATTTTCAGTCGTTTTGCCAAGCTCTAAAAGCTGGATCAATGGGATAGATTTCCTTTAAGGGCAAATGAGGGCTGTCCATTTCCCTTCCTCCAAAATGTGTTACTATTTTAATTTTATTTTCATGTAGGCTTCTCTTTGCATTATTTCTAAACCTTGCTGTGACCAGATTTGCCAAAAGTGAAATAAAATGTCTGGAGATTCATTTAATGAAGTCCATTCATAAATGATAGAAGGCATTGAATCCAAGTTTCCTAATCAGTGGAGTTTACTAATAATATTCAAGAGTTCTTCCAAACATTCGTCTTTAAAAAGTTTTTTTCTGACCAGAATTTATGTTTATATTAAAAAAAAAGCTTTGATTTAATTTCGTGTTGTTACTGTTCCATAATTCTCTTTTTGTCTCTCATGTTGAATTTTTGTTTTCTCTACCTTATGCTTAAAAGAAAACCGTACTTATTTAACTGGCAGCTCCTCGGAGCTTAGAGACTAAATTGCCTTGGAAACTACAAGTTTATGTAAGGATAATGGATTTCAGTTATTTGACAACGCAGTAATCTAATGAAATAATGACGGATATAGTTTCTGATTACATCTAAATTTATGATTGGCTAAAATTTCATTTTACAAGACTAGATTAATGATTAAATATCAAATTATCTGTAGATTTTACCATTCTGATTTGTTCCTCATTCCATAGATACAGATAACAAAAAAAAAAAAAATTATTGCGAAGGCTCGTTTAAAAATTAAAAGAAAAATTACATATTGAAATCCAACCCTGAATTTTGCATGGGACACGTTTAAACTGGGTTATAAAACATTGCATATTTAATCTCTCAGGGAAGAAGCTCCCAGTGGCGGCATCCAGGCCGTTCCAGCTCAGCATTCACAGAGGATGTAAAAGCATCTGGAGGGCAATGGAACAACACGGAGCACGGGCACTGGTACCAGGGCTGTGTGGAAATTCAGCTGCTGCTCAGGGAATCAGAGCTCCGGGCAGCACCTGCAGGGCTTCCCCAGCCCCTCAGCTGGGCAACATTTCCCATTTTCTGATTTGGATAACCTCAGCTGGGCTGCAGCTCTGAGGGGTGCCACCAAGGCATCAAAGAAATTTATTTTCTCTCCTGCCAAGTGCAAACTCTCCTCTTGGCAGTGGTGGTGAGGAGGAGCTCACCGGGCTGGTTTCGTGCTGCAAATGCAATTCCTTTGTGGCAACCAGAGAAAGGAGCAAGAGCATTGAGAATTTAGCACTCTAAGCTGGGAATTTTGGGAGCAGGGTTTGGGAAAAGAGCAAAAATAGTTCTTTCTGATCATTCTTTCTAAACCTTAATTTCAGTCATGGATGGGATATGACTCTTAATATTTCCACTTGCACCCTGGGCAATATCTCGTAGCTCTTTAAAATTTCTTGCTCTAAATGCAGATGTTTTCTTAGAACAGCCTTGTAGAGAAAAATCCCACTCCTTTCCCCTTGGAAATCTAAAATAATAATTCACAGAGCAGAAAAATAAATTAGTTATATCCGGACAATGTTACTGGTTGAAAAAGGGAAAAAAAAACCCTACAAAATACAGGTTTGATATCGTGTTCCAGATAATGCAAAACCTTGATTGCCCACACGACTGACTGCATTGTCATAGCTTGAAATTGGCAGTTTGGCAGTTCCTGGACCAGTTGGGGATTTTTGTATCATCAGTGATCTTATTTGATCTTATTTCATTTGGCCAAGCCAGGAGTTTCTCTGGAAGGAATACCTGTGGATGGAAGGTACAGTTTGTGCCCAGGTGTGATGGCAGCTTCGCGTTTTAAAATTTTCCTCCACACTTCCACAATTTTAAAATTTATTGGCCCTGCCACAGTTCACTTCCTCCGAGACGGAACTATTACCAGGAATATTTGTGCAGTGATAATGCTTCTAGATTTATGCTCTCAACATGCATTGCTTCACTCGAGGATTATACAGGGATTAAAACAAATTTCAGGTGAGATTATAAAGTAAAACTACATTTTCTGACTTGAATAAGCTTTCCTGGTTGCTGTCCATTCATTGCAACTCTTTCCCCAACTACAAATTTAAGCATAATGTGGTATTTTATTTTGTTTTATATATTATTGTATGTTACTAATAATGTTGTAAGTTTTGATTTAAAGGTGAGTAGTTTGGGCAATAGAAAATAATCTTGAAAAGTACCACATTAATTCACACAGCATATATAAAACTACTACTCTCCAATATCAATTCTATGCAGTTTTTCTCATAGATATTCACAGCCATCACTCCTTCTCAGCTTTAAAACCTGACCCCAGGATCTGTCAGCCTTTATGTCTCACTAATGCTGTTGGGCAGAGATTTTTATCTTTGCAATCACAGAGAGCACTGTCGTGGTGATGCTCATTTCTAAACAGTAAGAAATGGACACCAGAATATGTGGGTCTACATTCTGTTATAAATCAAAGGCCTGGGGGTGTTTTGTTCAAACTTCAGCAAAAATGTTGCCTTTCAACAGAAATGAACATGCTTCATTTTAAAAGAAAGGAGCTGATATTTAGAATATCAAGCAGGGACTTGCAAGTTTTGTTCACAAATGGCTGTTTAAACATAAGAAATCAGGCTAAAAATGCTATATAATAAAATTCATCTTCAATGCAATGCCTAAATGAAAAGCAACCTCTCCAACAAGGACTTTCTTTGCAAACCTTTTGCAGGCTGTGTGGGACCTTTGAGAGCATCTGGGAAGCCCTGGCTCAGAGCACATGGAAATTAAGGTAAATTATATTATTCACATTTGCTATGGAGTTGAAGATGTGGCAACAGCACAGACAAGATAAAGGAAAGTTCTTAACAAATTCCCTTGTCAATACACTTTCCTTGGTTAAAATTCAGAATGGTAAATTGTGTGGAGGAGCACAGCTCAGATGCCCTGTCAGCTAAACCCCACCTGGGCTGTCTGCACGCCAGCTGGAATGAAAATTAAACTTTTATTTATCACTGTCTGCAAAGGGAACCTCTGGTTCTCCATCAGGCAGTTTATACTTTGTTTCTTCCATGCACTCATCACTTGGAAGTGACAAACAGAGCAGCAGTGAGGAAATACACCAGATCTCGAGGTGATGTGCCAAAAATAGTCTGGCATTCCACTCAGGTGAGGCTGATCCTGAGGAGAGAGCTCCCTGTGTGTTGTTCCTTTGCTGCTGTACAAACCAAAATTCAGAGGGAGATTGTATTAAAGAGCAAACAGCATCATTTGGTAAAATTATAGGGCTATCAAAAACTAGGAAGGGAAGCTGGACTTCCTTTTTGTGGTTGAATGTTACAACAGGACACGAAATGACCACATGGAGATTGGAGGTTTTTAGTAAGGACGAGGAGAAGCCCAAAGAAAGGCAGTTTATTTTGAAACTTCATCATTTATAGTTTCACAAAAATGACTGGGGATTGGAGGGTGGAATCTCCACCTCTCAACCAAATTGGTCAAACAGATTATCAATCAAGATTCTCTTCTTACTACAAACTATGTAAACAAGGATAGTCACTGTAAAACCAAATGATTGTTTATGTGAAAGAAGCGTGAGAAGGTGAGAACTCTGACTCTAATATGAGAACAAAAAGCTGGAAAAATCAGAGCAGCAGCTGACTTAGGCACTTGTGTTAGGCTCCATTTTTGTTGCTGAAAGCTGCCTCATCTCTCCTGCCTCAGCAGAGGAGCTCAGCTGGGTGAATGCACTGAATGCAAATGTTTTGGGTTTAAATCACCCATTAGCACTGCCTTTTCTTGTATCCCATTAACAGTTATCCACTCAGGAAGGGAACGCTTTCTTAGCCTAGCAAGAGGGGTCTGTATTTCCCTTTTTACATCCTCAAGTACAGACAATAACCCCCTAATGAGAGTGGAGGGATTTTTTTTTCATTTGATGCATTCTTGAGGGAAGAGATTTCGGTGGGAAAAAGTGATTGGTGATGGGTGAATTGGTGATGGGTGATTGTTGTTCCTTTCTTGAAGTTTTGCTGGAAGACTGGAAAGGCAAACAACTGCTGCCACATTCCTCAAACAGTTATCTCCTGTGCTAAGGGGGGAACTGCTGCCCCACACAAACAAGGAGCAAAATGTTATTTAAAATATAAATTTATGCAAGCTCCGTCCTTTAGCTTCAGCTGTGTGCTGGAATGAGTCAGGTGGTGCAGAGTGAGGTTTAAAGGAAGTTAAAGCACCAGAGCATGTAGCAGGAACTAATTCAGCTCCACGAACTAGGGTGCTACTAGGGGGTGAAATACAGATTTTCTTGAGGACACAACTGGGTCCCTTATGGGCCACAGGCTGGGAGATTAAATAGCCTTGCTAATAGCCCTCTTCTTGTAGGAATAGTCACTGGAGGTGCTTTATATTGTCCCGGGTGTCTGCCTGGATCTGGTTATACCCCCAGGGGAATTTTAGAAGGAAGCAGAACAGGCAAACCCCGTTCCTTGTCCTTGTAGCTCTGAACACATCAAGCCCTCTGGGCATTTGCTATGAAACGCAGGAAAATCCCACAGTGTCTCAGTGGCTCTTTTTCCAGAAAGGGTAAAACCATCTCTTTCAAAGGAACAACCTGCACATTGCAGACCAGGCAAACAAGGAAGAAATATCAGACGAGCAAAGATTTAAAAAAAAACCCCAAAGCCTACACTCAACTATATCACTGAAGATAAAGAAGCATTAGATTGCAGTTTCATAAACTTTCTAATTCTCTTAGGAAGATTGCTGGAAGTTTCTCCTCTGGAGTTGCCTTTGTGGTGACATCTGTAACAAAACAAAAATAAAGCTTCGTTCTCCCTGAAGTACTTGTAGGTTAAAGCTATAGCTCTCCCTCCCCATATCTGATGAATAGAGAATGCAGCAGCATTCTCAGATTTCTTAGGGTTTATGGGCACAATGATTCACCCTCAGAGCCGCTGGTAGTTGTGTGATAATTGAAGATAAATCTGAGATTCTGTGGAACAGTGAAGAAGCAAATACTCTTGAGCATCTTTTGCAACAGATTTTTTTTTTTTTTTCCCCCCCTAGAGTATTTTGTTCTCATCAAATGCAGATTTAGATGTGTGTGTCAGAGATCACAATCTGTACGCTGTTTATTTTAGGGAGAAGTCTTATAGCAGCTTCTTGTTTGTAAAAACTCAGAAGCGGTAGATGAAGAAAGTGCATGATTTTTATCCCTGCTTGTATCTACCCACATTTTGCAAAGTGAGAATTCTCATTTTACTACAGATCATACAACTCTTCCCCTGTGTTTCTCATCCCCATGAAGTGGTGGCACCTCCAGCAGTTCACGTTGTGCTTCACAGCACTGAGAGATGCAGCCCCAGTGAGGGGTGGGGAGGTTTGGTCCTTGAGTGAGTGTGAAAACGAGTGTGCGCTGCATGAATGTGGCTTTGTGGTGACAGCCCTGAGCTGTCCCTCCCCACTCCCATCATCCCTCCCCACTCCCAATTTTGTCTTCTGGAGTAGTCAGCACGGTGCTAATTATCTTGATCCACATAAGTACTGAGGTACCTAAAAATTAGAATACTTGTATTTACAAAAGGGAAAGTAATTAGGCAAAATCCTCTACAGATTTTGACTCAAGTTTCCTAATTATCTCTGCTGATGTCTCTTTTATAAAGTTTTCTTGGGGGCTTTTGTGGATATTATACTTTTAAATATCTAATTGGGGCCATCCTGCCTGTGTAGGGTGTGGGGTGAGCTGCTGTTATAAATGTGCAAAGTGACAATATGGCACATCTGTTGACAAGCAACATTTTCCACCATAAATTCCCCATTAAAAACCATCCAGTGCCCAAGCTCGAGTAAATCCATTTTCCTATTTATCTTGTTCCACGGCTGGGTCTCCAGGCTTTGTGCAATCTCCATTAACAGCGTGGCTCTGACACTTGCAGAATAAAACAGCTTGAAGTTTTCACAATTCCAAATCAGTTTTCTCTATCAAAGGTGTGATATTTTTTAAAAAGGAATGTATTCCTTTTTGCCTAATCCTTTTGCTCTCTGTGTAATGGATTGAAGCAATTGAAATATCCGGGTTTATCCTTGGATTGTCAGCTAAGGAGGAAACAAACACCCAACAACTGTTATGTGAAAATGGTTCCCTGGGGAAATAGAGTCACACACACCTTTTTTTTGTTTTTTTTTTCCTGTTCTGAGAAAAAAATCCCCAAGTAATTTGTCCAGGTCATTTTCTGCAGTCAGCACAGCTCCTGACACGTGTTCCTTCCCCCCTGGGCAGGGGACACAGTAACTCATTACTGCTGCAGGACTCTTCCTCAGTGGTTTAGTCAAGTTGCTGTCTGGCTCCCTGATTAATTCACACAGCTTCCTCACCAACTCTTCCTTAATAAGGTGACAGAGTTCTGGCTCGGCAGGTTCCTTCTCTCTAGCAGAATAATCTGTGCCTGTCTGCAGCATGCAGGCTGCTGGAAAAGCTGCTGGGTGTGGACAAGCTGTTTGAAAAGTGCCCTGGCTGCCCGACAGAGCCCTGCTGGCTGAACCTCCTCGCTGTCTTCCCAGGAGATTGCCCTGGTAGTGCAGACAGACTCTTTCAAACCCTCTCTCTTTGCTTCCCTCTCGCTGAGGAGCAAAACCACTTTTTCAGAGGCAGACATAAAAGCTGGCAAATAGAAAGGGAACTCAGAGCACTGAGGTGTGAGAGAGGGCACCTCCCAAGCCATGGATCAGTGGCCAAGGGCTCACGTGGGTTTAGGAGCAATTTGTACAAAAATGCCCACAAATGGCACCTTCCAGTGATGCCTGAAGTTTGAGTTTTCATGGATTTCAGGTTCTGTGCTGCCCAGGGGTGCAGCTCTGAGCTCACAGTCAGTGTCACTCAGCTCTCTGCACACAGCAGGGACACAAAACAAATCCTTGTCCTGCTGCACACCAAGGACAACTTTCAGCCCAACAGCACCAACAAGGGTGGCTGGAGGGAGGAACAAGAAGGATGGGAGCTCACAGCCTGGAGCTGGGATTGGACAATTCAACCTCAGTGTGCAAATGGACCAAAACTGATCAAAGTGTGAGACCTGGTGATCGTTTGTCCATTTTGTGTCCATTTTGTGCCCATTTTGGGTCCACCTTGGGTGTAGCCCTGGCCAGGCCCTGTCCTGCCCAAGGTGTACCCTAAACGCCTTTCCATAAATCTCTGCTTTATTCTCTGGCTCTGTCCAGTCTTTGTTCCAGCTCAGCCTTCCCAAGGCATCACTGGAAGCAGCCCCTGCTCCTGATCTGCCCACTCCACCTCAGTTTCCTCAGCCCAGGGTTCCTCATGCCTCTGCATCCCTCCATGCACAACATCAGCCCAGGCTGCTCTTTGCCCTTCCCTGCATTTTCTCCAGCCTGTTTTCACCTCTTGCCTGGTTGTCTCAGTCGGTATCTCAGCACAGATCTTTGAATTTTCTCTTCTTTATCAGCAGCCTTCTCCCTCATGGCCAATATCTATTTCATGGTAATATGCAGAAAGTGGATATATAGGTAAAAGAGCTAATTAGGAACTTCGAATGGAGTCTCTGAAGACCCAAGTTCTGTGGTTAGGTTTAAAAGGGGTTTTTGTCTCCTGAATATAAATCTGACAATGCATAAACTTTCATAGCATCTTAAATCAGAGCACAGAAAGAATCTGTTTCCTTTAAAAACAACAGAGTTATTTTTAGCTCTTGTAAATAGGGGATTAGGCAGAATGACCCTAATTTCCAACCTCAATCACGCTGTAATATTTATACATCTGGGAAAGAAAATTCCCTTCTGAGGATCTCTTATCTTGTTACTGTAATAATCCTGACAAATTCATCTCTCCTGCTTCATGCACGTTGTAATTCTGTCTGAGAGAAGGGAAATTAAAAAGTTCCTATGTTTCACAAAACAAACAAACTTCGAGGTGGGACTGGTAATGCTGCAACACCAACAGCATGCAGAGAGTGGATCTTGCACCAATTAATTACTTAATTTGGAAGGAATCATTCTGATAGGTCACAGCAGATGAGAACATGCTGTGGTGCAGACTCTCAGTATTATTTTTTAATCTCCTTTTTTATATAAAATGTGCAGGAAAGAGTGGTTTGTTGTTTGGAAATGGCCAAATTTAGCAGGTAAATATTTCCTCCTGCAGTCTAGCAGTATGTCTCAGAGAACCTATTCAAAAACATTCAAACAGCAGTTAGGAAATCAAGATTTTATTCCTATTAAATGAATTATTTCTGTAATGTAATCATTACATATGGGCAGGGGTCAGGTATCCAGACTTCAGAAAACCCACAAGTGAAAATCGTTGTCTGAAATAAATGCTAGTTACATAAAGTATGAGAAATAACCTTAATAACAACTTCAGTGTTACAGCACAGTGCTTATAGTTAAAGAACAACATTTATGAATTTTTCAGTCAGTGTCTGATCCAAAAAACTATGGGAACAATCCTTTGGAAGGGTTCCCTCCATAAATATTTTTCCTCAAAAACAAATTTGAAGTTTCCATTTATTGCTTTTGAGATTTTTTTTTTACTCAGTTTGTAATTGAAATATTTTCAAATTCTAATTTACATTATTGTAAAATTGGAGGTTGAAACACTTTATTTATTACATGTTGACAGAAATGATTGCAATTATCCAATGGCACCTCTCCATGGCTGTCATTTCTTTCGCCATAATTGTCAACAAATATTTTGTATGCAGCATGGAGCAGGATATTTAACACTTTTCTAAATTGTGCCCTCTCATCCATGTATCTGTCGCAGGAAGAATATCAGATTATAGTCACTGATAGGAGCCAGCCAAAAGATTGGGGTTTTGTTCCTTCCTACATTTCCCCTGTTGTGTCACTTCCCACTTTTTGAGAAAATCTCTGATGATAAATGAGAAATCAAAATCTCTGCAATTTCAGAATAAAAATAGAAGTAAGTGTAAAATAATGGAGGCTTTTTGGGAAGATTAATTAGTGTGATTTATACTTTAATTTTAATAAAAGTAGATTAGAGAGGGTGGGGGTGGCATTGGGATTGCTTTGTTTTCAGACTTCTGCTGTCTGGAGCCTACAGAGAGTCACTTTTGAAATAGTGGGGGGAAAAAAGAAAAATACAGCTGACGATAAAAAATTATTCATATATTCTCTTTTTAGTTATCCTCAGCACTTTCTTGAGCTCTGATTCTGAAAATAAGTCCATCGGTGATGAGCAATTGTATTGAGCATCACTTGTTGGGTTCAATTTATCTCCCTTTCAGAAAATTTTCTTTTTAATTCCAATTTTTATTTTTATTATTAATTCTTGTAATATTTTATTTCAATTATTAAAACATTCTCATCTCAACCCACAGGTCTTCTCATTTTTACCCTCCCAATCCTTTCCTTCATCCCACTGGGAGGAGAAGCAGTGAGCAGCTGTGTGGGGTTTATTTGGGGTTAAACCACAGGAGCAGAATTTTCCTGTGGCTTTCTTATTTCACTGCTTCCTTGCAGCATGTAGCTGTTTTAACTGGAACATTTTCAATTAATCTTTGCACTAATGCAGCAAAAACTGAAGCATTTTCACTCCTTTACAACAGTATTTCTTTAACTTGTGTGAGCAGGGCTCCAGCCTCTTATCCTAACTCTCTTTCCCTCTCCCTTCTTCCCACTTTTATAATCCCTGCACGTTTTATTCTGGCAGCAGCTCTGCTCAGCTGGGGCAGAGGGAGGAGAACGAGTTAAAATTCCTGAGGTGAGTGCTGGAGGACAGAGCTGTTCCCAGTCAGTCTAAGGCAGTGTGGGGTTTGTGACCCAAATTTTTGTAATTTATGGATTTACACCCACTAAAGAGCTGTAAAAGTCTGCTTAACTCTGTCCAGGAACTCATCTCATGGTTTACTCTAAAAACTAAGGTAAGATACACTTGGCTAAATCCACCATAAACAGTCCCAGATCCGGGCCCAATTCTGCAAAATCTTTGTTCAACATATTGTTAAGCTGAAATTTTCATAAACATCTCCAAAATGTTAGCCTGAAATGTCAGCCTGAAATGTCACCTGGCCTTTCATTACCGTCACCATTTTGTATCGGGTTGTGTGGACTTTCATATCTCAGCAACAATGTGGATGTTATCCTCATTTGTCTGCTAGGCAAGAGGAAAACAAGAGTTAGAAGTGAGACAGACAGAAACATTTGCCCTTGCAAAGAACATGGCAAAGAGACAATCAGAAAATAAATATTTTTTAAATTAATGTTTATATTTGATTGGAAAAGACTGACCTTTATTACATCGGCCTGTGTTTTTCCCTATCTGCAAGAAAGCAGAACAGTGACTGGTGAGAGAAAGATCTAATGTATCAGAGAATTTACATTTAATTTGCATATAGTGGTTTTTTTCTATTTTTTTTTTTTTTTTATGTTTATCACTTCTGTTTTGCAACCTGCAGTTCAATTAATTCCATCATTCTGTATTATGTCTGATGGGACAGAATATGAGTTACTGAGTAATTTCTGTGTCATTTACTGTTTTGGCGTAAGGGCAGATATTTCAGGGAAGAAACTCTCTGGGCTTCGCCACCCAGACAGTTTTTTACCCATTTTACCCATTTTTACCCATTCTTCACCCATTCTTCACCCATCCAAGCCAATTTCTTCAGGACAAAGCTGTGGGAAAGAGCTTTCCTGAGTTCCAGGTGGACACATCCACAGCCTTTCCCTCTACCACAAACTGGTCCCCTTGTTACAGAGAAGGATCAGATGTGGTTGTAGGACACAAAATAAAGATTACTCTAGTAATTCCTCAGAAGGCAAAAGAGAAAATGAAGCTTTATTTACAATTCATCCAGCTCTTTTTATAGCATGCTGTGCTAAAAGGCACATTATTGGCGCATAGCATTGATATCCCTTAAATTCTATTGGTTTAAATTACAGAAATAGCAAACAACAGCTGGTGAGAGGTTGTTATGAGAAAAAGAATATTGTTTACTTAAATGTCATGGGGAAAAAGTAGTTATTTACAGAAAAATGTTTTAGGAAAAGGCAAACTGTTGAAAAGTTTCCCTTGGGAAAGGAGCTATCAGTGGTTAGCAAGCTGAAATTCAGGCTCAGAAATATCAAACCCACAATCAGGCTAAAAATTGGAATACTTATATTTACAAAAGTGTAAGTAAGGCAGGAGCTGCCTTTTGTAAATCTGTGTTGGCTGGGGCTGGTCCCCTGGATGTCTTGATCTGCTCCATGATCCCTCCTGGAACCCAGGTCAGACCTGCAGTTCTCTCCTTTTTGTTTGCCACCTTCCACCATAAAAAGTCACAGATTACTCCTGTGCTCACTCTACACCCACCTGAATTTTCTTTCCTTGTTCTGGTATTATAAACTCTGCTGGGGCTCACAGGGCACAGGGTTTTCCTCTGGTTGAGCTACATTCCCCACACCAGATTTCTAACCTGTGAGCAGAACTGTCACAGTGACAGGACACTGCCCACAGGAAAATGTTTTGCTAAAATAGAAGGCAAAACCATTTATCCAACACTCCCAGTCACCAGTAGTCTACTCCCCAAACCTGTGGAGCAAAGGCATTTCTGGAGTAGCTTTCTCTGCTCAAATGAAGATCAAAAGGCAGATAAAATGTAATAATACTCCCGAGGGAGAGAGAAAAAAGTGCACCCAGCTGGATGAATACATCTCAAAAGTTAAGGTAATGACTTAGAAGGAAAGACGTCCTCCCTCAAGCTATCCATATGCAAAAGTATAAGTAAAGAAAGATCCCAAGGGGTTGTGTAATTTTCAGGGTAGCAGAACTCCTGCAAACCCAGGAGAAAACAACTGAATTTCAGTGATAGAATTAAATATAAAGACATTAAAATAAAGAACAGACATGACCAGCTCATCAAAGTATTTATGCTGAAAGAAGTCTACAGGCCCATGTGGGCATTAAATCTCAAGAGCCTTATTAATGAATCTTTTTCCTTCAACATTTTTTTTTGCCTAATTGATTGCATAGTTTTCAGTCCACCATTATGCTCAATGGGATTCATGTTCTGAGACTGTCAACTAAAAAAAGTAAAAGACAGCATCTTCATGTGATCAAACACACCATGAGCAATCACTCTAAGAGAGCAGCTCAGTCACATTTAATATCCCCAAAATATTACAGAGGTGCAGCCTAAATTTGATTGATGTTAAAGGGAGGGGAACATCCTTCCTCCATCATTTCTTAGACAGTGACAATAGGGACAGCCTTTATTTACTCCCGGAATAATTGAACTTTAAAAACCTGATAAACGCAATGGGGAAAATGGATTGACTTTAAATTTAACAGTGGATATCACAGAGTATAAAAGAGCCTTTAAGATGATTAAGGGATTGGAGCAGCTGTCATGGAAGGAGAGGCTGGGACTGTTCATCCTGCAGAAGAGGACAGTCACAGAGATCTCCCCCTTGTGCAAGGATAACTGATGGAGGGGAAAAAGGTGACACCAGACTTGCAGTGTTGAACAGTGAGAGGCAATGGGCACAAACTGAAACACAGGAAATTCCATCTAAACATAAAAAAATACTTCCTCACTGTGAAGATATTCACATGCTGGAACAAGGTGCCCAGAGAGGCTGTGGGGTCTCCATTCTTGGAGACCCTAAAAATTTAAACTTGTGGTGTTCCCAAAACTCTTGTTCTGTGCTCCTGGCTCTGAGCTGGGCTTGGCCTGGGTCTTCTCACAGCAGCCCATTCTGTGACTCTCTGAGCTGACTCATTTATTTAAATTACTTTCAATTACTTTCACGGCATTGTTTTATCAATGATCAAAGCTGATCAATTTTGTCACAGCTGTATTGGCATGAGTTGTCTCATAAGAAGGGGAATTACTCCTAAAACCTTATTGGTCCCACACACTTTTTTTTTCTGATTCATCTCCTAGAAATATTACTGTGGCAAATTTATCAAAAGGTTGACAAAATGATAGTGGGGTTTGCTTACTTTGAGATAGATGATGCTTCTGGGAAGTTGGAGCTAAGCATGCTTCTGACTCCTTTAATTTTAGGGCAATTTCAAATGCAATTGTTTTCTAATAAAAATGTACTATAGGCTAAACTATTCGTTAAAAAACCCCTGTTTTTCAAAAACTTAAATTTCCTCTGAGAATATTTCTGGGTGATAAATTTTAGCCTGCCCTTGGCGTGGTCTTGTTTGTTTGTTTGTTTAGGGTTTTTTTTCTGTGTGTGTGTGTGTGGTTTTTGTTTTTTGGTTTTTTTTTTTCCTTTCTCCACTGTATTTATCTATTTTCTCTCCCCTTACAGGATAAATTCTGAATCTTTGGTATATTCTCATCCAGTGTCTCTTGGGAAGAACCCGATACCCTTACCTGCCTTCAGAGAGAAGATTAATAGAGGTAACAGTGAGGAAGGTAATGCTTAACAAGTAAATTTTCCAAAATGCTGACATTTATTTGCCAGAGCTTTTGCAAGTAAGTGGTTTTACCTGTCCTATCTGCTGTCACGTTGTATATCCTTGTGTTTAATGCAGAGTCCAATGAAAATTAACCAAAGCTATTATTTCTAAAGACTTATTAAGATAAGCCATTTTTTTTTATTTGTGGAGGACCTTAGAAATAGGAGCAAGTGCTCATTTTTCTAATTCATGGGAGAGAAGAAACAGCTCCTATTGTTCCTGCAATTCCCAGGCTGGGAGGAGGCTCTGGCCTTTCCACAAGTTTTCCTTTTCTCTTTTCTTTGCTGGCCTGTCCTCCACATACTTCCTTTTCTTTTTTTTTTTTCTGCAACATTTCTTTGCCTGCCTGTGCAATACATGAATATTTTCTGTCCTCAGGACAATGAGAGGTCACCTTATCCTTACTCTCTTAGAAAAATCCATACGAACTGGCTGAAGACAAAAATAGTCACTGCAAGAGTGTGTCATTTGTTCCTGCTCAGACATGCAGACTCAACAGGAAAATGGGGCATTCTGGGGCAGGCTGTGAGCTGGGATTGCTGTGATATTGCACAAGGATCAGCACGCGTGCCCTGCTGCCACGTGTCATCTGGAGACAAAAGCACAACTTATCTTTCTTGCCAATTGAGGAGATGGGTGGGCAGGGAAAAAGAAAAGGAAAGGGTAAGAAAAGCACAGTTAAAATGGAGTTAATATGTGGAGTAGGTTATATAGAAGGGATGGAGGCATAAAAAAATATATATTTAACAATGGTAGTACATAAGTTTTGCTTAATAAACTGTCCTCGTTTTAATAGCAGGGGTGTTTTTCTGGACTCAGCATCATTTACCTTCGATAAACCCTTCAGACATCCTCAGCCCATGTTAAATTGGATACTAAAAACTGGCCATTTGACACTTGTATGGCTTATTTGCCTTCTACAGATGTCCATGAAATCACAGCAACCTGGGGTGAAATCCAACCTTATTAATCAGCCCTCCTAAAGTCCTTTTTTTTTTAACTTGACTGGCTGACAAATTTCTTTGAGGCTCCCTGGAGATGGATTAATTTTGCTCGTAGTGATTAAAAATCGGGTAGGCTATGAAATTTCTGTGTGTACTTTGCCAATGCAAGGCAAGCATTACACTGGAATTATCTTTGGGATTTTCAATCCTGTTGGCAGAATTAAGTGGGGATACTTGATCAATTGTACCCTACTATATATCAATGACAGCAGCAACATTCTCATCAATTTGATGAAAATTTGAAAACTAAATTATGCCACCTGCTATCTGAGATTTCCTGAGTACCACTAAAAAATTAAATACTACCTGTGTGTGGGAATCGATACTTAAAACATCGTTGGCATTAAGTGCTAATTAATGTGAATTAGAAAACTGATGGGTAGCTGAGTGCTTGAGATGTGTGCTGTGCTGTCTCTGGAATGTTCAGCAGACTCAAATCAGACCCCCAGTGGTGCCTTGGGAAGGCTGAGCTGGAACAGAGACTGGACAGAGCCGGAGAATAAAGTAGAGATTTATTGAAAGGGATTTAAGGCTCTACCTTGGGCAGGACAAGANAGGCTCAGAACTACACACCTGGGCAGCACAGAGCCTAAAAAACATGAAAGCTCAAACTTAAGGCATCACTTCCCACCTTTTAGAGGCTGGACAAGGCCTTTTCCCTATCAAGTCTCTATCCTAAATATCTACTAACAATAGGCATCCAATAAGAGATAAACATCTGACAACAGTAAACAATTAAGAAGTATAAATGCCTAACAACAGATTTTTGCCCCTGAGGAGCAGCAGCTCTGAGCTGCCCATCCCAGGGCTCCCTGCAGCTGCATCCAGGGCTGGCAGTGGCCATACCCAGGGAGGTGCAGCTGTGCAGAGCCCCATGAATCCCTGCTGATGGCACAGGATGTAGGTGAGAAAGGCACAAATGGAGAAGCAGGAGTCCAGGTGTTTTCTACTACTTCCATAGTTGTGGTGGATCCAGGGGCACTTGTGTTATTTATATTTGTTGGCCGAAAATCTTCATGCTGGAAAAAAAAAAAAATCTATATATATACCGTACTTGGAGATTTTAAAATGCCAAGAAGGAAGCAAACTGAGCAACAAGGAGAACAGAATTAGTGTCTGGGCACTACTATTTCATCCTCGTAAAGGTGTATGCTTGGCTGACATCTACAGGATTTAAACAGTGTTGGGTTAAAGTTAAAATGGATGGATTTGTGCCCTGACACAAGCACGTATGCTCTCCCTTTCATCTGTTGTCTTCCACCAAGAGTTTGAGGGATATGAATCCTAATAACAGACAGGAAATAAGATTAATGCTACTAAAGTGGCTGCAAGCTGGTTTTGGGCAGAACACATTGTTTAGGTGACAACAGCCTGGGTACTAAAGCTAAGTTAGCAAAAACTACAAAAGGTGCTTGAGCCTTGTAGGCATGAGGACCTAATTTTCTTTTTATCTGCAAAATAATGGCTAATTTTGGGCTCTCAAAGCATAGATTTGTCACAGATGAACTGAGGTCCCCTTCCAACCTCATAGTCTGTGATTCTGTGAATTGTGGCTCTCAAGCTTTGCCTGTGAATTTTCCAGTTTGTTCCTGCTGGTGTGTGATATATACAGCGAGGTTTATATCAAGGATATAGGATATATAATATAGGATAAAGATTATTTGACATCTTTTCATTTACTAACTACTTTAATCCTATTTTTTTGTGTGTGATACAGTCTCCCATGTTCTAGCCATGTAGCCTGAGTCCAAAGAAATTATGAAATATGTCATCCTCCCTGAGGATTGTATTTGACACACAACTGATAACAGGTTTTATGTCTGTTTGTGATAGTTTCCAGTGGTCTGGAATTTCTAGGTGATGGGGCCAGTTTTACACACAGATTCCGCCTGAATACATTTGAAATGAGAGAAGAGCTTTTTCAGTCATGCTGAAGCTTCCAGACCAAAATCTCAAGCTACTTGTAAATGATTTATCCAATGAAAATGCAATTTAGCTTTGATTGCTGATCCCTCTGTAGGAAACAGAGGCTAATCTCCGGAATCAGAGCAGTAAACAGAGGTGAGCTGAACCTTGGAGCTGATTGTTGTGTTTCTTGCTTTTAACAGCTTTTGTTTTCCAGTAAAACAGATTTGATAGAAAAGGACTGGACAGGCCCCCCACCAGCTGCCTAGAGTGTCTTACAGTAATATAAGGTTTTGCATTAAAATGCTCTTTTCTTCAAGAGCCAACCTGCCAGCGGGTCTCAGTGTGACAGGTGATACGTGCACGGGCAGGGATGGGTCTGTACTGAGCTTTGGACTGTGTTTCCATGCTTGGTTCACAGCATGAATACATTTTTATTAGGAGCAGGGGCTGTGGATTATGCCTGGTGCTGGTGTTCATCACGGAGATGTGTCTTGTGCTGCATTCCAGTGTGGGCATGGATATGTCCCTGATGATTTCAGAGACTCTGGAAACTGCTACTTGTTTATATCAAATATCACCTTATGGTTATATTTGATAATATATATTTTTTTATCACATTTATTATTATATATTTTATATTTAGTTGAGATTTTTCTTGCTATTTTTTTTTTTTTTACTGAAATCCCTGAGCTGAAAAATCTCGATTCTTCTATCTTACAGGGCTTTATAAAATATTTGCATTTTACACATAGATGTTTTTACTAGCTTCTCCTCTACCTTTCTTGTTAAAAGATTATTTTTTAAAAAAACTGATTCGGAGATTCAGAAGCAGGGAATAAAGTTTTGCTTTAATTTATGGTTGCCTGCTCCCTGATTACCCCAAGGAACAACCTTGTGAAAGAGCTTTGGTTTTTTTTTATCTGATCCAGTTGCCTTTGTGCAACTGCCAGTTTAATGATGAGAATAACATTTTGCTCGTTTGGACAAGATGTTAAAACCTTCTTATGGATGTAGCAGAATTTCAGACAGAAAAAGAGGAAGGCCTCTGTTTATATTTCTACCCTTTACCAGGATCTCAGTTCAAGAAAAGAACCTCTACCAGACAGGGTATAAAAGGGTGTGTGCTCAACATTAACCTTGTTCTTGAAATCATACTAAACCCAAAGCCTTCCATGAGAAGAGGATAATTGTTTCATTTTTAGAAGTTATAGAAAGTGGAAGTGTCTGCATTTTTATCTTTTTTTTTTTTTT
>VWYN01008836.1:0-18514 GCA_013400075.1 Hippolais icterina | reverse complement strand
CCCAACCCTAAGGGTGAGTGCAAAACCCCAAGGGTGAGTCCCAACCTCAAGGGTGAGTGCAAAACCCCAAGGTTGAGTCCCAAACCCTAAGGATGAGTCCCAACCCTAAGGGTGAGTGCAAAACCCCAAGGGTGAGTCCCAAACCCTAAGGGCGAGTCCCAACCCCAAGGGTGAGCCCCAAACCCCAAGGGTGAGTCCCAACCCTAAGGGTGAGTCCCAACCCCAAGGGGGAGTCCCAACCCCAAGGGTGAGCCCCAAACCCCAAGGATGAGTGCAAAACCCTAAGGGTGTGTGCCAAACCCCAAGGGTGAGCCCCAAACCCCAAGGGTGAGTCCCAACCCCACCCTCCACCCTGGCACTGCTGTGGGTGAGCTCCCCAAATTTCCTACCAGCAGAGAGAACGTGCTGCCTTTTTTTTTCTTCTCTCTTCTTGTTTTTTTTAAACATTTATCTCTACCAAAAGAAGTGTCTACACTGCAGGATGGAGGCTGAACGATAATTAATAGTAATGCTAAATATTGCAGGATACAACTGACCTTGCTGGCTGGTTGAAGCCCTAGGTTTTGGATTTACAGTGACATGGATAACAAGCCATTCCCAGATTTATCCTCTCCCCTTTGGTGAGGTCCAGAGCAGCATTTGGAATTTTGTTCTGTTTCAGTGTGCAAAAAACCATGGCTGTATGGAAAAGAAAGTCGAAGTTGTTAAACAGGCACACACAATTCATTCACCTGCTTGTTGGGGGTGGCTGGGGTGGTTTTAGAGGGTTTTTTTTTGGTTGGGTTTTTGTTGGTTTTTTGTTTTGTTTTGTTTTGTTTTCTTCTACTGGCAGGTTAATGGAAGGTTCTCTACGAACTGGGACGTACTGGTGCCGGGCAGGAGCATCACTAAGGTTTTCTCTCCAAATACAGTGTGCGGTAGATACTCAAGTGGAGTGCCTGGAATTTATGGCTTAACACACCTCTGTGGACAGGTGACTGCGTGTCTCCTGGTTGTGGTTCCTCATGCATGGTCCCTGGTCATGCCGTCATGCAAAGATCGCTTCTGGCGGGAAGGAGCGCTTTGATTTCTGGGGGGGGATCAGCCCGAGCTGGCTCCAGGCTGAAGGAACCCGACTACCCCATCTCCCAAACCAAGTAAAGCCCATGTAGGAAGTAGAATGCAAATAATAAATCTGAAAGAAACTATGGTAACTCGGTGGGCTTAATGGGTGCTTTGTTTCATTTTTCCTTTTTTTTGTTCTACTTGTTTTAACTCTTTTTTCAATTTTTTTTTTCTCTTTTTTTTTTTTCCCCTCTTTGTTTTTTTTGTTGCTGCTTAACTAAACGCAAATCTAGTTTTGCATGAACAAACCCATTAACATTGTGGCTTCTGGGTTTTCTTCTGAGAATAATCAACAAAATGGGAAAATAAAATCCATTTGGGGCTGCTTTGGAAAAATACATGAATCCCAGCAGCGGGTTTTGTTTCTGTGTGTGTGTGTGTGTGTGTGTGGTTTATTTTGCTTGTTTGTCCTAAGTTGCATTGACTGATGTGGAACATGCAGTATCCACCTGCCCAAACATTAGAAAATCCTTTTTTTTTCCTTTTTTTCTTTTTGTGTTTAAATGTTTGTTTACAGGGTCCTTTAAACAGGTGGTAGGTCACTGCTTTAGATGCAACGCTGTCACACAGTAAGCAGACTATGTTTGGTATAAGATCTTCAGGTAAGTGTCTCCACAGCTGTTCTGTATTGATATATTTCAGGAAGTTTGTAAACAATCTTTTTTTTTTTTTTTTTCGCTTGCAAATATTTTAATTCGTACAATTCTACTATTTTTTTAAATTAATTTTTTTTTCTTTTTTACGCGTGTGTGTGTTTGTGTGTGTGTGTGTGTGTGTCTCAACACTTGGCTCCCCTGGCGTCCTTTTGCCTCTTGGCCTTTTCCCTCCTGCCCTCCTCCGCCCGCTGCTGTTTCTCCTTGTCGGGTTTGGTGACGCTGTCGTAGGAGGGCAGGGACGCCGTGGATGGGGTGCCTTCCTTTTTCTCCCTGTTGGCTCCCCCGTTCTCCAGTTTGGTGGCGGCAGGCCGTCGGCTGATGAAGCCCCGTCGTGCCAAACGAGCCCTGTACGCCCTCTGGATCACCACGGCCGACACCTCCTCCTGCTTGCGCCGCAGCGTGGTGGTGATGGGCTCATAAGACACTTTGGAAGGGTTGGAAGCCACAAACCTCTCCTCCATCTGCTGTCTCAGGATATCCAGCTCCCCGCTGTCCCCCAGGACACGTTTGGTGAAGGCAAACAGGATGTCCAAACAGTGGATCCTGTCCCCACTTACCATGGGCAGGTCCATGGCGATGAGTTCGATGGTGTTGGGCTTCGGGACGCGCAGGGGATGCTCCAGGGCGTCGGCGAAGTCCGCCAGCTTGCTGTACTCGATGAACTGCGTGGCGTCGGGGTCGAACTTCTCCCAGATCTCGTAGAACGTCTCGAAGTCGTCCTCGCTGAGCGGATCCGCGCTCTCCTCCGTGGCCACGCTGAAGTTCTCCAGGATGATGGCGATGTACATGTTGACCACGATCAGGAAGGAGATGATGATGTAACTCACAAAGAAAAATATCCCCACCGAAGGGTTCCCGCAGTCCCCCTTGAAGCCGCTGCCCGGGTGCTCCTTGTCCAGGTCGCAGTCCGGCGGCCGGTTCAGGATGGGCAGCAGGAGCCCGTCCCAGCCCGCAGAGGTGGTGATCTGGAACAGGCAGATCATGCTGTTGCCAAAGGTCTCAAAGTTGAACATGTCGTCTATGCCGGCCTCGTGCTTGACGTAGGCGAAGTTGGACATGCCGAAGATGGAGAAGATGAACATGACCAAGAAGAGCAGGAGGCCGATGTTGAACAAGGCAGGCAGGGACATCATTAAGGCAAAAAGCAGCGTGCGGATCCCCTTGGCTCCCTTGATCAGGCGCAGGATGCGGCCGATGCGAGCCAGGCGGATGACTCGGAACAGGGTGGGTGACACGAAATACTTCTCGATGATTTCAGCCAGGAACATTCCTAAAGGAGAGAGGCAACAAGTGTGACAGGGGAGATGCACAGGCTGCTGCTTCCTCTGGGCCTAGTGAGGGATGGGGCCACGTGGAACACCTCAGTGGGGTTTTCAGAGGTGTCTGGGACCCAGAGGTCTCATGTTCAGGCAGGAAAATCCTCCTGAGGGGCACTGGAGGGGCAGCTGCCATCTCTGCTCCCTGTGACAGGGACAGGGCACGAGGGAACGACTGGAGCTGTGTCAGGGGAGGGTTAGGAGGGATATCAGGGAAAGGTTCTTCCCCCAGGGGTTCAGGCACTGCCCAGGCTCCCCAGGAATGGGCACAGCCCCGAGGCTGCCAGAGCTTCAGGAGTGTTTGGACAGCGCTGCCAGGGCTGCCCAGGGTGGGATTGTTGGGGTGTCTGTGCAGGGCCAGGGCTTGGACTGGATGATCCCTGTGGGCCCCTCCCAGCTCAGGACACTCCATGATTCTGTGATTCCAGGTCTTAACTCAGTGCTCTGGCTCCCAGAATAATTCTGCAAGGAGAGGGGAAGAGGTTCAGCCACAGAAGGATTGATCCAGGATAACCATGAACGAGTTGCTCCTTGGGGGTGTCTGCTCAGTGCCTGACCCTGCCATGGGAGCCAGGCTGTGGACTCTGCAAGTGCTAAAAGCGGGTAAGAGAAACCTGATTGCAAGCAGCAGAAAAAACTGGGGCTGAGTTTTAGGCTGCGGGATGGTCTGAAGGCTGGTGGTTTGTCAGTGTGCCTTGTGCCTTGCCAAGCTTTACTCCCATTCATTTGTGAGGTTGTAATTTTGCAGATTAGATGCTAAAAAACTCAAAACCTGTTGGAGCAAAAATGGATTTAACATTCAAACAAACTGTAAACAAGATGGCAAGTCCTGTGCTGTGGCAGGAAGCTCTGCAGGGCAATTTTCAGGGGTTACTGAGCATTAAAATCTTCTGACGAGGTGAGTGAAATTTCAGTTTTTAAAGACAGACAGAGCAATTGTCAAGTGGTTTACTCCACACAGCTGGAAAGGAAGGTCAGGACAGAGGGAAGGGGCATCAGTCAGGACTCCAGGCAGACAAATTCTGCCAAGGCTCAAAGGGAACCTTGAAGTCCTGGTACCTACACAGCCCTTTCAAAGATAAGAACACGTTACACCCTGCAAATGCCCAATCTCAAAGCCTTCTGAGCAGTGTCACACTTACCCACGATGGACAGAATCACAACCACGAAGTCAAAAATGTTCCACCCGATGGTGAAGTAATAGTGCCGCAGGGCGAACATCTTCAGCACGCACTCACAGGTGAAAAAGATGACAAACACAAAGTTGATCCAGTACAGGATGTCCTCCATCTGCTTGCTCTGCGTGTCTGTCTCCACCATCATGGTCACCATGTTGAGGCAAATGAGCATCATGATGACGATGTCAAAGGCTTGCTGGGTGACAAAGTCAAACACGGCTCCCTGGATGCGGTTCTGTGGGGCAGGGGAGATGAGGAACCAGGTTGGAACAGAAACCATGCAAGGGGGGAATGGTTTGGATGGGAAATGTCCTCAAAGCGATCCCATCCCACCCCCTGGTGTGACAGGTAGAAGAATTATAAAAGAAAGACTTCATAAAATCAGGCCTGCTCTGTTAAGTTGATAGTTGGCCTGTCATCTCTTCTAAGTGTAATTTATCTGAAAGTTCCCATGTGAAAACAACCTTGGTGTGAAGGGTTCGTTAACACAACAACTTGTTCTGGGCTGAAAAATAATTGCACCTGTGTAAACAATAAGGTCTGTGCCATGAGAACCCAGAAAGGAAAAATGTAAACAAGCTGAATCTTAGCACACCCACACAAATCACCCTCTGACCAAAAATGAAGCTGTAAGAAAGCTGCCAGCCAAGAGGTGCTGCACACGAGGTCTGTGAAAACTGTATAAAATAAGTGATGTGAATAAAGAATTGACTTTTCCTGCAGGAAGAGAATGGAGTCTCAGCTAACTTATACAATAACCCCCTGCCCTGTCCAGCCTGGCCTTGGGCACTGCCAGGATCCAGGGGCAGCCCCAGCTGCTCTGGGCACCCTGGGCCCGGGCCTCACACCCTCACAGGGAGGAGATTCTTCCTAATTTACCATTAGTCAACAAATTATCTCACCATTTGTGGCAAGAGGATGAGGATGAAATTTTGTCAGTACTGAGTGAAGCTTTCAAGGCAAACCCTGTCCACAAACCAGTCTGGTTATGGCAAAGGCAGGAAAATGTCATTATTTATACCCCAACATGCTACTACAGCCCTGCTGCAGCGCATTCTCCTCTTTGCTGGGCTGGGGAAAGCAGCCAGGTCCTTGCAGTGATTCTGCAGGAGAATCCAGCCTCGTTTGTGTCCTGGCACAACACAGCCCCAGGAGTAGATGCTTCACCTGTACAGCATCGAAGGGACCCAACCCAAACCCTTCTTGGCTTTGTGAGGGATTCCAAGTCTTTCAGAAATGAAAAGGAAATGAGCTCAGTCCTCCACCACTGAAGCCCCCAAGGCTGGATAATGGCCAAAGGTCCTCCTGGGACTGCCAGGAGGTTCCTACTGCACTTCTGTGGCCTCTCAGCCAGGTGAAGTTTTGGGATTATTTCCTTGATTCAGGTGATGAACTGATGAACAATTCAAGTGTTTTACCCTTTGCAGGCGACACCTGAGCTACAATGGGAACACCAGGGTGGTGTGGAGTCCAACAGGAGCTAGAACAAAGGGATTTGGAGACAAAGCTCCTCTGAAATCCACTCCACAGGCTTAGAGCTCCCTCTGATGTACTCACCAGAGGCCGGGGAATGGGTTTTTGAGGCTTCTTGGAGCCCAGTTTCTTCATGGCATTGTAGTACTTCTTCTGTTCTTCTGTCATGAAAATATCTTGACCTCCAAAGTAAAGGGGCAAAAGGAAAACTGGTTACAATCAGCTCATAAACCAGAAGGGAAAGGAGGAAACCCCAGCTGAGGCAGGAGGAGATCTGCCAGGTGGGAGCTTGGTGGCAGCAGTTTCAGACAGGAATAACTCACAGCAATACCCAGTAAAGATCTTTCTTTAAAAATGCCTGATTTTCCTATAAATGACCCATTTCACTGCACTGCCTCCTTCCCCACCCCTCCCTCCCCTCTGTGGTGAGCAGGTGTGAGCATTTACAGGAGCTGCACAATGCAAATCCTCAGCTTGACTTGGAGGAAAAGCAGAATATGAGACAGAGGGAGAGGCAAGAAGACATCTTGCTTCCAAGTCTGTATTTTAGTCAAGGCATAAAAAAACCCCCCAAAATGTAGTCTAGGAAAAATATTTAATCTGGCTGTAGTTTAAATCAAGCCTTGGGCTGCATGTTGTGCTCAGCCATTCCTGTGATTCACCAGGAGTCCCACAGCTCTAAAAAAGGAGGTTTATGCCCCAAAATGATTTTGTTTTGCAGAGAAAACCCAGCAGCCTCCAGAGCCAGACTCTTGGAGCAGCTCTGAGCCCGAATCAGCAAACACAGATCACTTATCTTTTTCTTTTGTTGGTTGAAGTTGTCGATGATGACACCAATGAACAAGTTCAGGGTGAAAAAGGAACCGAAGATGATGAAGATCACAAAATAGATGTACATGTAAATGTTGTCCTCGTACTTGGGCTGCTCTTCTTGCTGAAGGGGAGATAAGGAGAGCAACAAATGACATTTCAAAGACATTACACAAATACAGGCAAAATGAGGTTGGTTGTGCTCCCAAACTATTCCTTTTGAAGATGTAGGACCAAACAGATCAAAACCCAGAAGAACATTTTAACCCTTTCCTGGCACAGTCCTACTTGTTTCAAACCTGCACTCAGTGCAGGACAAGAAAATCCATTAAAAAGCATAAATTTTACATTTCAAATCAAACCAAGAGAATAGAAGGGGGAAAAACAAATGAAAGCAAAAAGGAAGTCATGGCATTTGCATGATTCCAGCATGCAAGAACCAGAAAAGTGCCTGAGGAAAGATCTCCAACCCGGACATAATTCCACAATTGGATTCACACTAATGCTCAGAGTTCCAAGAGAAATGAGATTCATCAGGGACCCTCTGGTTAATTCCTCCCCACAATTTATTCTAACTGAAGGGGAGATAAGTTCACTGCATTCTCTCCTTCACTGTATTTCTACTCCAGCTGGAGTAGAACAATAAAAACCCAACCAGAAGAACCTGCCTTTTTGGGATTTTCTTCAGCATCTTTTATCTCATCAGACCAGCAGAGCAAATGAAACAATCACAGCATGAAATAGGTGCTACCAACACAGCTCTGCAACTTTTACTCTTGATTTTACCAAAGCAAAAGAGCAGACAGAAATGAGGGGAGTTTGTGTGGCACGTTACCTTTCTGGAATCTACAGCTGCGTACATGATGTCCATCCAGCCCTTGAACGTAGCCTGGCAGAGAGAACAGAGACAGAACTCACCCAAAATACAGACACAAGCCTGAGCTGTGCCAGCTCTGCCAAGGACTCTCTCGATGGCCCTGTATAATGAACTTTAATGTTATTTAAATAACTTTGTTTATTTATTTCACACCTTTCATTCAATGTAAATTGCAGAAATCAAGCTCAAGTAGCTGACCCGTGGGAACCTCACAAGGTTCAACCAGGCCAAGGGTGAGTGGACAGACTTGGGGCCCCTTACTGTGCTGGGAGACCAATAGATTAGAAAAGGAAAGGAATATAAAATATAAATTCATTCCAGCCCCAACCCCAGCGGAATTTCAGAGTGAGGGACGCAGATAAAATGCACCAGGAGCATTTTGTATTTCCCACCACCAGGGCAAAGGTAGAAAGCCAAACTTACAACTTGCAGAAGAGCCAGATATCCTGCCCCAACGTTGTCAAAGTTAATTTTCACATTCTTCCATCGGATCTCCGTGGAGTTGGGAGGCATCAGAGCTTCGCAGTCTGTCTTGTTGTTAACAACCTCTATGTCAAAGCGATGCTCAGCTGTTTCATTAAAGCAGTAATGATATTTCCCGGCAAACAGGTTAACCCCCATAATGCTGAAAATCAGCCAGAAGATAAGGCAGACCAACAAGACATTCATAATGGAAGGGATAGCGCCAACCAAGGCATTGACAACCACCTGTGTTGGAAGGGGTGGGAAAAAGTTTCAGTATAAAACACGAGGCAGGAGACAGCAAGCATCAGTACAGCTGTTTTTGGGGGGAATAGGGGACCAGGCCACTGACACATTGGAGGTTGCCCCACGCAGAAATGGGCAGTGATCTTGTTCCAAGCTTCAAATTCTGCTTCAGAGCCACCCGGGGAAGCTCTGTTTTCAAAATAAAACAGATTTGTTGGATTTACAAGGTTTGGATTGTTTGTTCTTCAAGAAAACAACAATTATTTGATGTAATTTTAGTCGCCCAAAGGGAGTGCGGGCTCAGACTCTCTGTCATAACAAACAGGATGGAATTTGCTCGGAGCCAAGTGTTGAGGACACTTCTGCTCGTGGATTCAGGGAGGTTTTCTCGGCCAGTAGCCCCTCCAGCCATTCCCCACATTCAAACAAGGCTGTTTTCACTCCTGGGCCTGGCCCTGCTCCCACCAGGGGCCCCAGCAGTGGGGTCAGGACCAAGCCCAGCATCACTGTGGTCACACGGAAGCACTGAGTAACACCAAGATCATCCTGTGGACTAAGCAAGGCCAGTCGTGTTGTGCCAGGCAGAGAGCAGAGCATGCAGCCTGGCAGGCTCAGGAGGACACAAAAGCCATGTTCCTCCCTCCAACCGTGGCAGGAGCAGGGATGGGGTCCTAATTTTAGCCTTTCCCAGTTTGGGAGCACTGCGTGTCCCTGAGCATCCCCGGCCAACACACCACCAAAATGTAAGCTTTTAATAGAGGCAGGTCAGCAGGCTATTAAATCTTTTATTACGCTCTCCTAATTTAGATTCCTTTAATAGATGAACATAATCTTCAACTGTTGCTACCCCTCTGCCTCAGTTTTGAAAGACAACTCAACCACAGGGGGAACCCAGGAGGCCCCAGGGGTGGGACAGGAGCCACAGTTTGTCCTGGTCCCTTCTCCTCCCACAGCAGCCCCTCCTTGGGAGCCACCAGTGTTGGAACCCAGTGAGAATTCCAGGTTTTCTGAGCTAAAAGGCACTGAGCCCAAAGCAAACACTGCACTGAGACCCTGGAACAGGCTTCCAAAATTAAATAACACAACTAGAATTATGGGTGTGTAGTTTGAATAGAGGTGTGTAATGTCACAGGGTGGAAAACTTAAGAGTTTAAGGGTTTAGAATACAGTAATATATATAAAAAGCAAGATGGAGGATTTAGGGCATAGGCCAGTCCTTCTTTTTCACCTTCTTCTTCCTGGGTCTGGGTGGTGTTTTGTAATTGGGAAGAAAAGGCCACACTGTGGGCCACAGGTGGTTGGTTATTGGGTTAAAAGTAAAAAATAATTTAGGTGTCATTTCTTAATTGGACAGTTTATCTTTAAAAGGCCTTGTAGAGATGGATAGGAGCCATTTTTAGTTTGTTAGCTTAAAGTGCTGTAGAACTCACAGTTTGTGAGACTGTAACATAGATAAGAATTAATAAACATCTGAGTTGAACAAAAAATACTGTCTGGAGCAGTTAATCCCAACTCTGGCAGAAAAAGAAGACAAAACACATCACACCACCACACACAGGGTGGTCACAGCAGCAGCTCAGACTGGGCTTGGAGTTTTGGTCTGCAGGAAGGTGCCCAGGGGTGGGACTGGAGGGGTTTAAGGTCCCTCCTGACCTGTGGGAAATGGGTTTGGAGAGGATTCCCAAATTCTCACACAGTGTGCATGTGTGTGCAAACTCTGAGATAAAATATTCTGTCCTTGGATAGGACAGACATTGTTGGGAGAGAAATGGAACTGGAAACAAGTTTCAAATGATGGCCTTGCAAACAGATCAGATACTTTAGAGAAATAAAACTATGAAAGATGCATTGTAGCAGGACCCACGTGAGGTAATTTTAGATAATTAAGGCATCAGCAGCATGGTGTGGCAAAAGCTGATAGGCCAAAAAATGCTTATCATGGATTGTAGTTAGGAAATAGTTTGGATTCTGATTGTGATGGTGTGAATTGTAACATTTGTACTGCCTCACCCCTCACACGAGACTGAAAATGGAATAAAAATCTTTAAAACAACTTCAGGAGCCTCATGTCTGGGTCAGAAAAAGGGATAATCCAACACCAACCCAAACCACTCTGAGATAGAGGATGGAGGAAAGTTGAAGGGGTTAAAAAGGGATAATCCAACACCAACCCAAACCACTCTGAGACAGAAGATGGAGGAAAGTTGAAGGGGTTAAAAAGGGATAATCCAACATCAACTCAAACCACTCTGAGATAGAAGATGGAGGAAAGTTGAGGGGGTTAAAAAGGGATAATCCAACACCAACCCAAACCACTCTGAGATAGAAGATGGAGGAAAGTTGAAGAGCACAGTGATCCAAGACAGTGAATCTCCAGTTCCAGCTGCTGAAGGATGTCAGGAACCCATCACTACACCCAGGAGGGTGAGAGCCCCAGCAGGCTGCACGTGGATGCTTTGCTCTCACTCTCCCTTCATCCCAACAGGCTGCTCAGCTGCTGGACATCAACACAAACACCACTGCACTTTTTGGGTCACATCTCTGAGGAATACACTGATTTATTCCAGCTATGGCATGAAGCAAATAAAGGGTGAGATCCTCCTGAAATGGGGCCATTTATGGTTCATCAAATCCACCCAGCTTTCCAAAAGGAGGGAAAGGAGGAACATGGCTTTTGTGTGCAGGCTGACAAGAACACATGCATGTCTGACAGCATCACTATCAAACTCCCTGACCCAGCTCAGAGCAGAGCAAGCTCCTGGAAATGCAGATTGCTATGGAGGAGAGAAAAGCAAAGAATGGGTGTTTCAGTCTCCTTTGCAAAGGCGTTTCAGATCTCTGTTCCCTGCCTCAGAGGAACTGGATGGGGCACTGACAATTGTCTCCAAGCCAAAACAAAGAAAAAATAATTCTAGCTTTAGGTACCTCACAAGGCTGCAGCTGTAACTATCAATTTGCCTGTGGTGAAATCCCCCACTTTAAGCATGGAAATTTCATAAATTCTGATTGTACATCCCAAATTTTCTCCCCAGCATGGCTTAAAAACTGCTTTTAGTTTCTCCAGGTTTAGTGCTAGGCCTGTTCTTGCTGATCAAACTTCTGGGTGGGACCCAAACCCAGCCCAGCAAAGCCCCACCTCAGTGCCAATGGAAATTTTCCTTCCTTGGTGCCTCTGCTGTGGATTCAAGTCCAGAATTAAACTGATGGCACAAAGAAATAACAGCAGGAGAAGTCTTAGAGAAGAAACAGCTCCTTTGGATTTGGAGCTCACGTATTTCTGTTCCTTCCCAGGGAATTTGAGGACCTCAGCTCACTGCTCCTCTGGTGCTGGATTTGGGGCTCAGTTAGGCTGCAGCAAATCCAAAAATTGGGAGGATCCAGGTGGAATTGCTCCACTCAAACCCTGAGGTAAAACTGTGATTGCTATTCCCTTCCCTCATTCTTTAAAATACATACAAAGTTTCCTCCCTTGCAGTATCTCTGGGTATGGTCTGACTGGGATTTAGCACAAACCCCACATTCTTGTTCTGAGAGCACCTGGGAAATCCATTAATACAAAATACCCTTCATTTCATTTTTTTACTAAACAAATTTTTTTTTTGCTTGTTCTTAGGAGACTGTTTCAATCCCAAATGGGGGAAAAAAAAGCACCAAAATGACAGAATATTAGTGGCAAAGCAGTGAGACACTGCAATAATTGAAACCCCCATAGGGAGTGGTGCCAGTACCAATTGAAGGAAAGCTCGTTAAGTTCAATGCTTTGCTTGTGCTTTGTTCTGGTTCCACAGTGACAGGACAGGGACCAAAAAAGCATGGAAAAAGGAAAGGGACAGAAAGGAAAAGCTTCACTACCAGACAAGGCTGCCAGTCACCACCAGACTGGACTGAGAACAACAAGGTGCAACAAGAGGAATGAAACCAAAGTTTTCCAAGAGCTGAGCTCCTCCCAGTCCCATCCTGCAGTGACCCCCAGAGGCTGCAGCCTCCTGGTGACTTTTCCCCTGGTTTTCTGTTTCCCCCTGGTCACTTTTTGAAAACCCCCTCAGACAGAATCTTTCAATCCAATTCCACCACGAGCCAACACCCGGAGGGGCCCGGAGACCCTCTGAAGGTGGTTCCAATTCTGCTTCTTTGCACCTGGTGATTCTCCCTAGCTCCAAAAACAAAACCAAAAATAAAAATGTTCCAGCTGAGAAGCCCCTCGGATGCTCGAGGTCAAAGCCAGGCCAAATGAGAACAGCCAAGTGTCACATCGGCTATGAATGGCAGGTGGTTTGGGCCAGTAATTAATGTAAATGAGGCAGCTTATGCATCTCCCTTTGTTAGAGGGGAGGGTGCAGCAGGGTGAGGGTTACATCCACGATAGAGGTGATCAAGTCAGCAGCTGCATCATGATTCTAAGTTTGGAATTTTCTTTCCACCAGTTTTGATCAGTTCTAGCATGCTTTTAAAAAAAACCGCTCCACGGGCATGCAGAAGGATCAGCTGCTAATGGCATCTTACCCTCATCCCCTCAAATCGGGACAACGCTCTTAAAGGCCTCAAGGCTCTTAGTGTCCTAAGGGATTTTATGGCACCTAGTTCCGAGTAGCCCAGGGCATTAGCTATAAGGCTGACTAAAGAGACCTACACAGAAAATAGAAAAAAAATAGAAAGAAAAAACCAGAAAAAAAAAAACAGGAAAAAAAAAAAACCAAAACAAAAAAAAAAGAAATAAAAAAAAAGAAAATAAAAAAAGAAAAAAACGAAAGGAAAAAAAAAAAACCAAAACAAAAAAAAAAGAAATAAAAAAAAAGAAAATAAAAAAAGAAAAAAACGAAAGGAAAAAAAAAAAACCAAAACAAAAAAAAAAGAAATAAAAAAAAAGAAAATAAAAAAAGAAAAAAAAGGTTCCAGACTGTTAGATTGGATCCCCTAGCCCTGATTGCCCAGCCCAGGAGCCACCTGGGCCGCCCCAAATACCGAAGCCATGACACCAGCTGCCTACTTCACTTGACTGAACCGACCTGGAAGGAAATAATGCGGTTGAGAAAAGAACAGAGGGGAGAGATCAGTGTGTGAGAGAGAGAGAGAGAGGCAGAGACACACACGGAGAGGGGCTGTTGGAAGGAAGAGCCCAAACGAGGACAAAAACCTTACCCTCGCCCTTTACCGCTGCACGGATCCCGGCGGCGCCCATGAAATTTAAGCCAGACAAATGTTAAAGGTACCTATGAGAAAGAATACAGATAAATACACACACTGCACACCTGGGCCCAGCTCTCCCTCCTCACTCCGGAGCTCCTGAGCCTCATTCCGGCTCCTCCTGCCAGAGCAGCCACGGATGGGGCTGGGATTCCTGCCTGTCACACAAAGCCACCTCCATCTGCCACCTGCTCCAGCGGTGACACCGGCAGTGATGCTGTTCTGCAGCTGCTCACATCCCTGTGCTGAGCTACAGCCAACCTGGATCCATTTCCCAAGGCTTTTCCAATCACAGAAACACCCAGGGTCAGATCTGGGCTCTGAACCTGAATTATCAGATATCCCCAAAAACCTGAATTATCAGATATCCCCAAAAACCTGAATTATCAGATATCCTCAAAAACCTGAATTATCAGATAATCTCAAACCCACCAAGTCCCAGAGTTGGCCACGTGTTGGACACGGCTTGGCCACGTGTGAGCAGTTACAGACACGGCACAGCAGCTGCCACCATTCCCATTTTTCCCTTCCATCACACTCCAGACAGATAAGAGAGAGACGTGAACCCTTTTTAAGGGAAAAAAAAAAAGACATCCATATACAGCAACAAACAAAAACCACGGGACTCCTCCTGGAACAGGTGGGGTTTTGGCAGAATTCTCAGAATAGGACACTTCCTATGGATCATTCTTTTACAGAAAAGATATCAGAATAATAATGTGGAATTAATTATAAGGATGATTCTTATTCCACACGTATTTCAGGGAAATATCAGATCCGGATTTGAAATGCAGAAATGTGTGGGAAAATTGAGATTTCATCTTATTTGGGCACGTGGCTCATGTGCTTTTTCCATCTTCATATGGAAGGTGGCCCTGTCCACAGCAGGGACCTGGAATTAGATGATTTTAAGGTTCCTTCCAACTCAAAACATTTCACAATTCTATGGTATCTTCCCCAAAATTAAGTGGTCACAATACATGGCCACACAGTGCTTTGGTTTTCCCATCCAATTTTAAAATTCCACGAATTTGAACCATGCCAGGGCTGTCCCAAAGGTTCCAACGAAGCCTCTGCGAGGCAAAATCAGCTCAGCCAGGCCAGGGCTGAGCCCTTGGCAATGCCAGCATGGTAAAATCCTGAATATAAATAGAATGAAATATAAAAATCTGATGGATTTGGAGAGGTTATCTATTTAGCCTGTAAATACAACACTGGAAGTGCCCCATCCCTGGGAACTGCCCCTGCATCCCTGGAAGTGTCCGAGGCCAGGCTGGATGGAGCAGCCTGGGACAGGAGAAGGGACAGGATGAGCTTTAAGGACCCTTCCAGCCCAAACCATTCCATGAACAAAGAATTCTCATTTTTAGAGCTCCTTCCCCTCGGGATAACATCTCACTCCCGAGCAGGACACTTGAGACCGTGACAGAAAAGGCTCTTTGAGATTTTTAGGGATCTCTGAGGATCATTCCAACAGGAGACACAGCAGGCAGCGAGGTCGGACAAAGGGAATCCCAGATTGACTGGAAAGCAGAATCCTTCATTATTACCCAGTAAAAGTCTTCACAAACACACCCAGGAAGCTTTGGGGATGAGGGGGATTGGACAATGCTATAGCAACCTGCAAAATAACATCCAAGAGCGTTGTTAGGATGCAAAGGCTCATTCCCTGCTGCCCTGGCTCGCTCCAGCCCCTTCCGCAACACGCCACAAAATTCGGGTTAAAAAACTGAGATTCAACAGATACAGGACACAAAGCATTGCTGGGATTGTGCTGAGGGATATTTTGGCATCTCAAAGTCACATTTCTTTTTTTTTTTATTATTTTTTCAGAGAGAAATGTGCAGCTCTTCTGTCTGTGACACCAAAGGAAAAAACAGGAATTCCTCCTGAAGCCCTGGGAATTCCAAACCCTTCTGCACCTGTTCCCTCCTTGCCTGGGAAGTTCCTGATCTTTACTCCACTCCCAGATACATGGGAAGGAAATTAAACTTGTACCACCTCTGCCCATTAAACTGCACTTAAAACAACTGGAATTAAACTCCTACTTTATCTTCAGGCAGCGAGAGAGATCCAGGGTTACTGTCAGAAAATAAAACCTGTAACGTGCAGGTTGTGTCCAAGGAAAGGTGCTGAGGGGATCAGAGAGGATTTAAAATAAAAATTTAAATTTCAAATTTCAATTTTCCTACAGGAAACACCGAGTTTGAGTCACTTCTGCCCCTGAATTCCAAGCATAGTTCCTTCCACCTACTCAGGAATATTTCCAGAGTGCTAATGGTGCTGAACAGCAACTGAATCATACCCAGAGTGTTCCAAAGGAGAAGCTTGGAAAAACTTGCAATTCTTTTTTAACATACTTGCTCTTGGGGCAGTCACTGGAGCCACTGAATCCCAGATGGATGTGATGAAACACATTTAAAAGGATCCAAGCACTTGGGATTCTAAATTCCCTGCTGCTGAAACTTCCTGTTGGGTTACACAATTTTCTGCCACTTTGGACAGCATAAATTCCATTTGTTTTAAATTCCCTCGCTGTGCTTCAGAGCCAAATTTATTGCTAAAATTTCTCTCTCTATTGTCTTTTTTTCTTCTAATTCTACAATTGATCCTCCCTTTTTTTATTTCTCAGATTTCTCCTCCCTCCCAAGATGTTCTGCAGGGGGATCCCCGGGTGGAGCTGTCCCTGACTCTGCTCTGAGCTTCCTCGTTTGATGTGATCCTGCTTTTTCCTTCCTGTCTCTTTTGAACAGATGATGCTGAGCTTGGAAAGCACAATGAGCTTTCCAAGGACTGAGATCCTCACAAATCCACACTCCCAGACCTCGTGGGGTGGTGGGATGGGGAGGTTCTGCTGCCTCATCATTAATAATGCAAGAAAATGATGACAGAGAATGGAACTCCTCAAAATATCACCAAGGGCTGCCACATCTGCACAGCCTTCCCACTGCTAACAGGGCAGATCTCCTAGAAATTCTGCAGAGCAAAAGAGTCAAGGGCTGGAAAATCCCCCTTGGTCCCTGCAGGGCAAAAATCCCACAAAGGGCTCAAGGGTTTTATCCCTGATTTGGGAACTCACAGATACCTGGGGCTGACTCATTGGTAAATCTCTGGCCCAGTTAGGATCTAACAGGAAACATTCCCAGCACCGTTTTCCCAAGAGAAAAGGAGGAGAGGATACATACAGCCACGATGAGGAAATCCAGCCAGCACCAGGCGTTGGTGAAGAACTTGACAAATCCATAGGCACACCACTTCAGCAGCATCTCCAGGATGAAAATGTAGGTGAACACCTTGTCTGCATACTCCAGGATGGTCCGGATGGTTTTCCTCTGCTCGATGTAAATGTCCTCAAAAGCCTGGGAAACAACCAGGTGCTCGTGTTGTTATATGGGATTTATTCCACAGTTATTGCAGGAGCTTCAAATGACACTGAGCTGAGCTCAATGTACAGTTACAGATGAGATAAATACATACATACGTATATATCTATAAATATATATATATAAATATATAAAACATACAAATTAAACAGAAAATTGATTTTGTTTCAGTCACAAGCTGGACTTGATGGTGTTGGAGGGCTTTTCTGATCTCAGCGATTCTGGGATTTTGTGATTCTGTGAAATCAGACACAGATATGAGCTGACTTTTCCCCAGATCCTCCCACTTCTAGTGAAACTAGGATCAGAACTCAGATTTGGAAGTTTTGTTCTTAATTTAAACTGAACTAAAAACATTAATAAAAGCTTTTGTACATGAAGGAGTTGTTTTCCAGGTAGGAATTTCCAGTTTGTTTTTCCCCAAAATTTCCTGTATACAATTAGATGTCCCCGAGCACAACACCTCTGAACTACACCTATTTTACTCACCAGAGCACCACTGCTGAGGAGGATCATAAAGATGATGAAAGTCTCAAACCAATTGTGCTCCACAATTAGGAAACAAGTTTTCCTCAAGGTCCACCAGGACTTTCCCAGCCCCTCCTCAATATTGACCTGACAACACTTGCAGCGCTGCATACAACCTGGAACAGGGACAGGGCACACCTTCACTCAGCAAACACAGGATTGCAGGTGAAAACTTTAAATTCCCACTGTCTAGAAGCACTTTTGATGTCACCAACACGAACCATGCCGAGTAAGTTTTAATGTGAGTTAAAACCTTTGCATTCTTGAGGGTTTTGGGGTTGTTTCGCCACTTCTGAGGCTGTAACCAGAATTAACATCAATTTGGGGACAGATCAGCTCGTTCTATTTGGTGAGGTCCACGCTCTTGAGGAGACAAATGGAAAAGTTGCTGACAAAATAACCTTGAACCATTTAAAGCCTCTTTGCCATGGGAATTCCTGTAATGGATCGGCTCTCCAAAGACATTGAGGCCACTACAGCAAAGGAAAAGTACTCTGCTTCTGAGCACTTCAGCTGTGCAGAAATCATCTTGTTCTACTACAGCTCATCTCTAATTCTTTAGAAATTCCTCCAGTGAGGGTGGGCAGGCCCTGGCACAGGGTGCCCAGAGCAGCTGTGGGTGCCCCCAGATCCCTGGATGTGCCCAAGGTCAGGTTGGACAGGGTTTGGAACAGCCTGGGACAGTGGGAGGTGTCCCTGCCATGACAAGGGGGAAATTTGAGCTTTAAGGTTCCTCCCAACACAAACTCTTGCATTATTTTGTGACTGACACCCCAGCAATGGCAGCTGCATCTCTGAGAGCTTCACTTTGCAAATTGCTCTGAATTAGTGCAGCAGCACCCAAGAAGGGCCCTGAGGAAAGCCAAGAGCCAGCCCTGACCCAGGCTGGCCTCACCCTGAGCTGAGCTCAGAGCAGAGTGAGTCCCAGAACATCCCCAGAGCCTCTTCCTCCGCTCCCTCCTCACCCTCTGTGAAACAGGCATCGGGGTCCAGGTACTCCTCCGGGGCCTCCACGGGGACTTCCTCCACTTCAGGCTTGATATCAATGGTGCTGCCCTCAGAGGAGCTGGTCTCGTCCAGTTTCTGCAACACAAACCCCAACCCAATCAATAACCAGGTCCCAACAAATACCAACTCCAACATGACTCAGCCATTTGTGCACCACATTCACTGTCATCAAAGCTGTTTCCTCACTTTAATCACTGAGATCCTGACCCAGCTTATGTCTCAGGTTAACAGGACAGACAGGATGAAGTATTTATTATTATTTATTATATACTATTTATTATTATTTATT
>VWYN01008834.1:55580-75272 GCA_013400075.1 Hippolais icterina | reverse complement strand
AAAAAAAGTGTAGTCTAAGGAAAAAAAAAAAAGGAAAAAACCAAACCCTTATACATTTGTGGATAGTGAAGTTACTTGCCAGTTATTTTTTTAGCTCACTGTGCGATGCAGTAGCCATATATTTTAACATTTTTAAAATTTCCCTTGAAAGTAGCATGAAAATATATTTAGCAAAACAACATCTACAAAGTAAGAGATTAAAAGCCATTGATAACTGAGGATCAGGATCCATGTTCTATTTAAAGCAGCACTTTCATTATTATTCATAAGTTATCAGATGAGAATTGAGCTGGTATGAGCACATTATCAGGCCAAGTGGCTTGACGTTGAGAGGGAGACAGACAGAGAGACAGACAGAGGGAGAGAGAGACCCTACTAAACAGCCAGGAAGTGTCCTTTGTAGTTCTAAACACAAACACATTTATGAGCTGAAAGTGTGTTTCAGATTGTATTACAAAGTGGGATTCCATATGGCAGCTGATGTCCGGAGCTAGGATGACTCAGGAAGTCAAGATGAAAAGATGAGCACAGTTTATTGAACAGGACTGATGGTTTCTGATGCACCCTCAGCTCCATGGTTTGAACAGGCAGACTTACCACTGGCAGAACTTGAGATACCTCTTGCAGAAGCTGGAAATTGTGACCACATTTTTCAAAGATTTACTTTCTTGTAAAAAACCATATACAACAGTCCAGCTCCTAGTAAGGTGTGCTTGTATGTGGGATTTTATATAGGGAATAGACAATAAGGACATCTGATTGATTGCAGCTGTAAAATGTCTCTGTTGAAAACTGGTAATAAAAAAGGCCAAAAATAGGCATGGACCAAATACTTTTATGAAACTTATGAGTTTTGAAGCAACTTTTTTAACAGTCCTTGTAGGTGATAAAGAAAGCAGTTCTTACTTACATCTTTCCCATATGTGAAAAATAGGTAAACAAAGCACTGCCCAAACTGGAAATTACTTGCATTTACTCCTTACTGTATTTCTACTTAAGACAGTTGTTTTTCTTGCCTTTGCTTGCTGAAGCAAAGGCGGACTTCTGTGCAAACCCCCTGCAGTAATGGCACCTGGAGGAGGCTGTGTACCCCTCTGGAAGTCCCCTGTGGTGGGCTCTGGAGTGGCACTTCAGCCCCAGGAAAGTCAGCTGTGCAGCTCGAGTGGCGAGTCGCACCCGTCCAGGGGAAGGGAAGCTCTTGCTGGAGCTGCCCTCTGCCCACAGCAGCATGCCTTCCTGTGCTGGCCAGCAGACATTGGTGACCACCTGGAAGCTGGATATTGGTGAATGACAAAGTATCTCCTTTATTTTGAGGTATTGAGCGGGCAAAAACACAGTCCTTTTTGTTCTAGTCATTCCTGTAACTTCCTGGTTTTGTGTCATTTGTGGTCATTAATTAATTTATTTCAGAGCTTGAAGAATATGATGAAAGGCACCACTGTTTCCCCACAGAGGCTCTGATTTCTGCCTCTTTTTTCACGGGAGTCTCTGTGCACAAATGATCCTCCCCAGGTTTCTCTCGGAGTTTAATAGGCAATGTTGTTCCACATGAAGAGCAGGAGACAGGATCTACAAGTGATCAGCCTTTACAAACACGTTTAAGTGAAGCCAGGAAGAGATGTCAGACTACCAAGCAAAACAGCAAACAAAGGTGGGCCCGTGAAAGGTGTGTTTGACAGCAGGGCTATTCACTGCTGCCCTCAGAACACTAGTGAACCATGGCAAGGATCAATCTGAACTCGAGTGAGGTCTTTGGGTGGTTCTGCAGCACAACTGTAGGCCACAGTACCTTCTCCGTGCAGTATTTAGGATAAAGGCAGCTCTCAGGAAGAGTGCTTTCCTGAACAACTCAGGCTTTTTCCTTTGCTCAGCATAGGTACAGGCAAGCGTGGGGCATGGAGAGCTGTGCCATTTGCTCAGCAGAGGTACAGGGAGGCATGGAGAGCTGTGCCAGCACCCACACGTAGGGCAAGGCCATCTGTGGCTTCAGGCAGCACGCCCTGGCCCTGGGAAGATCTGGTCTCCCAGCTCTCGCAGCTCTCCCAGCCCTCCCAGCCCTCCCACAACAGCCTCAGCAGCAGACCATGGCCACCCCACTGCTACCCCACTCCTGCACCAGGCTTGCCATTTTCTGTGCCACATGGGAATGGCAGGGCCTGGTGGCTGAGCTCCAGGCGTGGTGGAGCAAAAGCTCAATCAGCTCGGCAGGCAGGCTGTGAGGGGGCAGAGGAAAATACTTCAGAAAGAAAGGGAAAGTCATACACAGATCAGGGAAGCAAACAGAGAAACAAAGGAGCACAGACATCAGAACTCATGCCCACTCAGTGAGCCACGAGATGAATGCAGAGAGGGAGGCAAACTCTGAGCCCAAGGATGCCCAAGAAAAGCAGAGGAAAAGGAGCTCTGGGGAAGCTACCAGCCTGTTTGGAGAAGATCAGGCTCCCAGTAAAATCCTCATGGAGTGAGAGTGAGCTCTTGGTGAACTTATTTAAGCTTTGACTATAGTATGTAAAAAAAAAAGAATGTTTGGCCCTTGGTAAAGGGAGGAAGTGCCTGACTGGTAGTCCAAAACCCAACAGAGCCACTGTGACTGACCTCTCTTGTGAGAATCCATAGTACTCCCCAGAAGATCCCTCTGGCAAGGGGGGATGATTTTACCGGCCATGGATGTACAGTGATGAGTGCCTGTTTTTCTGCTTCACCGTGAGTAATCCAGGTGGGGTTGGTGGTAGCTTGAACTTTAGGGAAGTTTTAAAATATCTGTATTTTTACAGTTGCCTGTTGCCCTTGACTTTGTGATGTTAAAACTAAGCAGAATACATGTCTCTGTGTGTTCATAATGTTTCTGATGTGAAAACACACACACACACATACCACACACACAAAAGAAAAAAAAAAAAAAAAAGACTGTCAGTGAAGAGTCTGAAACTGACTCTGCCAGGAAGAAAGGAAGAAAGGAAAATGTACTTTGCTTCCTCCCATTTTCAGTTTACTCTTGGCATTTTAGCTGGAGATCAAGATGTCCAAAACCCATTCTTCATTTTTTATATAGTTCCACAGGCACTAAATCATCGTGTTCCTTTTCCAATGAGCTTGATTAGGACATTTCTGTGTGAGCTTTCTTCTATACTTCTCAGCTTGGGCACACCCCTGGGTGTGCAAACCATCACAGAAACACAGGGCTGGTGGAAGAGAGTGACAAAAGGAAACCCTCAATCCACAGAGGATTGAGCTGCAGTTACCACCTTGTGCAAGCCTTTTCCTCCTCCCTATGAATGATGTTTACATGAACAAGGGGAGGAAAAAATCAAGGGAAGGGAGCAGCAAAATGGAAGAAGCTGACTTTAAAGCACTGGCGTTCTCAGTAGAATTAGGAAGATCAGAGAGACATCTGAAGCTTTCAGCACGCCAAAAGCTGTCTTCCTACCTACAACTGTGTCTGTGCCCCTGTGAGTGTATGAGGTCTGGGAATCACGGAGAGTGTTGACATCTTTTCCAGTGTTGCATTTGGACCAGCCCAGTGAATGCTTCCCATTTCCTTTCCAGGTCTGCATTCCTACCTGGGGCTGAGGGACACACTCCCACATCAGCTTTGGAGAAGGGAGAAAGAGGCAGGGGAACATGGTCTCAAATTTGGCACAGTTCCTTTGTGTGCACAGGTGAAAAAGGGCATCGTTGTAATGTGCTGTTCTTTTCACACAGTTTTTGTAAATCCCTTTTCCTGTCCTGGCTGAAACAGGGCCAGATCTTCAGCTAAAGTGGATTTATAGACCTCTGTGACTCTGACAAAGCTACTGAAATGTCTGTTTGTTTCTCTAGGCTCTTAATTAACACCTTCCTCTTCGTCTCCCCAAGATACATAGATTCGCAGTACAAGGGAAAGTGCCACTGGGAAACCTGGCCATTGCCGTCGTGGTTTTTGTTTAACTGCAGCTTGACTTGGGGACTGTAATTACAGAGATTTAATGTAACAATAGTGTAATGATGTGTAGGCAAAGCAACAACTGAGAAAAGACTGAGGAGGGGTGAAAGGCCCATGTTCTGGGGCTGTTGTGTTTGAGCAGACCAAGATATGGACCATGTTTGGTCTCTTTTATCTTCTCTAAGTGCCCGGCCCTGGTCAACACAGCTACAGAAGTTTCCGGGACCTGGGGGTGCTCAGGATCTCGGTGCAGAAGGAGTCACAGGCAGGTGAGTCCCAAAAAGGTCAAGGTGGTGGTGCAGGGGCTGTGCCTGCATGCTCAGGGAGCACTGCTGCCCTGTTCACTCCCTGTGCTGTGCCTGGAGGAGGGTGGGGCAGCCCCAGGGGACACAAGGGGTACAGTGCTGGGGGCAGGTGGGCTCGGTGTGCTCCAAGAGGTGCCTCTTAACTCCTCATGAATTTGCAATCAGTGGATACCCTTCCTAGGTTTTGCCCCAAGGGATTTCTTCTCAAATCAAGATCAGAGGCTGCTAATTCATCTTCAGCCATCTAAAATTCAACAAGATGAATTCTCCTCTACGATTCAATGAGATTAATTTCTTGTTTGTAGTCTGTGAACCAGATAGGATTTGAAAAACTACATTTTTTAGCGTTCTCTCTCTTTTTCTTGTTTTTTTTTACAAGGGCAGAAATAGCTTCTAGGGCTTTATTTTATTTAGCTCTACATTATTTAATCTTATTTATTTTATTTATTGCCTGTGGACAGTGTTACTCTGTATTGAATAAAGGAAGGACCTTGGCTGGCTTTCCATTTTTATTTCCATTTTCCTTTTAGCAGACAGACAGGGCTCAGCAGGAAGCTGTGACCGGTGTAATCACTGCTGTAGATGAAAGGGTGTCCCCAAAAAGGGATTAAAGAGAAAATTCCTGTCATGGCAACCATTAGTACAGGAAGTCTGGACAGCTGAGATGGCGGAGTATTTTGAAACCAGATTAGGAAAGAGGTGTAGCTTTTGACACTGATGCCCCTGTGTGGGTGCTAATTAGGGGGAGCGAGGGCTAGCTGGAGGGTGATGGCCACATGGAGCCTTTGCAGAGAGGTTCTTCTGTTTCATCTGGTGGATGAGGACATCTATTGTTGCAAGCTTGGGTTTGGTTCAGCAAATAAAAGTTCGGCTAAACCAATCCAGAAAGATCTTTCTAAATGCAGTGTTTCCCAGAATCTTTCTGGACATCCAGAAACTCTCTCCTCAGCTTTACTTTCCCGTTTCCTCCTTAAAGAAATAGAAAACCCAAAAGACAATACAGTGCAAACCTAACCTTTTCTGACAAGCCATATGTATCTTGCTGTCTAAAAAACTGCCTATTATGGTTTGCATGATGTCTATACATTAATCCAGTTACTCAGAGCTTTGTCTAGAACTTGTCAAAATTTGGTGGTATTCTCCCGGTTTGCTCTTTACATCATGACTATTAACATGAAATTTTTCTTATCACAGACAACTTAAAGCCTGATTTTGTAGAAAAGAATGGACATAGGCATAAGTAGATGTCATAACCTGAATTCATAACCAGTAGGTGAAGTATTCTCTATAGAAAGTATGCCCTTTCCCTTTATCCTGAAAAGTAGCACAAAATGCACCCTGCCCACATATTTGAACAAGACAGGCATACAAATCTCTATCCAAAGCCAGGCTAAAGGTGAATCTCACAAATCTAAATCCAAAGCCGGATTTGCACAGCTCTAAATTTAATTCACTACACCAGCAAATGCTCTCAAGGGCTCAGACATCTTGAATGCACTGCTGTAGATTTGAACTCCAGGGCACCAGACTATTTTCCCACACAGCTCTTCAGCAGCAGCAACAGTAAATCTTGACTCTGTGATGAAGTTGTGCATCTTTGGCATTTTTTTAGCTATGAAATTACTCTTTTTGAGGGAGAGACTTTCTGATGCTGGTGATTGGAGTAACGGAGTTCATGTTTAGCTGGCTATGTAATAACCTGTAGAGGTGTTGTAAAAGTGATGGGGAGAGCTCAGGAAAAGGCATCGCTGTCAGGGACCTGTAGCAGTTGCAGATTTCTGGTCCCCCTATTTCTCTGCCTGTGTACAAAGGCAATGGGACCCAGCTGGGAAGATTGCACCTGCAGGCAGAATTGTCACTCACAGAGAAGGTCCTAGCATGCATTTTTGCCATGAGAAAACCATCATGTATGAAAACTTTGGACTGCTCAACAAGCAGAAAGTCCAGAGCTCATACACTGGGGAATATTGCTACAGATATCTGTCACAAAGGAATTACAGTCTCTTGGGGTAGCTGAAAGATTAACTTATATCTTCCCATCAAACGCTGTATTCAGTAGGGATGGTCAAAACCATATCTTCTTAGACATGCCAGTACTCCATTTGGACAAGAAGTCAAAGTAAAACCTTATTGATGGAACTGGAAGTGCTGAAACAGCAGTATATTTTATCCAAACTCTTGAGCTAAATAAAATTATTCAGAATATCTGTCACAAAACGTATCTGCTTTCTTTATAAATTTCTTTCAATCTGTGACCTCAAGTGAGTGAGCTTTGACTCCTTCACATAATTATGCATGGTTCTTCCTGAAGGCTCAGAACTATCTTAGCACATGCCTGGCCATAGAAGAAAGGCAGTGCAAGATACACTTTGGACCTTGCCATAACTTCACTGCTCAGCCATCCCCAAACAGGGGGAAAGCCATCCCAAACTACCCTTCTTCACACCAGTTCTCGCAGCTGCCAGACAGAATTGATGCAGCTTTGATTTTGGCCTTTGCTGGCATTTCTGCAATGATGATTGCTCAGAAAATTGCACTATTATTAATGGTATTGGTATTAGTATTAATATTGGTATTGGTATTATACTGGTGCTCAGGAAAATCTACCAGATTTCTGATGAAATATTAAAGTTACCATGACATCACTGCTTAGGTGGAAGCAGTTGCATTTTGCATTTATGTTTTACAAACCATAAAATTGTGGCACTGATCCCTTCCCAAGCAAAAATGTGCTACTTTGACTCATTTGCTCCCAGGCAGGGAGCATGCAAGGAAAATCTCATGGGAAACCTGCCCCTTCTGTTCTCTAGGTGAGCAGGACAGGTGGGCGGGTCCCCAAAAGGAACTCTGAGTGCAGAAAAAACATATTTATTGTAAAAATCAGATACTCTTTCTTCAATATCTTTGAACTACTGAACATGTGGCATGCTGCTGATGTCTGTGTAAAACTGGAGGAGAAAGAAACCGGGCAAGAATAAGTCTAGGAAAAAAGTGTAAAACTAATTTTTGTAAGGCCTGTGTCAGACTGTGGCTGCCCTTCTCATAGATGTGGAACCAGCCTTCCTCTGGGATGTTCATAAAACCAATCGTGAGAAAATCTGTGGTGTTCATTCCGTGGTGCTACAAGATAATGCTCTGTCTGAGTCATGGGAGAGTGGATAATAAACACAGTGGGTTTTCCCAGTACCAATGGTCCACAACTGACTGGTACTGCAGATCATAGTTGAGAGCACTACTGTTCTATCATGCAAGAAGCTTATTTGAACTCTTGTCCCTCTAAGTGTGTTTTCTTGATAATTTTCAATTACGTGTTCTTGATAGCTGCCTAATTTCATTATTATTCTCCAGTGAAGTGTTTTAATTTTCTTTTCTTCTTATCTTGAAGGGACCAAAGAAATTTGTAACTGTCTTTTGATTTTTTGGAAATACTACTGTCTGCAGAAAAAAATAGTCAGTGGTAATTATGTCTTTGTTGTAACATGCTGAGATTTTGTTCTTTTGTTCTTTTCAGACTTCTCCCTCATGTGTTGATTTTGCTACTCCCAGACTTTAGGAGAACTAAATTTCTTTAAATATTTGTATTAGAGGAAGTATTTGAATCCAAACTGTAAGAGGGAGGAAACAGAGAGATTAAAAAATGCAATAAATGCCTCCAAGGGGCAAATGAACATCCTTGAGATACTCAAAGTACTGTGCTTCTCTATGTTTAGATGACAAACTGCATGTCCAGTGGTTTGTAAACAGTGCAGATTTTTCATTTGCAGTCCAAAGGGCAAAGAGATAAACGATGACAGGCTCTGAAATTTGGGATAATGAAAAGTAACTGGTCTACAAGGGCCTCTATAAGGAGAAATCGATGACTTTCAGATGATTTTTTGGTCACGCTCTATATCAATAAAGCAGCAATATCATGGGGCTCTGCACTCACTCTCCCTGATCTAACACAGAATTCGGTAAAATCCCTGTTTGGGAGCACAAAGCTGACCTCACCTCCGTGGCTGCTGAGCAAACACAGCTGCTGCAACTTGTGGCAGTGCTTTCAAGCATCCTCATTCTGCAGGAAAGCTCACTGGTCTGCGTGCAGGCAGGGTGAGACGTCGTGCCACCACACACACACTGAGCATGCCTTGCTGCTCTTTTGGGCTGTGGGACAACTGAAGCCATGGGAATGAGCACTGCTGTAAGAGAGAATCAAACAGCTCAGCACTTTGGAAGCTGACTCTTCAACTCTTACGACTTTTCACCCCCCCTGGGTGTCACTGAGGAGGAGCAGGGATGTCTGTGAGATCCTGGGACCCCATCCAGTTGCTGCAGAGGAGCCACAGACTCTGCTCCCCATGGCCATGGGGAGGAGGAAGGGGCACTGAAGTGAAACACTGGCAGGAGGCTGGGGGTGGGTCACATGGGTGAGAGGTGTGTGAGCTCTGGGACAAAAGGACATGTGAGACAAGGACTGTCCTGCTGCATGGTTAAAAGAGAAATTTCCACTTTCCTGGCTTTCTAGTCACTGGTTCTCCCCATTCCCTCATACTAGATTTGTTTTCATTAAGCTCATGCTGAGCTCCAGGAGGGCTGGGCTTGAGGTGGAGGAGGGTTCTGGACAGGAAATGTCAGCTCTCAAGCCCTCTTGCTTGCAAAGGACACACACACACCAGCCTTCTGCCCCGTGGGGCCGTGGAACATCACTGTCAGAGCATCTTCCAGAGTGCCACTCCTAATTTTGGTCATCATGCACGTATCTCAAATCTCCCCAGATGCTTTTGGAAGTGCCATCTGGCCTGCCTGATATTTTTAACCGAAGCCCAATCATTTCTATCATAAGAATTTGTAGGATCATGCTAAAGAATTTTCCATCCTTAAATGGTAGTGCTCTTACTTCAGGCAGAACACTGGTGACCAAAATGAGCCTGAGATTGATGACTCTTATCTCCCCAAGCCTCTGGAAGGTCCTAATTCTCACCCTGAAGAGTCAGTACCTTCAGGTATGGTGGGAAAGGCTGCAGTCAGATCTGAACAGGAGAGACAACACTGCCTGTGACCATCAACATCCAGAAAAACCCATAATCTGCATTGCAAATCAGTTCCCAATTCAGGCTGGGGCACCTCAGATTTATGCCAAAATCATTCCAGATCTATCACTGTTTCATTGATTTGGGTTTATTTCCCATCACGGCTTCCAGGGCCATGAAAAAGAAAAACAAGTTAAAAATTATCATAAGCAGATGCTCAATTACCAAAGGATAATTTTAATCTAACAATCTGAATTGTTATTTTAAAACGTATATACCCAAATGCATTTGGACTTATTCTTGACTGCAACAATTCACAATATCTTCAGTTCTACCTGAGGGATTTTCTTGCCACATTCCATAAAGAAACCAAAAGTGACAGTGTTATTATGTTGCTTTTAATAGAAATAGTCTCAAAATTCATGAGCTGCTGTCTTCATAAATATGTATTATGAAGTGCCTATTTTAATGTGATAGGCTGTTAAATAGCAGTGTTCTGGAATACCATACCTGGCTAAGGAAAATTTCAATTTTATGACAACTGCAAGTTTTAAAAGTTTTATTTCTCATTTCAATTTTCTTTAATAAGGCAGCTATAATATTACTCAGAAGCAATGCCTTTCTAGCACTTTTTCTGTCTGCTTCTATTTTTCTAAGCACACATATTAGACTTTAAGGATAAAATTTCAGATTCTAAAGTACTGACCCAATCTGCTTTGGAAAGTGGGCATAATTTTGTTAAAGCCTATTCTACTTTCCTTCATATTATTGGATTTTTACTGTTACTGATCCAAAAGATTGTTCAAGTGACAGTTTGGCTCTGGAGAAGTGAGCTACAAGGCACTAAATAGTAATTACTGCAGGTACAGGAAGCAAAGTTCCTTATCAAGGACTGAAAATTTAATAGGCAACATGTGAATCACAAACAAGAGAAATATTCCAAAAGAGATGTATGTGTTGTATTCAAAAAGGACAATCTCTTTTTTGAAGTTAAATTCTAAAATACCTGAATGAATCTCAGTTTGCTCAAAGCATTACTGGCTAATCATGCCTTTGTAGCTGCTCATGGAACGATGTCACACATATCATATATTATTTATTCCCGTGTAAAAACCTGGGTGAAGGAGCTGCATGGGTCAACTTTTCAGAGTTTTTCAAAGAGTACAAGGGGAGGGACAGGAAAAATAATAAATAAATGCAGACATTTTGAGACAAATGGCCACCTCAGAGCTGATTGTAGAAATAAGGAAAATGTAAGCCCTCAAGTGTAATAGTGTTGCAAATACTTGCTGGAGGGAAAGTACGCTCTGAACAGAATATGAGGGGAAGAACAGCTCCAAGGGGAAAAAAAAGAAGTGTGTATGGTTTGAGTTTAAAACCATAACTCATTTACATTAAGAGATCAATCAGTGGGAAAATCCATTCTGCAGTGTTAGCCCATCAGTGAACACGCTAATTGAACACAGAGCGAACGAGAGCCTGGGTGGCCCTCTCTTCTCTTTTATCTGCACAGCAAACCTCACAGCAGCCCCAAGATCCCACTCTCCGCCAGCCTGGTGCTTTCAGACGGGGTGACCATCCGAATGAGCCCAAGGAATTTCATCTGCAAGAGCGTAACTTCTTTGAAATTTATTTCCCTGCTTCTGAACGGGGCTTGAGAGCTGCGGTCAGCAGTCACCCAGGGTAGGCTGCTGCCTGGTCTGGTGCCCTGGCCAGGGACAGGAGCTGGGTGGCCATGCTGGAGCTGGAGCTGGAGCTGGAGATGGAGCTGGAGCTGGAGATAGAGCTGGAGATGGAGATGGAGCTGGAGACGGAGATGGAGATAGAACTGGAGATGGAGCAGAGGTGGCTTTGTCCAACACACTGTGCTGAGAGCTCCTGAAATAAACACGCTTTCGTAACATGCAGAATCATCCCATCTCTCCCCTGTGTTCTTTTGGCAGAAAGGCTCACAGGAAATATCCTGTTAGTGGAGATAAAAGGGTTGATTTACTCTGTTCCTGGTAATACATAATTGCTTAATCGCAGGCACATAATTAAACTCCATTGGGAAGGTTGCAGCGACAATGATTGCCCAGCAAAGACCAGTTCCCCCAGAGAGGCAATATTTGCATCAGCTGTAATTTTTTATAATGGGAACAAGGGGAAATGCACTAAAAAACCTGAATGTTTGGCAAGAGCTGTGAAAGCGTGGGGCAAGGGAGGCTGGACACAGCCAGAGAGGCACCAGCAGAGGAAGGGGAGATAAAGTTTTAAATTATTCCCCTCACTAACTGAGCTTTTTGTGAAAGCTGTCTCTATGCAAAAGCACTTCTTGTGTGCTGAGGAGGTCACCAAGCTCAGCAAGTTCTGAAGAGGGCTCTGATACACTGAGCACCCCCACAAACAGTGCCAACACTGGGCCCCACCTGACAGCATCCTCTGTTCAGCATCCTCTGAACGTCGTTCCTGTGGATGGCACGAGGCCCGAGGGAACCAAGGAACCACCACAGGCCAGAGCAGCTGCAGCACACCCAGGAATGAAACAGCAGATTCAGCGGGGAGTCACAGCTTCCCAGCACAGAGAGACCACCACCCAGTCTGTCCCCTATTGTAAGGAAACAGCCTGAAAGGAGCAAACAGAAAGCTGTGCTTCCCAGTGACAGGAGGCACTTCTGCAAACTGGTGCGTGAGTCACAACTCCTTTTATTGAAACTTGTTCTTCAGTCATCTGCAAGTCAGAGCTAAAGATACTTCTTAATTTCTTTGTCATGTAAATTGTGTGTCACTACTGTGTTAAGCACCCACCACAAAGGAACAGTAGTTTGCTGAGACTGACAGACTTGTGTGCATGTCCACAACACCAAGGCTTCCCCAGTAACTGTGTAAATGAATGAGGTCCTGTTTGTGCACAGAGGAACAGTGCGCTCATTTTTATCACTGGTGGTGAAAAAAGTATGAGAACTTAAAAACTAGATAAAGGCCTTCAGCCCACAAGAGATGCTGTGCTCCTAACAGGGAGAAGAGTCAATTCCAGTTTGTGGGACACAAGTCTGTAAGTGCAAGAGCATCACTTTGCAGCCTGTAGAGCAGTAGAAGAAAAACCTCTGCATCAGAAAATGATGTTTGCTTTGAGCTGGCAAGAAATATTTCAATAACAGGTTGTGGAGAACGTAACTTCAAAGTTCAAAAGTTGACAGAGTTTTGGAAGCAGTTGCTGAAATTTGCATCCAAAAGTGATTTAACTTCCCCAGTAAGTGATGTGTACACATGGCACACACCACTAAACCACATATGCACTCAATGTATGAACTCCCACTTTCTTGACTTTCCATTCCAGCTTTAACATTTTTTCCAGCATAAAAAGAAATGAATCAAGCTTGCAATAGGATGTGTGTATAAATGCCAAAGAAAAAATTAAAATCAGCTGCTGTTTGAAAATTACTGAGGCTGGAGTACTTTGTTTGGATACTTAATGCCCTGTAAATCCTGTACACCATTGTGGGCAACCAGTTAAAGGAAGAGCACATTAGGCCAAAGCTATTCCAGGTTTGTTTGGCTTTCTTTGGTAGTATGACCTTTTATAGCGACCAAAATGGTTATAAAATCATCAGGATCCATGGGGCAAACTGTTTTTCTGTGAACTGGTTCCTTAGAGTAAGGTAATTAATTTTAAAAGCATTTTCTTTGCTCCTGCCAAAGAGAAAACATTCTGGCCTGAAAAGAGAAAATGGGGAGGGTCATGATGGAGAATGCATTGCCTAACATGCTCTTACCCCCAACTTACTCTCCTGAAAAAGTAAAATTTTCTGGGACCATATGGAAGCAGAATGGCAACAGTCTGCAGTATGTGAAAGGTTTCTGCAACAAAACAGAATTCCTTCCAGCCTAAAAGTACAATCAAAGCATCTCACTCAAAGTTTTTAGGAGAAATCTTTCTTTTGAGAACTTGTTAATTATGGTAGGAACAAATTTACCAAAACAAATCTTCACTTTATGAATGCTGGTAGCTGTCATCTCTAAAAATGTTTAGCTTCAATACAGGAAGAAAACGAGACAGAAAATTTTTACGTCTTGTTTAATACCCTGAAATTATCACCGTCACTGCTAAATAAGAAGCGACACTTGGAAGAAAAACAGGCAGGAATTTTTCTCTTGACACTATTTAAAGTGAGTTCATTTGTACCTGTACAAGTAGATTTAATGGTAGTGAAAGATGCAGCAGCTTGAGCCTCTCCTCTGTTGGTGGAAAATTCCCTCTGTTACCTTTCTCTCTGCTCCCTTTTATTTTTTTCTTCTGAGTGGTAGCCAGTCTTCCCCAAAGACATGAGAAGGTGTATGTCCCACCACCACAAAACAAGTAGAGGCCAGGAAGGGAGCAGCCACTCTGAAAGCAGAGGTGCATGTCACCTTCTCTGCTACAGGATTAACCGAGCTAGCTGTGGAGTTTAATTTCCATGAGCATTTCCATTTTCATTTCCATGGCCTTAAGCCTTCCATTTGGTAGGAAGGACACTGCCAATGGAAGATACAGGCTGGCAGCTCCTAATTTTCATCAGGATTTGACAATCTTGGTTTGCTTCAGCAGCAGTGATGTGAGTAAAGCAGCATGTGCTCTGGCCTGTGGGTACCCAGCCTCTGCCTGCCACAGGGCAGCAGAGTGGATCTGTGTCCAGCCAGAAGGGTCACAGTAGGAACAGGGAGGAACAAGGACATGCTTTTCAAGAGGAGCAGGATGCATTTGCCTCTATCTCTAGTTCCCTCACACTTCCATACTCAGTCTGCTAACACCTGCCTAAAAAGCGTGTTGGATGTTCTGGGCCCAGTAAGCAGCACACCACAAGCAAACAGGAATGCTGTTATTCAGAAACTTGAGTGATATGATGCTGGGCATGGACCCTGAACTCATCTGCAGCATGATGGGCATCTTTCTAATGATATCCCACAGAGTAATCACAAATCATTTTGAGGCAACAAAACCCTCCTGGGATAAAAATGCAAGAGCACTGCAGTCAGTTACAATCACTTGGCACAGCCAGAGTTTTGCTCCTACTGGGATGAGAACAGGACCTGAAATATCAGGGCCTACTGAAATGCCTCATGGTCAGCATCACTGATGCAAATGCAATTAATATTTCTGCCTGGTCTATAATGACTCTGCTTTCCTAATGCAGTAGAGTAGTTAGAAAAGCAATGGCACATAATGGCACATAAACACTTTGGAAGTGGCTGTCCTATTAAGGTTATGCAAGACCCAGGGCAGTCCTCTGCAATGTGATGTCAGCTCTGGCTCCTGGCCTGACACACAGTTACACAACAGGACAAGGCAAGGGCAGAAAATGGAGATGCTCTGGAGTTATCAATTTTTTGAAATACAGTTTAAGCACATAGCATCTGTTGCCATCACTGGAAAAATGTTAGTGGTGGGGAGATTTGTGGTCACTCTCGGACATGATGGATTTTCTTCCTTTCCTGTATCTTATTCTTTATTCCTCTTTCCATGTATCTACCCTGATTTTTCCTCTCTGAGAGTCTTGGCAGGGCAGCAAAAGAAGCTCAAAAGTACATAGCTTATGACTGAGTAATGCTCTACTAAAGGCAGGGAATCTCTCTTTCTTTTTGTCGTGGTTTCATTTTCGTATGTTTTTTTCTTAGTTTGTGCATATGCTGTTATGCTGGAAGCTCTACTGATATTTATCATTCCCTCCACATTGGTTGATTTGTGCTGGTTGCAAGAAGCACGTGGTGGGGGGTTGGCCCAGCACTAGGGGAGATCACAGGCAGGAAAAGGAAATGTCATGTCAGGTTGCATAGGAAAGGGAATCAACACAAACCTTTTTCCTCACTGCCTGCTTAAGCTTGCTGCATCATAGCAATGAATGCTGAACATACATGGAAGTGCATCTGTGATGGAGAAGAACCCCAGGTGCCACCCTGGAGGATAGGTTCTGCTGGTCTCACTCCAGTGCTGTTTGGAGAGATCAGGGATCTTATCTGGGAGAAATGGTCATTTCTTGCATTAGCCAGCCTTTTTGAAACTTTTTGTCCTCTCTCAATTTGAAACCATGCAGGTGACCCTGGCTGATGATATTTTTCCATTAGGCTGTCTAAAGAGCTCAACTGTTCACTCAGTTGCTCATTCAGGGGAATGCATTTGCTTGACATGTTGGAGTCCCATTTACTCATATGTGTAGTTATCCTTTCCACTTAGCCCAGTTTAGGCCTTGTCAGAATAAAGATGTGAAACTTCTTAGACAAAACCAGTATTGGCAATGAAGGTTTGAATTGTAAGCACTGATAAAGCTCAGTCTCAAATAAACATTTTGTCTCCAATTATCTGCTACAATTTTATGTCTTATTTTATCTCTGATACTTACCAGCCTGTGTTAATTTATTTTAGTGGTATCTTGGAAGACTACATGACAGAAAACCACTCAGCCAAGGATTTCCCTGTTGGTGAAGAAAATCTCACCTGAAGCATAAAATGACCTATTCTATATGAAATCAGAAAGAGCAGAACCTTGTATTTGAAAAACTCTGGATTTTTGTGGAATATTTGATCCTGATCTGGCATGTGAGGCTCAGGCCTTTGTGGATCATTGTATGTTGGGAGGTTTTTTTGATGAAGAAAGTATGCAGTAATCCAGACCTGAATGGTCAGGATCCCTGCAAGTCTATGCATTAAAATAGAATAAATCAATTCAGAGAACTGGCCTTTTTTCCTTTTGTTTCATGTTACATCCTCAACATTTACTTTAACCATCCTCGGTAAGATTTTTTCCTGCAGGGTGTGTATTTTATACTCTGACAACCTGGTACAAATATTTTATTGTCAGAACTGGGACACAATTATGTTTGCAATCCAACTACCTATTGTGGATTTCATGTGTCTGAACTTGTGACTGTCTATGAAAAATTTAAGCTTCTTTGTTCCCCCTCTAGTCCTCACAACTCAATTGGAACCATCATTCAGGGAAGAGAGATCTTCTCAGAGAAAAGCAGCTTTCTCCTAATTTATAGAAAGCCCCTGGATTTCTCTGAAGCAATACAAATTCCTTGCATTTTATAAAAAAACTATTCCACGTGAATGTTAATGCTACCTCCAAATGATATATTTGTGTGTGAATATGTGTGTGTATTTGTGTGGCTTTGAAAAAAGCCCTTCACAAAATCTGTTTGCATCAGAGATGCAACTGGTGGACTTCCATCTGAATGTTGCTATTGTTCTCATCTCATCTCATCTCATCTCATCTCATCTCATCTCACATTTGCTTTTCCAGTCATTCTCAGATGCGACTTCCCAGCCACAAGAAATTGTTTTGAGTTGGTATCAGCCTAATTCATCTATATCTTTTTTGTTTGAAAGAAGTTTTTAGTGCCAAAAGAAAGGAAGGAACTTTGTTGCCAACTCTTCAGTTGCTATGGGGCAAAATTCAGGCAAGAGAGTAGATTTCCACAGGTCAAGGTCCACAGGCAAGGAAAATTTTTTTCAGAATACTGACTTTAGTCTGCCTTAACATAAATTGTCCTTACTGTGCTTGGAAAGAACATGAATCAGGCCATCCAGTGCTAAAATGAGCTGTCATGTCCCCACACCCAAGTCTGTCAGTCCTGGCACGATTTTGTCTAAGTGGTTCTTTAATACCTCTGAATATCTCTGGAATAGCTTGTTCCCCTCAGCAAGCTAGTCCAGGTTCTGTCTGCCCTCACAGTCCCCACTTTCTAGCCTGTAACTCTTCCAGGTCATCTGAGATCCTCAGTTTCTGGGAAATTATATGAGTTCAGCTGACATCAGTGAAGTTTCACCATTAAACGTTCTTTGAAGGTGCGACCTAGTACTGTCAAAATTCAGTCCTTTCACTTCCCTCTTAATTTTTCTCTGTTCCTACCTTTTATCTGTTGATAGATTCACAATGTTCCTTCCACTCACTTTAACATCTAAGCAGTGTGAAAGTGCTGATGCTCACTCCTACATACCATCATCAGCATTCAGCTCCCTTCTTCTGTTCATATTCCTGAAACTTTCAGATCTTTATCTTCACACATGCCCACTACAGCATTCTGCTGGGAATCTAAAAAATGTATCAGACGTCAGACATATAAAGAAGTTTCTGAGATAATTTTCCAGCCCTGTCTTTCTGAGCAAATAAACCTTTTTGTGACCCTCACCTGGCTTCCTGAGTTAAAATTTTCAGGAATTACCTTTAATACTACTCACAGGGCAAAAACTCTGCCAGTTCCTCTGTCATTATGTGTATCCACCCACCTCTGTCATGACCTCAGTCTCCACTGTCCATTTGGCCTGTTGCCAAAAGGGAACTTTTATGTTTTCCTCACTTTGTCCTTTTTTGAATGCTCAGCTTTTCAGAGGTGTCCTAACTCTTCTGGAAAGAAGAAGGCTGCTACTCCATGTGATTTCAGTCCTTTCCTTAAACCCTGCTCTGACTGCAAATGTCTAATTATAAAATATGAGGTACTACTATCTTTTTTAATTAACTTGACGAGTTTGAATACAATTAAACCATAAATCATTGCCAAATGCCCAGGTGCACGTGCTAACTTTGCAAGAAAGTCTTCCCTATCAGCCTTGTTTTAATTTTCCACTTGCTGATCTTCTAATTCCTCATTTATTAGGTCTTGGATAAGTAGAATGAACCACAAATGTAATATCATTTGAGTGTTTGGACAGACACTCACATCTCAATTTTATTTCCCACTTCTGCTTAGATTGTTTGTTATATTAGAATTCCAGCATGTCCTAGGAGTTGGCTAAAACCCCTACAGCTCAGCCTGCATCTTGCTGTGATATCTCTGGGATGTTCCTGCTATGTGCTCCTAGCTTTAGCAGAGCAGAGTATGGCAAAGGTCTCACAGTCATGGTTCAAATTTTGTGCCACAGCAGCGGTGCACTGGCAGATTGTGCTGGCACCAGCAAGGCACCTCCTTGGAGAAAAGGTTGCCTTGGTATTTTGACCACTGTGTAAGATACAGACAAGAGGAACAATTCTTGCCTAGGTTTGATCTGTGGACAGCTGACAGTTTTGCTCCTCCAGACAAGGGATGCTCTTAGCCATAGATTTAACTGTAGATACCTTTTTTCTGAAGCCTAAATTTTCCCATCTTGGAAAATGGGAAATCCCATCTGATTTTCCCAACAGTCTCCTGCTATGGAGACTGTTTATTTGGTTGTTGTTAGACTCATTGTTTATTTTGGACTTCGATTAAATAAAAACATATAAATGTTCAGCAATTACACAGAACTGTTTATAGATAGCAGTTTGCAAATGATTTAAAGACAAAAGAAGTCAGAAGCTTGTTTGAAAATCTGGTTGTTCATAATTCACATGGTCTCAAGGTCTTTTTAGGGGTTTTTTTTGTTCATTTTACTGTTTGTTTTTGTTCTAGAAATAACTTTGTGTAGTCTTGCTTCATCTAGTAGGCTCTTGTGTCTATTGCCACACACTTCTGTTGTGAATCTGCTGTAACTTGTATGCCTTCACTTTCTTACCTGCTCCATAATTTCCTGTGCTTTCTTCTGATACAATTTATCACTTCATCAAAAGAAACCTAATGCTGATACCCTCCAATACTTAGGTAAGTACCTTAACACAGAGAAAATGTTGAATTTGTATAGAGGGGACCAGGGTGATGGGGATGCTTCAGTAGGAATATTAACCTTCAGGGACTGCTGGAATGACAAGAGATTACAAAATGGACCAGTATTGGCAAATGCCATATAGAAATAGCAGATGTGCTCAGTTATCTCCATTGAAGATGAAATAAATCTCACATTTTTTCCCATCCATCTGAAAATGCATCTCTGCAAGGCAGCCACCAGCAGCTAAACATCAATGAGAGCCAGCCTTGTCCATTCAACTCATGCTGAAGACATTCACAAGGCTACCAAAAATCTAATGAAAACACTTCTGCTTTGGGCCATGACCAGAGACCTGGAATCAAAGCAGAAAAAAACCCCAAAAACTTCTTACTGTTTTGTTCTCCACCTGCAGAACCACTGGATAACTAAATGAGAACAATATGTCCTGGCAGCAGGTCTGAGTGCAGGCTTGGGGCAGAGCCCAGCCTGGCTGCCAAGCAGCATCATGCACCAGAGATCTCTGAGATCTGCTCCTCTCAGGGTGCTAAAAACACAAAAATCTCCTTCCTCACACCTTCCCCGCTTTTCTCAGAAGCAGACCAGATCCACATAATTAAATAAACTGACTTCCAGGAACATCAGCATCTACCTTGAAAATGGAGGAGACTAGAACTGCCACAAATACCTTGCTTTTTGTAGTGCTGCTGAGAAAAGCAAAAATAGGTAAGCAAAAGGAGAGTAAAATGTAGAACATAGAAGAAACCCACAAATATAAGAGATTTCAGCTCCTAACCCTAACAGGACAACCCCAAGAAATCACACCATGATATTTTTTTTTTTTTTTTTTTTTTTTTTTTTTTTTTTTACCTACTTTTTCAA
>VWYN01008834.1:34330-55558 GCA_013400075.1 Hippolais icterina | reverse complement strand
TGGTGATCACCACATGATCACAGCCATGAATGTTCAAAGGACAATGATTTTCTCATCATGATAGAAGGAAAAATACTCTGCAAGCAAACTAGATTTCCCTCAATTTCAGCAAAAGTATATTGTTACAAGCACAAATACAGCAGAGAATATTTTCACCAATGGTGTTAACTTTGAGAACTGACAAAGAAGAAATAGTAAAGCTCTTTGTGTCTGGTGCATGCTATTTAAAGAACAATGCTGGACATGCTAAGGTGGGTAGACAGACCATCACACATCTTATGTGCAGTTATGGATTTGGATTTGGATTTGGATGAATTTGTGTGGTATGTAGGCCTTCAAGTACCTTGCTGGTAAGAAGAGAGGAATCGAAAAGAATTTGATCCTTTATTTAAATAGTCACCTCTGAGAGAGCTAGAATGGACTACATACATTATTTCAAATATGACTCTGAGTTTGGTATGAGGGCTTTATGTGTGATATATTACACTAAGAAGGTCAGAGAAACTGGAATAACACCTTAAAGTTCTTCTCTGGGCTCTTTTCTTAATGTTCTCCATCTCCAGCTCTTCAATTTTGCAGATAAATTTGCACATCCCTTTAAATAAGGAATTATCTATTGATTAGAAAACACCAGAATACCAGAAGTGAACAAGAGGCTAAACAATACCACCTCTTTATTCCAATGGAATATACATTTATGCTACTTCAAATTTCTCACTTCTAATTTTTTTCGTTTTTGTGGTGTTACAAAGCTTTGCACTATAGCTTCTGGGGTTTATGTGCTGCAAAAAGATTTTTCAGTAAAATAACTTTGCTTGGAAGTAGTTCATTTTCCTGTGAAACCAATCAGAGCACTCACCAAAATGAGACAAACTCAGGAATTTTGTCTTTCACCCTGCTGTCATTCAGAGCATAGACCTTATCTCTTCTTGCCCCATCAAATTCCTGCATGCTCGTCACACTTTCTAATGGGCTTTTAAGTGAAGAACACACTTTATGGTTATCAGTGTGAAATCAGAGTTTCAGATCCTTTTTGGTAGGATGGAATAAACTCAGTCCTCACTCACTGAGGCTTAGACTGCTTGGCTTAAGCCTTTTTCACAGTGGCTTTGCAAAAGCTTGAAAAAAGGTGGTACAAATTTCTTATGGTTCTTTCATACACTTCTGTTCATCTTTCTGTTCTTCTGTACTTGTGTTAATCTCATTTTTGACCACCAGCTACATAGCTGAAAATATTAAGCTGCTGAGTAATAAATGTAGAAAGTCATCGGCAGGTTAGGTCAAAGGTCCTGCAAAAATGATGAAATTAGCAAAAAAGTGACACGCAGATGCCACAGAGGAGGCCAAAACAGGCCAATCAAAATCACTAGCTTTGTCTTCTTAAAGCTTTTCATCCCAAGATATGCAAGTGCATCTGGTCTGCATTAGGGTGTTGGAGTACTGCCTATGGATATAAGCCTACATACCTTGGAATACATTGAAGAACAAGGATGAGTGAGAGGTTATAAATGGTTCTTAATTCATGTATGGATCCTAGACCTAGAGCAGGAACATTCTCATTTTCTCTTTGCTTGTCTATCTCTTTTTTTAACTCACGTTTTCCATGGAAACTAAACATTGCTGAGAATTAAGTATTGACAGAAATAAGCTATATTTAATGGAAGGCAGAAGTTTGTCTATTATGCCAGCTCTAACTCTGACACCATGATCTTTTTTCTTCGAGGAAATGACAACAAATGTAAGGACTTGCTTGCCCTTGTGCATGGCTGACCTCTGCTTGTGCTCCTTTTCCTGGGAGGAGAAAGGCAGACTGCTGCTTTTGGCCTTTTCAATGCACCAGGAGAAATGGAGGGGATTTCATATGATAAAGCAGCTGTGACCTGCAGTCATCTTCTCAGTGGTCACACACCGAAGAGGAGGAAGAAGTAATTGAGTTGCCTCCTAATATCTGGGGTGGTTTGAGAGCAACGAAAGAAGAAATCTTGTCAAACCAGATGCAAAGCTGTGGGAGCTGTACAAAGAGGATGGGACTGCAGAGAGAACTGGGGGGAGAAAAGCTCCTGTGCTGCGTGGAACAAGTTTTGATGCTATAGGTCCCTGACTTGTTTGAAGTACAGCCTTTCTGTATATTTCTTCCAGACTATTGCTCTAGAGTTTGAGTGGGAGAAATTACTGCAAATCCAACAGTCCCATGGCTCAGATATTTTGATGGACTTGGACTTTGGTTTCTATTGTTTGAAGAGCTGTTGCCTTCAATCTTGGATACAGACAATGTTACTGCAGACATGAGAGAGGGACTCTCTGGTCTAGGGCATGCAAAGAGAGAGGATATTACTCATTGCTACTATGAAGCAGAGACATTTTTTGGAAAAGAGTGTAGAGACTATGACCTACTCCATTCCCCTGAGTCTGAGGGCAGGAAGTAATCCAAGAATGATAGAATAATAGAATAATTTCAGTCCTTTGTTGCTATCACAGAAAGCTTTGGACAGATGAAAAAGACAATTCAAATTTGAATGGATTTCCATTATTTTGCCCCCAGAACTGAAGTGCTTATAGGATATAAGACAGCAATACCTAACAAGCACTGATTTCCCTCCTCCTTGCTGTCTTCCTCCACCACATTTTGTTTTTGTTTGTAAGAACAGATTGTTCTTCTGAGATGTCTCTGAGCCTGGCAATGCCTCAAAAACGCACTGCTCAGTTATACAAGTGACAGTTATGAACACTAAAGCTGGCTGGATACATTACACACCCAGTTTATCCAAGATGTAATTCAAGACAGGCCATTTATTCAGTTCAACTACATGTAAAGCAGAGTGACTCTGTGCAGGAATGCACAAGATCAGGAAGAAGGCTTTAAGTAGTGTTCATTCATGTTTGCACATGTCTTGTACGGAAGTACAATATGTTGGGGATTTTCTGGGCCAAATCCTTCAAGTTGCTTCAACTTACTTTCTGCTAGATAAACACAATAAATCACAATCTTGTTTAAAGGTAGAGCAAGCCAATTTCTCTCATAAGCACAATAGCCTCTGCAAAGTAATTTCCTCTTGGTCCAGTCTTGTTTGCCTACTGCAAAACCAAACCAAGTAACATTTAATGAAGGAGAAGAGAAATCTTCTCCTTCTTCTCTTAGGAGAAGATTTTGCCCATAGATGTGGGCAAAAAAAGCAAATTTTGAGCTATGTGCTCAGCTACTCAAAGACAATTACATTTCCTTGGTTTACATGTTAACTCTTTCTCCTTGTTCTCACCTTATTTCTGTTCTTACCAACCCGGTTTTAGAATGTACCAGCACATTGATCTGCAGGCCAAGAACTGTCATTTGCAAACTTTTGGGAGCTACTGATCTCAGAATCATAAAATCATTAAAGCTGGATAGGTGACCACAGCAACTGAGTAAAAAACAATCAAGGAAAAAGGGAGCTGAGTCCACCACCCAGGGAAGGATGGGGCCTCAGGGCAGGGTCCTTCTGTGTAAACAATCAGCAGAAAATGTCAGGTGAGCTGCAGAGTGGGCAAGAAAACCTGAGGGTGCACTCAGACCAGAGCAGGTGGGACAGACTCTGGCATGGCAGGGGAGGCCATGAAGACACTTTGCATAGAAGCAGGAACAGATCATGTTCACACCACCTGTGACCCCTGGGATGGGGTCTCAGGAATGCCAAGCACAACCCTGAGGACTTCAGGGCTGATGAGCCTTCGCTGCCCAGGTACTAGATTCTCTGCAACTGAAGAAGTAAGGTTTATAATTAAGGAGAATTAGGCCATGCAGAAGGTATAAAAGCTCACATTAGAAGGTTATTTTATGACACTGATCATTAGGCAATTGCTTGACATTAAAAAATAAATAAATAAAAAGGTCAATATGGCATTTCCATCACCTAGTTTTATTACACTGAGGGATTTTATACACCATGTACTCCCTGCTGGGAAATATGACTTCTAAATGGCTTCTTCACCCCTCAAGGGTGTTAATACTCTCAGGGTTCTAAAAATGAGTCTTGCATTTAAAGCACACCCAGAAAGACTTTGACTAGTGCCCCTATACAGGAAAAGAGGGAGTTTGTCAAAGGAGAAGTAGGGTCATCCTGAGCCCTCACTTAATATTGGAGGCAAAGCGCATCCCACCAGTTTCCTTTAACACAGAGTTCTTTAATATGCCAACACATTCATTTCCATACTCCCACCATGATATCTTGGATGCTTTCCTAGAGGCAGCGTGACAGCCAAGAACTCATGCTTGCCATCATCACCCACTGAAACAGAAGAAGTGGACAAAAAGGTGTTGTGATGTTCAAGCCACTCGTGAGCAAAATGGAGCTCTGATATCTCCTGGGGTTAAGGAACATGGACCAACACTGGACAATGACCAAGTGCATGAAACCATCCAAATCCTTGTATATGTGAGTGAGTATGTATATAATTATGTTATAAAACAGGAACTACAGATAAAGAGATTTAGGAGAAGAGGAACAAACTATGAGGAAGAAGAGCAGGGAAAGAACATTTGAAAAGAAGCAAAAAAGGCCTCATTTATGCTTTTTTAACACCATAAAAATGTCTTGGTTTGTCACTTTGCTGGAGGGAGGAGGATAGGAAGGCAAGTATTATATTATCCAATCGATAACAGCTGCAAATGTGAATCAGATTAAAAGAATGAGTCATTCCCATTCTCATGGTCAATTACCAAAGTCCGCTGAGGCAGCTGATGCTAGAAGTTTCATCAGTGCAATTCCATGATCTGTAGTCCTGAGGGTGACTCAAGTTATGAGCAGTCAGACCTTGGCCCATCACCTGAATTGGAAAGGGATTTCCTGCCCTCACCCCACCGAAGGACTAGGGTTATGATAGTGCCTCTACAGGGGAAATGCTGGGCCTGTTGCAAAACCCCAGCACTGCAAAGAAGCAGCAGCACCACTGTACATCCTGGTTTTTGAAAAAGAAGTGTGGAAAAGAGATGAAGCACAATTCTGAATGAGCGTTGAACCCTTCTTTTCCTAGATTTGGATGCAATGTTTATCAGAACAAGAGAGCCATAGGCAGGATCTACCATTTGTCCTCTTATATATTTACTTCCCATCAGTAAATACAGGGGTTTTGGTGCTAGCTTCTCAGTTGGAACTGGAGTCAAGACAGATATCTCAAAATATTTCCCTATGATCTCTTGGATATTTGCATCAGTTTTGGCTCTTGAAACAGAACAAAGGCAATTTCACCTCTCAGAAGAAAAATCTGCACCTCTCATGAAGTCATCTCTATTCAAGAGCAACTGCTCACAGCACACTTCCACTTCCTTCCCTGGACTCTGAGGCTGCTGTCAGCTCACATCCCAGCAGCTAAACAGAGAATTTTGGCTCCTCTTTCTGCCACTGCCCTGGGCCAGAGAAATCAAGGGAAGACTGGAGAGCACCAGCAATTCAGAGGAGTGTTTTCCTGTACAAAATATCTTTCCCAGCTAGGAAGTCTGTTTGCCCTTTGGCAACTTTAACTCGTTGCACAGAGAGTTTCATGGTGAGTGTTTTTGCAGAAAGGCAGAAACTCTTTTGACCGAGGCATATTGCAACACCATCTCCCTTAAATAACTACAAGCCCTTATTATTCTCATCCCTCTATTTTATTCTAATGAGGCATTACCCCTGCAACCCTTTTGACATTTAGGCAAAGAGGGGATCTGGTAACTAGCCAGATATTGCATTTTTAGTGGAGGTTTGCCTCAGAAGCCTTGTTTTTCTAAAGCTGACCTGTTGAGTGATTCAATAGGTTCATATTAATATATGGCACAGTACAGCTCCATTGGGTTAGCATCCTAAATCTGCCAGATGGCTCATTAGAAAGATAAGCAGCAGAAGAAAATTCACTATCAAAGATTGCATTGTGGCAGCAGCATCCATCAGCCTGGAGTTTACAACAAATAGCTGCCATGCCTTGGCATTTTTGAGTGCAATGCAGTTTCAACCAGGATGCAGGAGAAGATCAAATTTAGAAAAGTAGGGCTTTAAATAGAGGTTCAGTTCAAAAATAAGTGTACCCTTGGAAGTTATGTTCCTATAACAAATTTAGAAACAAGAGCAGAATAAAAAATTTACTAGCATTCTCAGGTGACAGGCAGTGTAGTCAGGTGGACATCCCTGAGTATGACATGCTGTTTCAAATACAGACTTCCAGGAAAAGCAGGGCAGGACGATGCCTTCTTTTTCTGTTTATTACACATTGCTAAGAACATCAGAGATGTGTGAAAAACCATAAATCTTCATATGTAGGCAATCTGTCTCAAATGGCCTGACAGCTCATGTCTATAGTTTTGTGTACTTACTGGTTGTCTCCTGGTTTCCAAGTAATGAGTATCTCTGTGGCCAAATTTTCAAACCTCTGCTTCCAACTAGGCACAGAAATAACAGCCTATTCAGATGTGTTCTACCTATAACAGCCTTGAGCTGACATGTTTGGACAGATTTTTAAAAGCAGTTGACAAATAATATTCCAACAATAGCCTGAAGAGGACTGGGCAAGATACTGGGCCCAAAAATTTTGTGGTGGAAAAAGTACATTATTTCCAACATCTAAATTTCATTTCAAAGAAGCAAACTTCTTTGTATCAGAACCCAGGGAAGAAGGAACTGAACACATAAAGATGGGTGTTTGTTTAATTTTCAGAAGGGAATCATTTTTCTGCTCACTGATATTCTAAGCTAGATTCCATCTAATGTTTTGTTTACTTGTGAAAAACATTCACAAACAAAATGCAATATTGTATGATATGTTAACAACACTCTTGTGAGTTTAAACTATAACAAAAATACTTTCTTCAAACTTTTAGCTTGTTGGATATGTTAAAGAAAGTTATTTGTTGTTGACTTAGGCTGAAATTTTCTCAGCTGTTTGAAGAATTGACACAAATCAGAAAATCAATTTTTCATCTGGCTTGAATGCTTTTTTTTTTTTTTTACTGCTTTAGGTTTTTTTCAATCTATCTCCACATTTAGATGAGTTTATAATGAGAGAGAGAAAATTTAGTCCTATACGTTTCCCTGAAATACAATTTACTGGATGAACTGGGCAAAAAGAACTTCCTGCTGCTGCAGGTGATTGTATCTCAGTTAGGAAACATGAGGACAGACTATCATTTCATGCAGATAATGAAAGTATAATGGACCTACTTAAAGAGGTCTATTCTTTCTACTGTGTTTAAAAATTTGCTTAAGGAGGAGACAGGTCGGGTTTGTATATTGCAGTTGTTGTATTATGCAATAAGATACATTACGCTACATTTCTCATTCCTTATTGCTGATGTTTTAACCAGTCCATATCACTGATTGGTTAGACTATCATATACTTATACTATATGTTTAGATTACTTATACAGTTAAAAAAGGAAAGCTTTCCATATATGCTTTCTTTTTATGAAGAGAGAGTAAAAATGTAATGAAGCTTGTTTTGGTAACAGAAATATGGTGTTAAATACAGGAAAAAGTGGTTTGTGCTGCATTATAACCATTGAACTTCTGTTAATTTTAGTAATATTTATGACAATTATCTTTCCAGTTATTGAATCTGGTCTGGGTGTACCTTTAATTATGTAGTTGATAGTTTCTCATGGATTGCTTTTTAACAGCTTTGTCAGAGAGCTGAACAGTGGGATTGAGTGCAACCTCAGCAAGTTTGCCAAGGACCCCAAGCTGTCAGGTGTAGTGATGCCATCCAGAGGGACGTGGACAGGCTTGGGAGGTGGGCAGTGCAAAGTTCAATAAAATCAGGTGCCAGGCACTGCACCTGGGGCAAGGCAAGCCCAAGCACAAATACAAACAGGATGGAGAATAGATTGAGAGCAGAGTACAGCCCCTGGAGTGGGACTGGTGGGCGTTGCTTGACAAGAGAGGCTGGACATGCCCCAGCCATGGCACTCCCAGCACAGAGATCCAAAGGTGTCCTGGGCTGCACCCAGAGCAGTGTGGGCAGCAGGGCCAGGGAGGGGATTCTGCCCCTCTGCTCTGCTCTGCTCAGACCCCACCTGCAGGGCTGCATCAGCTCTGGGGTACCAGCACAGGAAGGACATGGACCTGTTATTCTGAAACTTATTAAAAAGACATTTTAGCAACAGCACAGTCTTTTGTCAGAACCAGCATGGGTTCGTCAGAGGGAAGTGCTGCTTAACCAGCTTAATTCCCTTTTCTGAGAAGATCACCCATCTGGCTGGCCAAGAAGAGACAGAAGATGTGGCAGTTTTGGACTCTAGCAAGCATTTTGATACTGTTTCTCACAGTATCTCACTGGAGAGCTAAACAAGTCGGTGATATTTTGGGTGACCAATTGCTTGATTCAAAGAGGTGTAGTAAATGAGGTCACATCCAGCTGGTAGCTAGTCACCACTGGGTATCCCCAGGCTCAGTTTTAGGGCTAGTACCATTCAAAGTTTTTGTAAATTATCTGTATCAGAGTCAAACAAACCCCAAACAAAACCAAAAAGCTAACAAAAAAACCCGAAAACTCAATCAAAAAGCCACTCCCCTTCAAAAAACCAAAAAAGAAACCCAAACCAAAAAACAAACAAACAAGCAAAAACCTACCACCAAAACCAAGGGGGATAGAAAAAGGGGAAAAAAAAAACCCAGGAGAGAAAGCAGAAAACCTTTACAAGAAAGCAAAGTCAAGACTACACATGCTGCCTGGCTAAAAAGAGAATTCAAGATGACACAAGAAAGTCCTGATAGCTTTCCAAAAGCAAGGGTAAAAAAAGAGGTGTTAAAACATGCAGAGATGAATAGAGCAAGCAAAGAACCCATGGCAAGCACAGACAAAGAGAAACATATTGCCAGTACATTCTGCCTTCTCTTCAGGGGCTTTCAAGGACACCAGGAAAAGGGAACAAGGGAGTTCACTAAGGAAGAAAAAATATTCCGTGAACACCCTGTTGATCCAGAAGACTGCTGGTGACAAAATGCCTTTGACTCGTAACACTCTATGAAATTTGCCCAGAGCAGGGTACCTCAACCCCACTGCTGATGTTGCTGTGTAAGGAGACTTTTGCATACAGTCAAAATGTGGGGATGTTTAGGGGTTTCACACCTCTTGTGGATGTACCTTTCAGGGCATGGTATTAGGGAGGTCTATGCACAACCCTTCTACAAGATCTGTAAAGCAGGAAATGGAGGAAGACATTTCTGCAAGGACAGTAAGAACTGACACTAATCTTCATGGCCACTTCAGAGTTTTTGCTAAGTTCTTTCTTCTCTTTTGCCATCTGAGCTACTTATGAACCTATCCCCAAATAAGCCCTGAGAGACCCCCACAGATCCTTTTCCCTGCATTGTACGGTGTGATCCCAGACCATGGGAAACCACAGGCCTGAGCATGGCTGAGAGATGAAACACTCCTTGAATACTGCCCACATCTCCAGGGCTCATCCTTGTCCGTCGTAGAGGAGTCAAGGATCCGGCTGTGCTGCTTCCCTGGCTGCTGGCAGATCCAGCTGGGGTGGTGATGCAGTGTCTGGGACACCCCCTTGCAGACTGGTGTTAGTCAGGCAAGCCCTGCCACTGCCAGGCAGTGACAGCTCCCAGAGATGGGCACTCCAGGCAGCCTCTCCCCACAGGTGGCAGCAGGGCCAGCGGGATCTGAGAAAGTGAGTGCTGCAAGCAACAACCAGAAGAGGATGAAGCACGCTGTGTAAGCACCCTGTGCAAACAGCTGATGGGCCCTTTTGTGGGACATACTCTGGGAATTTTACTTGCATGCCAGAAGAGCTCAACTGAATAGGGAATCACCCCTGCATCCATTTTAGCGGGATAGTAAATAAAGCAATCATTTTAATTACAGCAAAACCATGTCAAACAGCTAATCTTTGGCAGATGTTTTTGCAACTTGGCTGGATTTGAATGGATTCATCTTGCACTCAGATTTGAATCTGGGTTTTACCCCTTAATACTTAATTTCTTTACCATTTAATGTAATTTCATTCCATGCACCCTCCCCAGCAGGGACTTCTGTCATGACACAGAGCCGACTGGATGTCATTGCACCATTCACTTCATCTGGGCTACCCCTCAAGATCAAGGATATTTGTTTGCTCATGTCTTTATGTATTTAGCCAGGCTGAAAAATCAGATTTTAGAGAGGGACACAAAGAGCCTTAGATCTTGAGCAACAATCACCAATGAGCTTTTGATTCCTGCACCTGCTTATATTGATTTGCTATGGCTTACAAACTCAAAGCTCTCTTCCCAAGCAGAAGGACAAGGAACACCTCCTTTGTTCATTATTCAGATTGTTCCATCTTGTCCTTCAAGATGAAAATTTGTGATTTCTACACCTTTCTAAGGTATAGACATTGCATTTTTCTTAGAGCTGTGATGAAAATAGAATTCCTTGCTTACTCATCAACAGAACAGCAGAAGTGATAGGGAAACACCACTGAAGGATCACCCAAAACAATAGAATTTTCGTCTTCAAAAGAGCAATAACATGGAGTTAAACAGAATTGCAGAGTTATAGCACAAATCAACCCACCTGCCCCACATTGCATTCCTGAAATTGCTCTCGTTTACAGAAGCTGTCCTCTGACTGCACAGCAGCTCCCCACAGTCTGCAGACCCTTTCTCTAGGCTGTCTTCAGATATCCTTCTCCAGAGGCTGCTGCACTGCCCTGTTTCCTACAGTTTTTATTCACACAGGCTTTTATCCGTGCTCCACAGTCAGACTCGTTTTCTGCTTTATAGCAATAAGTTGTCTCAAATAGTCATCAGACTTTATTTCCTAATTAGAGACATGTAGGCAGTACAACATACACAATGCCAATAACGTAGCATTATTTATGGTTTATGGATGTTTATCTAGTACCTGCCAAAACTGTGACTTTTATTCCTGCCTGGTATAATGTTTTGGCAGTCTTTTGACATCAAAAGAGAGATAGCTAATCCTCATCCACGCCTCAATGAAAATCAAAACACAACACTCCTCTGTAAACTTGGAAAGTGATTACCACTCAGTGCTGCACAGAAATTACAATGCAAAGAACAGAAGAAAACAAAGATGGGATTTTATTTGAAAGGTCTGTCTTAAGACCCTAGAATCCTATTCCATCCATGCATGTGATGGAAAGATTTTAGCAGGAACACTTTTGCTAAGTAAACAATGGCAAGTAAAGACAGAAGGAAAGTATTCTCATTCCACTGGCATCTAAACAGCAATAATTGATGCCTAGAAATTTGTCATGAAGAGCTTTCATGTTCTGAAACTTCATAGACCTCCTAAATTTTAAGTTGCCTGTATTTAAGGTTAAATGAAAATGAAACTATGAAAGATGCAAAAGTGACCTCCTGGTTTTCCCTATATCTAGAAAAATATTAGTGTTCTCTTTTTACAATCACATAGCAATTTAACCTTGCTAACAGAGATTAGTTAAATGAATTCACATTAAAAATTATTTTTAAATATTTTCTACCTAGCTGATTAATATTTTGCAGTTCCGAAAGTTCAGTTCCAGCCATATTGTTTAAAAAAAAAAAGCTTCAGATAAGTTCCAAAGGCAAATACTGAAAAAGTGAAATAGAAGCAATAGAGAAATCAGTCACATCTGCTTGTCAAACTGTTTTCAATTTTGAATACACATGCAGAAGACAACACTCAAAATTTCCAGTTTCATATCTTGCAATATCTTTAGAATATGTGTCTTCATCTTTCAAACTAGAGTAGAGAAGAAAGTCATAAAAATACCAAATTATGCAGTGGAAATCTTCTGGACTGGTATCTGATAGGAGGATTTACCTTTCAGGTTGTATATGCAAAGTATTATTTGTATGCTTCAGAAAATATGCATGGCAGATCCTACATAACTGTGTAACTATATATGTGTGTGTGTGTGTGTATATATATATATATATGTGCATGCCATAACAAATCTGACAAGTGTTATGACAAAAATCTGTTTGTTCAGGGCAGGGTTTCAGAATAAAAGAGTTTTGGCCGAATTGAATCATCTTACATATTTAAATCTGCAGCGATGTTGAAGTAGGTGAAGGTCTTAGTGCACTTTCAGAAACAATTTCCTACTTCTAACTTCCCTCCTCCAGAACTACCACTCAAGGGCTGATGTGTAGAAAAGAAGAGAGCTTGTGGATATTCCAAAAACAGATATCCCTTGCAGACATGTAAAAGTAATTCCAGCTAAAATGGTCCCCGGGAGAGACAATAGAAAGAGAAAAATTACCACAGAGAATATACAGACATGCATAACCTGAGATGGTCTTGACAAAACTTCTGAAGATGTTGCCCATTTTGGATAAGGAATGAACCCCAACCTTTCACAGCCCCAGCTGTCTGGGCAGTTTAACCACTCCACTTGCATGGATCTGCAAGCCCTCACTGCAGAAGCTCCTCACTTCATTTACTGCAGCACTATCATATTTCACTGAATATGATAAGGATATGCAAGGATAAGGAGCTCAGGTGGCTGATTTCCCACAAGCTCTCTGATGTCTGTTGCAGAGCTGTGAAGTGTTCTTGATGTGATTTTTAATTTTAAAGAGTTGCTACTTATGACCTCCAAACCTACATCCCAAACAAGGACACGCTCTGAATTTATTCTGAGAACTAGAAGAAAGCATCTCATAATCATATTGCTTTCAGCTGCTCACACTCTGTGCCTTCAGCTTTCTAGCAAATTATTTTCCACAAGGGTTTCTGTGTGAAACTTCTGCTGTCTTATATAGAAAATGTGCTTTATCTCTGAGGGCACAGGAATCTTAAAACATGGATCTTGTGGATAGTTAGAGAAAAAAGAAATTTATCAGTTTAAGTGGACAAGAGGCAACAGCCACAAGTCATAGCAAGGAAAATTCCAGTTGGGTATAGGGTAAAAAAAAAAAAATATTGCCATATGAGTAGTTTAAGGACAGGCCAAGCTGCCCAGAAATGTTGTGCAATCTCCATCCCTGGAGTATGCCAAGATTTGACTGAACAAATTCCTAGCAAAGCTGGCTTTGAAATCAGACCTCCTTGAAGCAAGAGGCTGAGCTAGATGACCTGTAGAGTTTCTTCCACTCTCAGCTATCCTGTGGCCTCACATTCTTCCCACAGCATCACCTTTCAACACAGCTGGCATGCCAGGCTCCATCCCAGAGCAAATCCTGGGAACAAGCTTATCATGTGGCACTGTGCAATTCACATCACAAAAATTTTACTATCACTCAGGTTAAACACTTGCTACCTTAATTTCATCCTGATACTTCATCATAAATTTTCATGTGACGGTTATAATTCAATTAAAAAATGAGCATTACAACTTTTAAATATGCAAAGTATTCCCTTTTGTTATCTCTATAGTAAATCATTCATATCTAAAGCTTAATCTTGCCTCTTAAATCACATCTAAGCCCCTAAATAATTTTCCATTTTCTTTTATTATTTGGCTGCTGTCCAAAAGCAGATGGTAAAGGTAAAATCTTGGCTCCTCTGCATCCAATGGAGCATTCTAAAATTGGTTTTCATTGTGTTAGATTTTCATAGAACCATCATAGAATAGTTTAGATTGGCAGGGACCTTCAAAATTATCTAGTTCTGGCCTCTCCTGCCAAGTAGACCTGGTTGGCAAGAACTCCACTCAACATGGCCTTGAACACGTCTAGGAGTGGGGCATTCACAGCTTTTCTGGGCAGCAGGTTCCAGTGCCTCATCACTCTCTACTTCCTCCTAGCATTCAATCTAAATCTCTCTTCTTTTAATTCTTTAAATTGTTCCCCATTGTCTTATCACTATTGTCCCATTCAAAAATCAGTCTCTGCCTCTTCTGTAAGCCATCTTCAAATATTGGAAGACTGCTATATGGTTTAGTCAGAACCTTCTCTGCTACAGCCTGAACAACCCCAAATCGCTCAGTCAGTCCTCTTAGGAGAGGTGCTTCCTCCCTCTGATCATCTTTGTGGCCTCCCCTGGACTCACTCCAACAATTCCATGTCCGTCCTGTGCTGGGAGCCCAGAGCTGATGCAGCCCTGCAGGTGGGGTCTGAGCAGAGCAGAGCAGAGGGGCAGAATCCCCTCCTTGGCCCTGCTGCCCACACTGCTCTGGGTGCAGCCCAGGACACGTTTGGCTCTCTGGGCTGGGGGTGCCATGGCTGGGGCATGTCAGCCTCTCACCCCCCAGCACTCCTAAATCCTTCTGGGCAGGGCTGCTCTCAGTGAGATCATCTCCCATCCTTTGCTCTTTTCTGGGATTTCCTGGTCCAGGTGCAGCACTATGCACTCTGATTTGTCAAATTCTCCCGGGCCCACTGCACAGGTTTGTCCAGGCCCCTCTGGATGGCATCCTGTCCTGTAGTGTCAACTGCACTGCTCAGCTTCGTGTCATCTGCACACCTGCTGGGGTTCTGCTGGATCCCTCTGTCTGTATCACTGATAAAGATACTGAGTAGTACCAGTTCCAGGACAGCACCCTGAGGAACACCACTCTTCACTGGCCCCACCTGGACTTGGAGCCACTGGCCACAACTCTGCCTGAGTCCATCCTCCCAATTCCTTATCCACCAAATAGCTCACTCTTCAAACCCATCTCTCTCCAGTTTGGAGATAAGGATGCCACGTGATGAAAGCCTTACAGAAAATTAGATAGATAATACCTATATCTGTGATTAATCTATTCTTGTGTATTTCAGTTAAAATTTCCTGGAACTGTCTTGATTTATTATTTTTCAGACTGAAAACAGATAGCATTTCTATACATCTGTATGCACGCCTAATTCTGATTTTTCAGTGCAATTCTGCTCACAGTTCTCTGTATTTGTCTCTCCAGAAACTCTAGGTAAGATGTCCTTGACCTCTGAATATCTATGAACTGAGACTCAATTTATCCTGATCTCCAGAATCCAGTTCTAGTTTTACCTATATTCTGTGTCTGGAGCCCCAGTCATATGGTCTGTTGTAAAACCATTTGCAAGTCATGTCAGTTAATTACTGGGCAAAAGTTCTGTATGTCCTTAATTGTGACTCTTCTTCATTCTTTCTATTTGGACAGTATGTGACTTCCCAGAAAGAAAACAAGCCACAAGGCCAGTCTGAATTCCTTGGTGATCTGCTTTTACCACATCTGACTTTCTTTTATTAGATATATGCACAATTAGAGCTGCAATTATGGCTCCTATTATCCCATCCTTACTAATCTGGTGACAGATGTTCCCTCTGGCATTTGGTAGTTCTTAGATACAAGATAAGACAGATAAGGTAAGGAAGGTAAGATATTAACTTGGATTGTCAACACACCGTTGTCCAACGACAAGCAGAAAGGTTGAGTGATCAGGAGAAGTGGAAAAAGAAATTTTTATGCTCATCCATGGACACTGAGATTCTAACAGGGATGAAATAGTACATGTGAGTGCATTTATGGAAAACCAGATGAGGGCTGCCGGATGGGTGGAGGCATATACAGCATTTTTTAGAAAAATAAAACTGGCTGGAAATAACAGCAAAAAGCTTACACATGGAGAGGAAAGAAAGGGATGTAGAAATAGAATCTTTTCCTCACATCAACTAGATTGTTTTTTCAGGGCTTTTCCCTCCTTCCTAGACTTCTTTCAAGCTTACTTAACAACAATTGCTTGGAAGATAATGTGTTTGTCTGAGATTACCAGAAGGCATAAGTACCCCTACAAACCAGGTTCAGTATTCAACACGAGAAATTTAGGTCATTCAGTAGGGTGTATCAATGGATCCAAAAAAAGTGATGGGGAGCTGCAGAAAACTCAAAGAAAAACATCTCAAAGGAGAGGCTGTTAATATGAAATCATTCTAGAAAGTGTGAAAACAGGGCTCTACTTCTAAGAATAGTCTGAGGCAGCAAAGAAGCAAGCAGGGAATCTGGATGCATGTTGTCACCTACTTGCCCTTAGCAATCACAGCGAGGCAAGCTCTCATGTCAGTTTTGCATATTGAAGACGGAGTTCCGATTCCAGTGTGAGAGGAGAAGAAGCAGGGAAGAGAAAAACTATTACAAATTTTTTTATAGTATCAAAATCCATAGAAACTGAAGTAATTAGTAAAGATTTCCACAGCAACTTCTTCATAAAATGGAACACAACTAACATAAAACCCCCCAGAGTTAAAACAACTCCTCTGTGACTGAGCCTCTAGGCTAAACTGCATTTTCCCTGGCCAGTACAGATCTCTGTATGAGGTATGCTTCTCCAGCTAGCCTGAATTTTCTGTGCCAGAGTGCATTTCTGAGTAGACTAAAGAAGGTCTTTATAGGCTCACCAAACTGATATCCAGGTCAAACTTCAAGTTTAGGATTCTTCAGCACTGGGGCAAAAAATGCAGCTCTTCCACCCCACGCTTAATAAAATGTCACCAGCCCCCTGCAGAGGCAAACATATTAATACACTAGTCTTGGGTAAAATAATAAGGCATGGGAAGGCTTTGAGCAGAGACACTGCTGCAGACCTGCTGGTCCCATCTATGCTGTTTTTGAGCTTTCTCTCTTGTTCTGTCCTGTGCCTTCTCTCCCTCCCTAGCAAAGGTCCCTAAGGCATATCCACAGAATACGAGGCATGTCTGCACTGCATACACATTTCCCACTTCCATCTCACAAAGCCACTAAGGCATATTTCCAGTTTCCCATAGCCAAAAAAAAAAAAAATTTACAAAAAACAACCACCACAACAAGAAAAAAAAATGCTCCCTGCAAAAATCCACCAAAAAATTTTTAAAACCTCAACAAACAAAAACCCCACCCCCATACAAAACAAAAAGAAAACCAAAAACACCCCCAAAAATATGAGAGTGAAAAAACATGGAGAGAGGATGTGAGTCAGAGATGTGTTCTCCAGGCTGTCAACCTTTCATTCCCAGGGCTGCTCTCAGACAGCAGCAGTACCTGTTTGCACCCACACCTGGCATCCCACACTGGTCTGCAAGGCTGGCACCTGGCCCTGAGGATAGGTACATGTGCGTGCTTATGTGCACATGTGCATACGTGTAGATGTGTGTGTGTAAGGCTAATTTTAGGCAGAAGGTTCCTGCTTGGATGCTGAGTCAGGGAACCAGCTGCTCGTTGTCAGGTAAAGCTGTCTTCATCCCCAACAGGAGGCAAAACAAGTCACTGCACTCCAGGAGAGCTCATGCCTAATTTCCTCACTTGCAGAGGCCATTGGATGAGAAGAGGAGCCAAATCCAAGCCTGTCCACAGCTCCCACAGCCACGTGGAGCTCAGCAGACAGGAAAGCTCTTGCCTCGAGTCCTGTACTTCTGCATTCTCTGGAGCTGGCAGCTGGTGGAAATCAGGTCAGAATGGCTGTAGTGGAGAGAGTAGTGAAAGAGGAGCATTGTTTAAAAAGGTGCTTACTTTAAAAGTCTTGGTGGATGCCTCCAAATGAACGTGTGCTGGAACTGGCAGTGTTTTGCCCAAGGAAACACAGGCCCCTCAAAAGCCATGTGTCACTGTGTCCCTTCAGATCAGCCTCCAGATCAAAACGACAGCTCTGCCTGAGACAACCATGCATATGATCTAGAAAGAAAAAGGCAGTGGAGCTGCCACAGGGAGAATCTGGTAAAAGAAGAAAACATAATGGCACTGTAAGTTCCCTGTGGCAGTTCTGCCTTCTTGCAGCTGCCACTTTCACCTGTGCTCCCGTCCCTGAGGCTCCCAGGCCAGCCGGTACAACCAAGCCAATGAGAGACTTAGTTCCAAGGTTGATCCAGGTATATCTGGGAAGACCTTCCCAAAATGGAGCTCTGGGTCTAACCCTGATGAACTCCTATATCCTCTGAAAAAGAGACACACCCCTCACTTTCTCTACAACAGTAGGGTGAAGAACCAACAAGATGCAAACATCAGCATCTTGTGACAAAAAGGTTTGGGTGGAAGTATCTACTTGTGGTCCCATGACCTGGGCTGGCTGCCTGAGTGTGGGAAGGGTGGAGACTGGGGTGTGGTTTCTGCTTGCAGAGCCAGGAGTCAACCATGCAGCTGAGTCCTCCAGCTCTTGCAAAAACTCAATCTGCAACAAATCAGTGTAGGTAGCACTGGCCAGGAAAATGGAACTGGTGTACAGCACAGAAGCAGGGGTGCAGGAGGGTTTGTGTCTGTGATTGATGACTTTGGTTTTGAGGTGCAGAGGCATGTTTTTAAGTGAAGGCCAGTGTGATGCCATCAGCTCTCTGCCATAACTGAAGACTATGAGGCTAACCACCTTGACAACCTGAAGCAGCATAAGTTTCATGCTCCTGAGCTGTCCCACCCCTCCAGTGAGCAAAAGGGAGCAAAACAGCGCCTAAGGGAAAGTTTTGTAGGGATGAGAAGGTCTGTGTGTCTTGAAGGATGTCTGATGCTCTTGACAAAACCAGTGGTGTCTGGCTTTCCTCCACATGCAAGGATACCTGTTCTTGTGCAACAGCTGCTGGTGCTTTGGTTCCCTGCTGCTGTGGCAGGATCTGTCCTACACCACTGCTCCGGGGCAGCAGCTCTGGCAGTGACAGCAGCTGGAGGGAGAAAATGGGGTGCCACGAGCATGTGTGTGGCCAGCAGTGGCTACTTGTGGCTGCTGTGAGTAGCCTGTGCTGTGCAGCTGCTGGTGAGCTACGTATCCCAGTCACAACTGCATGCATGAACTCTGCCCCCCTGTTCATTGGAGACTTCAAGGACAGCACAGACATACTCTGGTCTAGAGATAAAAGTCTGTGTTGACTTGTTTGGTTGGATGTGTCTGTAAATTACAGTCACTCTGATATAGCTTTTAGTGGTGCTTGGGGGCATCCATAACCCTGGAGGTTTCTGCCCAGAGCTGCACTTCAGTGTTTCCCTAAAATGTCCTGAGAGTGATTCAAGACAGAACTTCACAAAGCTGATGGAAGAAGTCATGAAGCTGTGGTAAAGCATTCAGGGTCTCATTTTCTCTGAAGTGACCTTAAGCCACTGCATTTCTTTGGCTTCATATTCTCAAATATAAAAGAAAAATAAATATGCCTTATATCTCAAGGGTATTTGTAAGTTTTGCCTGTTAATTAATATAACACATACAATTATGGTAAATGAGCCTATATAAACAGATAAGAAATACTGCTGTGTTTAAGCAGAGGAAAATGTCATTAAATGATTGTCAGCAGAGACTGCAAATATACTGGTTTCTTCACAAAGTGGTCTGTTCAGTGCTGTGATCTAAGTAATTATGTCTGACATTAGATCAGTCCACAATGCATGGAAACAAATCTTTTTGCAAGACTGTCTATTCATAGACTATACTGCAGGCAAATGTGAGCTCTGCCTCCTCCTACTCCAAGCTAAAAACCCATGAGGGTCTATTAGTGCAGAGAACACAAGGTGGGTGCCACAGGTAAGCTCCAAGAGCAAACTGTGTCTGCCTGCAGAAACTGATGGCTGAACCACTCTCCTGGCCCTCATTGCTGCAGTGTGACAGCTTCCTGCAGAAAGCCCCTGCATTCTCTAATGCAACCACAGCCAATCTGGGGAAAGTAGTTTGAAGCAGCTAAAAACGCAGCAAGTGAAAGGAGGGAGGCACAGTTCTGCTGCGCCTGTGATGGATATTTGCTGACTCCCGTTCATTGGAATATTGAAGCACTTTTCACTGAAATCAGAGGAAGTCAGCTTTGAAAGAAGAAAATAATGCTCAAAGAAAGGATGTTTGCCTCTCTACCAGGCTGATTTTCCACAGTCCATTTCTGTGTATCTGAAGCCAGGCATTGATATCAGGAGCCCTGGCACTGAGCACCTCTCTCAAGCGTGCAGCACTGGCAGCTGCTGCTGTCAGCTCCACAAATGGGAGCAAACCCTGCAGTCTCTGTGCAGCCACAGACCACCAGATTTGACCTAACTCTGTTTTTCATTTGCCTCCAATGTTTCAAAGCTCCAATAGTCCTTAAATAGTCCTTACACTTATGGGAAAAGTAATTAATTGAGCATCAGCAGCTGAAAAGGTGTATTTCTAAATAAACTGCTAGAATTCATTCAAGAAGAAATAGGATCCAATGCAAGTGCCTGAGAAGATTCTTTAACAATACTTTTTCTCTTTCAAAGTCTCTACTGCCTGTTGATTTTATAAGAGAAAGATTTTTTTATTCCTCTTGTTAAAGAAAGTCCTACATTTAGAGCTCCCATTTTAATCTAGATTTCTGACATAAGAATGTCATGTTTCTTCATGTTTAATATGTTAATAAAATATGCTGTTGACAGATACTTTGCCAGTAGTGATTTCCCCTGGGGAAAATGAAGTAGTATAGACTTCCTTCCTCATCTGAGAAAAAAACCCAAAACATTCAAATGTGTTTTTTCAGGCAGCTGGTCAAGGAAGCAGGTGTCAGACGCACAAGAAAGTCTGCAAGTTCTGCATCACAGCCCCCTTCTTCCCCTGCCCAGCTGATGGCAACACCTGACACACACTGAGACTGCTCCTTGTATTAGTAAGAAAATACTTCCTTGTTGCCCTGAGGCGCATTTAGCCTATACTATATATAATTTGACAGTAATTTCTCCTGCAAATTGTACAACTTCCAGTTCACATTGTGTTTATTTCCTGCCACAGCTATCTGTTGTTTGTGGAAGCAAACATTTCTTTGCGAGTTGTCCAGCTGCTCGGTTTGGATACTTGGCAAGCCTGGCTATATTTTCTAATTTCATAAATCTTTCCAGCCTTCTGCCTCTCCCATCTTCCCTGCAGCATTTTATCTCTCTCCCTTATCCCTACAACTAGCTCACTAATCTCACCCATCATTCCCAAATCGGTATCAAAATCCTCATCCCTCCACGCATTTAAACCCTCCGAGGACTTTCTTCCCTCACACACTGGGCTCTGTTATGCTCCCTGGCTCGCCCTGCCCCTGCTGCCCCAGCAGTACCAGCCTGCTCTCTGCACCCAAGCACAATCTCCCCTTGTTGCAGCAGCCACCGCTGCCTCTCCCGCCCGCGCCATCTGGACCCGCAGCGCTCAGCTTCGCTGAATCCCGCGGCTCCCGGGGCTCATCTGCTTGCCCTTCCCCTGACAATTAATTTCTTTCCTACATCCACTGCCTTTTTTTTTTTTTTTTTTTTTTTGGGGTTGGTTTGTTTTGTTTTTTTTTTTTTTTTTTTTTTTTTTTTTTTTTAGGCTGTAAATCAAGGATTACTGTTGCTCTCTGTGAAGCATTTTAGGAACCAAGCTGGATTAGGCAGTCTACAGATTGAGGTGAAATCGTGTATTTTGTTGTCTTAAGGAGCGCTTGACAGGCAGGTCCTGCCTCGTGCACCAAGGG
>VWYN01008834.1:9838-32897 GCA_013400075.1 Hippolais icterina | reverse complement strand
CATTATCAGCAGATATCCCTGATGATGTAATGTGTGATATCATTGATGAGCCTTCATGGCCTATTATCAGCAGATATCCCCAATGATGTAATATGTGATGTCACTGGTGAGCCTTCATGGCCCATTAGCATAAGATATCACCGATTATGTAATCTGTCATGTCATTGGTGAGCTTTCATGGCCCATTAGCAGCAGATATCCTCCTGGAGGATGGACGGGTGGAGAATGAGACAAGAAACACTGCCACATCTGGTTTTAACAGCTGGCCCATTATCAGAAGGCATCTGCCCCCTCCTCCCTGGAGTTACAAGAGATAGAGAAAAAACATCTCAACTGCTTTCAACAGATGAAATAAAATACACTTTTTTTTTTGGTTACATAACCCAAGGCAGGAGGTCGGACGTCCCAGTTGTTGTACTCTCCTAGTACAGTCAGAGTATACAGAAAGGAAGGAAAGTTGAGGATCTTGGTTTGTACAGCAAAGCAAGATATTGAAAGCCATATCTGAGTCTTGGCTATATTCCTGGATCCAAACTTGCATTTTAAAAAATATGTAGGAGGATTTTTCTTCCGCACTTCATCCAATGCCTGCCTAGTTATTTTAACCTGGACAGGATTCCCTCAACCAAGCTGCCATTTGCACAGACACTGGCAAATGTACCTGGAGGGCATTTCTCAGCCCAATTGACCTGAATATCAAAAGCTACATCTGTTCTAGGAACACTTCCCAGTTCTGGAACACCAATGGATGACCCAGCCCCATCTCTTTGCAGCATTGGTGTGTGACCTGGTCAGCCCTGAGCCCTGCCAAGAGAACATGTGCCATGGCTGAGAGATACATTGCCCCTCAGCTGGATGTCCAGAGCTGGGATTTGAGTCCTTCTCCAGGAATGCAGTGTGGCATAAAACCTGGGGACACTGTGTGCTTCCTTAGATTGGCAGATTGGCCACTCCTTCCTCTTATCACCTTTGATATAATAAAGATATTAACAATACTTCTGACTTGATATCTCTTTCTCATCCAGAAAAAGACAGGGACTGTTCCTAAGCCTGTGCTTTGGCTGTACCTTGATGCCGTTTCAGACTTTCACGTGTCACATAAATAAAAAAGCATAGTAATATTATATATTGCTAGTGACAGAAAAGGATCTGCACGGAGAGCAGGGACTCAAAACCCACATCCAGCTTTGAAACCCAATGATGTAGCGGTGCTTTTGTGCAATTCCAAGCAGCATCACTTTTCTGGCATTTGCAAGAACAAAGTTGTTTTCCAAAGTCAGATGGCAAAGTGGGCTAAACCTCGACGAAAGGCTAGGCAGACTCCCTGCTGATCCCTTTGGGTTACATTCAAGGAAAATCTGCTGGGCTAGGTAAATCATCACCAGTAAGAACATTTGTTCCTTTGGTCTTTCCCAAGAACCAGCTCATACATGTTTGGCAAAGCACCAGGAAGCAGACACCGATATTCCCCTGCCACACGGGAGTCAGCACAACACGTATCAAGCCTGCTTGCCACTTATTTGCAGCTTGAGAATATGTAGCAGTCATAGGGGCTGTGCTCTTGATCTTCTTCCAGGACCATTTACAGAGTAACAAAATAAGATCCCCAGTGAGCTTTAAAACACCAACTTCAGGCATTATTTTCTGATACTGATGACCTGCTGGAATTCATATCCAAGACAAATCCTGCCAGTAACCCGGACAGAAGTAGGGCACGTCATGTAAGTGATTTGCACACCACCTGCACAAAAGCCAAGAATGGGTTTCTCATTTACTCAGAGGGAAAGTTCATGCATTGTTCCATTTCCTATTAGTACTACCCTTAGGGGTGGTTTCCAGTGGCAGTGTTAGGGTCCCTGTTAGGCTGTTGGTTGGTGCATAACAAGTCCTGAAGAGCTTAGACCACTCATTTGGAGCCACACCTGCAGGGGTGAGTGGGAGATAGCAGTCTGATAGGGACAACAGAGATTTCTCACATATCCTTGTGTTATTTTCCTTGAAATTAAAATAAGGAGTTGCCCTAGTTAATAAGCTTTAAGTCCAACTTTCCTTTAGCCACAATAAAAGAACACTGCCGTTAATCAGCTACTCATGTAACCACCACTGAAACCCTGGAAATTAGAGCTGAAACGAGAAGCAACCCTTATCTGAGTGCAGCTGTATTTTGCTTTCCTGAAATGTAAATGCATTTTTTACAAATATGTTCCTGTATAATCCAAGTTTTACTTGTAAGGACTTCCTTCTGAAGTAATCAAAGTTACATTCAGGGAAGATGTGAAAGGCAGAACACAAACTGAGAATATTCAAGCAAGACTAAAGCAGTAATATATGCATCATGTAAAATGATTTAAGGAAATGAAACGAGCTGTGCTAGAAAAACTATGACTAAGCAAGCATTGTCTTCTAAGGATGTTTATGTGCTGCTCCATAACCTTCCCCTCAAACAGCTCCATTGAAATAAACCCAGCTCCCTCCCTACTCCTCATCTGCCTAGTCATCCACACCATGAAGGGCAGCAGGTGTAACCCAGAAAACCAAAGCCAAAAGCAATATGTAAGAATGGAGCTCTGCTCACCATGCTTTCCATGGGGTACTCACCTGATACTCTCTACCACTCAGGACCTGATCTTCAGAAACCTTATAGAACTCCCCTCGATTTTCATTTTTTCGGATGTCTCCTTTTGTACTGTTCTTTCCTGAAATCTGCAAACAATAATTGGAATGGGAGAAGAAGAAAGGCCAATAAAAGTAGACAAGCATAGGATAAATGAGAGTGCAAATATGTTCCGCCGTTCAAAGATCTGGTTAAATCTGAGCAAAAGACTAGTAATTTATGAGACAGGACAGGGTATGCACTCCCTGAGGTATGAGACATCCTCAAACCGCATGAAGAACAAGATCAGTGTTGCTGCTCAGCTTCCTATTTTGTGGGCTGTATGCTGACCCCACTTGTTTTCCTTTCCTTGACCTGGAAAACTGAGATGGTGATTATGGGATCATTCAAGGACTTTGAATGTAATGTAGCTTTTGAGGTTAGTGGGGAAGGAAGGAGGGTTATTTCCATGTCTTGAACAGCTAGCTGCTGGTAAATTTTCATTCATGTGCCTAGTTACCTTAGAATGAATTTCTTGTGTGTATTTGCAGCCTTATGAGCCTCTTGCAGCTTTTTCAGTGCTGAGCTAAAGATGGGCCACAAGTATTGCATTGCTGAGAAATAGCCTCTGTGATATTTAGCAGTCAGAGCGGTTGTGTTGCCAGGCATGCTCTGCACTGAAGTGATAGGCATATAACAAGCTGGCTGTCTGGCTGTTACATGCCACAGATTAGTTGTCATGCCTTGGCCAAAATAAAAAAGCATGAAATACTTCTCTCTTTACTGAAAATACAGCACATTGTAATAAAAGACTGACTTCTCTCCACTCTTATATTAGTAACTTCCATTATATGGTTTTCTTAAGAAACAGTCTTAACCATCTGATAAAACAAATGATTTCTGCAGTATCTCAAGTCCATAATTTGTTTTGAGCTGCATGAATTAAGGATATCACTTATATCTCTTCTGTGATGATAAAAATTACCACAGAAGAGCACTACTCATTCACTTTTATCGACTTCGTGGCTAAGAGAGTTTCATCAATGTCACTGCATGCTGTAATTTGCATTTGGATATATTTCAGCTGTAATAGGGCTAAAATCACGAGTAACTAGGCAACTCCTCTTCGCATTCTGGGAGTCTGTCTATTTCAGTACAGAGAATAATGTTAGTAGGCATACAACTGTAACAGAAAGACAGTTAACCCCTTTTCAGATTCTATGAATGTGGCATCTCCTAATTCAGCCTCAGAAACACAAACTATTCTGCACCTCCTGTCCAGATTTTCAGAAAATTTAATTAGGTGTAATCAGTCTGTGGATGGAATTCTCAAAGGTCATTTTGAGATGCTTGGATGGGAACAAAAAATCGACAGCATTAAAAAGACTGTTTACATTAATTCTTCTAAAAAAGTCGAAAACTTTCTCTCAAACTTATAGAAACACAGGCATTTTGCCTCTTTTGGTACATTGTACCCGAATCAGTTAAAAGACTGTAATCAGTTAGAAATTGTAAGAAAAATTAAATCTATTTTTTGAAAAATTCACAAAAACCAAAATACCGAAACAATACCAACGGCAACAAAATCCAGAGGACACTTCAAAGTTTACGAAATCCATTCTGCATGTAATTTGTGAGCCACTTTTACATTAAATCTGGCATAAAAAAGGTTTTCAAAATTTTTAGGTTGTTTTTTGTGACGCCATTTTCCTGTATATCCTCCTGTTTACGTACTGTGCAGATGTACCACAAATACTTTTTTTATTTGATTTGAACAATACAATACTACAATCGAGACTTTTTTTGGGCATCTTAAGGTTGTCGTCACTTCTTATCTACTGAGTCTTTTTCCAGGTTATTGAGAGGTGACAGTCACCAAGGAGTGCCTTGTAAAAACCTGAATTTTCTGTCATTTGTGGAAAGCCCTGTTCAAGACCTGTCACAGTGGCAATTACAGAGTTGCAGCTGACGTGATTGTCGACACCAGTGAAGAGAGGTCTGTGAGAAGAGAGAGAACTTCTTTTAACAGGTCAATTATTACAGCTGGAAAAAACTTGATTGAGTTGCAAAGCCCGTATCCCTCAGGTCAGAAACTTGAGGAACAAAATTAAATTCTAAATACTCATTAAATATGAGGAAGATGATGCCTAGTGAGTGGCAAAGATCAATATTCTCATTGGTCTCACTCTCACACTTGATGGAGGTAAAAAGGAGCTGCTCCAATGCTAGGAATAACTTCCCAGCCCTGGTTCCTGCTAGGTCTTTCACCCACACCTTTTTCCTAGGACTAACTCTTTGAATTTAGGGTTAATTAAGCAATTAATTTCTCTAAGATTCACTGGTACTTGTTTTTTCTGATTTTTGATTGAATTTGAGGTTTTTCTGTATGTGGTTGGTTTTGGTTTGTTTTGGTGCTTTTTGTTTGGGTTTTTTGGGGTGGGCTTTTTTTTTGTTTGTTTGGGGTTTTTTGTGGGGGTTTTTTTGAGTGTGTGGGTTTTTTTGTGGGTGGGGGTTTTTGGTTGGTTGTTTGTTTGTTTTTTGTTTTTTGTTTGTTTATTTTATTTTCCCCCTCAGAAATACATAGACTAGGGAATATAGAAAACTCCTAAAAATGCCCAAGTCTTCAGGCTAGTTTTACTCAGTGATGAGAGATGCTTGACCCAAGGACAAGAATGTTTTCTCAAGCACATCAGATCTACCACCCCTTGGAAATGAAAACAGCCAGTGATGGATTATGCTTCTGCAAAATAAAATTTTAGTAAAATAATATCTTTTCCCCTATATATTTACCAGCTCCTATGTTTTTGTTTCTGATTATGATGTGACAATGGAAAGCACATAAAACTCAAGCAGAACTTCAAAGCTTCTTCAAAGCTTCCTGCTGTGATGATAACTAATTCTTCCTTGATTGTAGGATGAGACTGGAAGATGATAATGCTGTATGTAAAAGAAAAAGAGGCAAGAATTCCAGATAATGTGGAAAGAAGCTTATGGAATATTTAGCTCCAAAATGAAAAGTTCTGTACTGATAGACAATTATTAAATGATTGATGACAGTTCAGTTGTCAAAAGAAAGAAAAATCAGACATTTTATAAGTGATACTCAAGCCCACCTCCAGCACAAAAATCTGTTATGTACGCTGTAAGATCTCGGCAAAAATTTTTGAACAGTATTTATATTGGTTCAAGTCTCCTCAAAATGGCAGCCTTACCAACGAATAGTTACATCCCTCTGCCATTCCATGGGATTTGAGTAAAAAATAGCAGTGCTTTGGGAAGAACAATGCAAAGGGTGTAACTTTTTCCTTGCAGCACCATTAGAAAGACATTCTCCACAGTACGTGGTTTTCAGCTCACTAAGAACAGCAAAAAGAGAGAAGCTGCTGTCCTGTATTAGGCAGAGGGGGTTGGAAAGTGCAGCATTTCAGAAGCATAATTTGATGATGTGAAATTTCACAACAGGCACAGATCCAATTTAAAAGTGATCATCCACTGGGATGAAACAAAATCAATGTGACATTTACCAGCTGCACCATAAAATTGACTGTTACTGGGATAGTTCACTTTAACGAAGTTAGCCATCCACAGATTCCTATATCTAAAGGCTCTAGTGTACAGACAGTAATGTGCTTTTGTTGTATTTTTTAAAACCTGAAATTTAAAGTGGCATAATAAACATGCTTTTTGAATAAATGTTAGTGCAGACAACAGTGGATGACTTCTCATGAAAAACTACGTTATCCTTAAAAATGATATGTAATTGAATTCTATTGGTTTCTCCTCTTAAAAAATAAGTGTAACTAAAATCAAGTGTGAAATTATGGCAACCTACATTAAAGTTTGCCTATAGTGTAGCTTAGAAACATACTTAACAGTAACATTCAGACAGTGAGTAGTTACTACCAGTATTTTAAAGACAGCAGTAAAAATGAAACAAAGAAAAAGGCACTGGTGTTATAACTACTGTGCTGGATGATTCAGCTGCCTCACAAAATGCAGAAAGAATGGGTTTTTTATTTTATTTTATTTATTCAGAACAGGTCATGTCAATGAGGCATTCTCTTGAACCAGTGAAACTGCGAGTTTAAAGGAAATGATACTTCTGCAAAATATAGTGTGGGAGTCAGGAATCTACTAATTCCACCATCCGAAAGAATGTAGATTCTATTCTGGCAAATGTACAAAGCAACAGACTATTTATGGCTTCTAGAAAGAAGTTAGAAACCTGAAAAGGAGTTAAAAGTTGAGAATTTATTAATTCAATTCTATAATATTTCCTCTATTTACAAAATCGTCCTGCTTTGAATGCAGAAACAAAATAACCTTTTAAATGAAACCTTGTTGTGCAAAGAAATGTTGGATGGCTCAGATGACAGTGAATTACAAAACCCATCTAGAGGTTCTTCACAACTATCCTGGGAAAACGGGAGGGCCACAGTTTTGAATCCTGGATGGACAGTAACCCATTAGCCTTCAATAAAGACATGTTTCTGAAAAGAACAGGGGCAAATGTATCAAGGGGACAGGTAGAAAGGGAGGCAAACTGAAGGAACAGCACAGAGAAAGTGAAAGGATTTACCCCCCAGGTATAACCATTTGAAGTGATACAGGAAGAAATGTTTGGTGCCGAGACTGCAGAGCTACCCATAGACCTGCCTAAACACTCGGTTAACATTACAGACACCATGTTTCTTCTTAGAAACATTGAGAGAATGTTTCTTCTTAGTACTGCAGCTGAGAGAGAATGAGTTTCTCTTCCACTTCTTAAATTTTTCCCACCTTAGAAGTAAAAAGCTGCGTGACAGCATGCTGTAATTTTGATGCAGAACAGTCTGACACATAAGACCCACAAGACAAGTTATGATTCAAAACCTTTAGAGACACGAGCAGGTGATCTGTGGTCAAAGCTGTCCGGCACCACTTTCTCTTGGCGTGGACTTCATCCTTCCATCTCTCAGACAATGTGAGTGTGACTTGCATTGAGTACTTTACAACAAAGATCAAGTTGCATATTCCATGCCTCAGGCTATGGGCAAGCATATTATGCCCATCACCCTTGAGTAGTTTATTAATTTCCTCACCCATCAGAAGAGGAAAGAGAGAGTGTGCAGAGTGTGATGAAGTCAACTGGTGCTCGTTTGGCAATAGTTACAAATTTGCATCTCTAAACGTTCAGCTAACATGATGATGAATGCAGGGAAAGGGTTTCTGAATATTCCATATTTTACCACTTTTAAAAAATATACACAGTGCAATAATGCTTCTACTACAGACATAACCATTGTCAGAATGGATGAACATTTCCTAAGTCTCCAATGTCAACAGACCATAAGAAAACAAAACTGGCAGCAAATACAAGCATAGCTTGCATTAGGAAAGTTTCAGTGTCATTTATTTGCTTTAGTAAAATTACCAAAAGATTTAATCAAACAGACTTTGAAAGTAAACAGATCACAAATATGCAGCTTCTGTTCCTTGTTAAGCTGAACGTATTTTTATTGCTCCATTCAGATGACAAGCAGCTTTGATATTCCCCTGATAAGTAAATGGTCATCTCTTGGAAAGAGCAAAGTTTAAAAGATGAATAGCTTGCACACATATCTGATCTACTTTGAATTGATTCTGTGTGGTTTCTTCAAAGCAAATTTAAAGCTGAGAAAATATTAAGGTGACCTAATTGTACAAGCTAGAAGTAATTTTGATCAGCAAACTCTCTGCAAAGTAAAAGATGTTAAATAAAATACTTTGAGCCTCTTCAGTCTATTTTGGACGAGTGAACTGAGTTACCCTGATAGAAGCAGAATTTTCAACACTGTTGAAACAGAATTGATTGAATATCTCTGTGTTTTGAATGTGGGTGGAGTTATCCTCAATCTGTATTTAACTTTAATTCATTAAGATGATCTCTCATTCATACTTATCAAGAAAAAGAATATAGCTGTCAGTCAGAAATCCCCAGAACAACAGGGAGAAAGCTGATCAAAACCAGATATTTCCCTTGAAACTATGAAAGGAACAATGGTAGCAGACTCAGAATGACTCTGAAAGGATGAGGCTTCTGAGGCATATGTCAAAAATCCAAATTTTGTTCCTAATTAACAGCTCTTCACACCATATGAATCCTAGTTTTATTAAGCAGTGACTTAATACAAATAAAATTGATCTGTGAAGAGTTACATAAACATCCTACCACAATTAGCCATCCCCATTTTCCTTTATAAATGTTTGTAGGAATATCCATTCTTACCACACTGGCTGGGTGCCAGTTACCAAAGCTATACAAATGCACTCAAGACAAGGAAATCCTAAAATATTGATCCTTGGTAGTGCCTATTCCCCCAGAACCTGATGTTCCACCAGGACTTTAGCTTCTAGCAATGAGGACATTACATAACATTCACTAACATCCTTCATTTTACTTAGAAAAGGCTGCTTCCTGCATGTTTCCTAGCACTATAGCACAGTTAGTACACCAAGACAGTTTGCACTTTGCAAACACTTAATAATCTAAATTTTTGTTACAGGCAAACACTAGATTGTTTCAGGGAAAAAAAAAAGAGAGCCCACTCTTTCTAGACTGTTTTGCTCCCATATTCTTCTTCCCTTCAAACATTCTCTGTTTTGTCAAGCTGTAGAAACACATTCTATACTCTCTCCTGTGTTCACTTTCCTGAGCAGACAGAGTTCTGTGTCCTGTGGTCTCCTGACCAACCTGCTTCTGCAGGGCTCTAGCATCTCTACCATATATAAGGTATCAGGAAATATATAATACATCAGGAAATTATTTTCTGTGTGATTGATTGAAAACAGACTTAAGCAGCACAGACTTGTTTGTTACTGACAGCCTCTCCTATTTCTTGGGCAACACGGCTGCCAGTTCCCCCCAAGATTATTTGTTACCCTTAATTTCCCTCCTCTCTTCTATTTCTCTTCAAGATAACGCAATTTTGTTTTCAGTCTTTCTTCTCTTGTATTTTCCTCCTTAAGCACGTATCAATGCTGTCATGATTCCATTTCCCACGCCACTGAATACCTTCTTTAATTTCATCAGGGGCTTTTTTCCCCCTCTTTTCTATATGTTTGAAGCATCCTCTCCACCTGCACTCTTCTCTGTCTCTTCACATCCTATTTCCCTTCATGGTTAGTAGAATGTTTTATCTGTTACAAAGCACCACAAACACTCAAGCTGCCATATAAATTACACAATGTGCCAATGAAAATAAAGGAAAGAAAATACTGCAGGCTGAATAGTCTCTGCTCAGCTGCCAGAGCTTCCCTTGTTCTTTTAGAGCTGTCACAAATGCTGAGTCCCATTTACCAGCACTTGATTGACCTGCTGGCACTGCCAAAATGGTTTAATGTCGTTTAGACATAAATCTGAGTCAGGCCATAGTTTTCTGCAGTGCAATGCTCTCTCTGAACAGAGTCCTATTCAAGGGGCTTGCAGCACGTGGATTTGTGAGAGGGTTATCCACCAAAAGAGTGGGGCTGCACCTCCCTGTTGCACTTGCAGATGCATGGATAGGATGGCCCTCTGGTCTGGGTCAGGAGCTGTTCATCTGCATCTTCTCAGATTCTCTGCTCCTCATCTTGGAGATGGCAAAACAGTACAGCAGCATGTGCCAGCACCAACCCTAGCTACTTTAATAGATGGGTTTTTTGTTTTATGACTTACAGCTCACTACCACAGAGAATCATCCCTCGTCCCTGCCTCCCCCTCTCAACCCTTAATATTTCATCAAACAAAAGATCTCCTGCATCCATCCTTCCACTGTCCAGCAGCAATGCCTTCTCACACTGCAGCAACACAACAGGTTTGGGCAGGATGAAATATGAAATATTTCAGTGGATAGAGCAACTAATTCCTCAAAACATGACCAGCAGGACCCAACTAAACAGCACATGGCTCAGACCAGCAAAACCATGCTTTTGGTTTATATTATCTTTGAAAGGTATCCAAAAAACTCTCAAAAGAAAACATGCTATACAAAAATATTACACATTTTGCTATGCAAAAATGGTGTGCTCTGCTTCCTGTCTTAATGCTACTGGGAATCATCCCATCTCAAAAACTCATCCCACAGGGTACAGACAGTGGGAAGAAGTCTTTGCCATGAGATTGGCCTTGAGAGGCCAGCTTTCTAGGCTGCAGAAAAGAATTACACATTTGAAGGTGAAGTAAGGGTCTCCACAGCTGACGTGTTCAGTGCTCTGGCTCTAACAGTCCCAGGAGTCCATGAATGGAATTTTTTTCTGAGCTCTGTGCTTGGTGTGCCCTTCACATATGGTATGCAATGCTATGCCTTAACCTTTCCAGATTGAAGCTCCCATCCCAGATCTGTTTTCTTTCTATGCAGCCACTTAACATCTACCTGAATATGAGTCCTGTTTACTTAGTTCTACAATAAAATGTATCCACTTTATCTTAAAGTGTGTGTCATCAATGCACAAAGGGGGAATTGCCATGGTTTTACCATAGGTGTAAAATTCTTATTTCACAAGGAATAGTTTTTTTATTTCTTTTATTTCTTTCCTTTTCTTTCTTTTTTCATTCTTTTTTTTTTCTTGTTCATTTTCTGATGCATAAAACCAGATGTTTATTCCTTTCATTGACCATTAAGAACATGTAGATTTACAAGATATACATTGTGTATTTTTTACCTCTTAAGAGACCTCTTAAAGTCTCCATGATTATTAAGAACTAAAGGCCATATAGCCAATCATTCTGAAAGTGTATCTCTTTCACACCTACTGTTGTCTTGTCCATTTCAGAACACTTTGTGAGTCCTAAAAATAGCCAGAAATAAAGGTCACAAGAATAAAGGTTTAGGGAACCTATCTGTCAGTACAGTAAAGCTTGCTGCCAGTATTTGTTTGTAATTTAACCCTGCATTTTACTGTCATATTCACATCATTAAATCTGATCCATAAAAAAATATTCTAAATAACACTACTGCATGAACTCCAGAGTATATCCAGCCATTCTTGTGAAGCTGTAATTACTGAGATTAACACTGCAGTAGTTACTTCTGCTCTGGAACAGGCACAGCCCTTGCAGCTTTCCCAGAACTGGGTGGATGGGGGTCATTGCTTGGACCCTAAGCTGCAGTAACCACTGCTCAGCTGAAGCTGTGAGCATGAACATTTCTTTCTCCTTTCAATCTGAAGTCAGAGATTAGTTAACCCACAACAGGGAAGGAGTGTGAATTAACTGTTACATGGGGTTGTAGGTTGGAGACAGGCACATGACTCACCGAGGCTTCATCAACAAATAATTTGGTTTATTGTTTGGAAACTTTTTTTACAGCAGNATAATAATAATAATAATATCTATGTGCCTGCCTACACCACACAGTGGAACACTGCAGAGATTTTCAAAACAGCTTTGGACATAACAAATGTGAAGAGAGACCTGTAGTGATTTTAGCACCTTAGGTCAGGCACAGAAAATATCTTATGTCCAGAACTGCTTTTGATAACTGCACTGGTATTTTTTTCNAAACTTTTTTTACAGCAGGTTCAAATTTCCCAGGCTTGGACTGGTTGGGATCTCTGCACCACCCAGCTTCCTGACCAGTGATATGTCTGTGTTCAGGATTGAACAGGGTTGGCTGGGATTTAGGTTTGAATCCAACCTATCCTTGCCCTGTCCAGGGACTTGTTTTATTTTTAGGCTGGTCAAGTTTGGGGGCCTGATATGGCCATATTTATCTGGCAGCTACAGCCCAGCTGCAGCCATGACAATTAACCTGACTGCCTTGCCCCCAGATGGATTAGGCTCACTCACAAGATCAGCTGTAGAGGCTATGAAGACAGTCTCTCCCCTTCTGCTCTCTGCCTTTTAGCTGTTAGACGACTCATCTCAGCTTGTATCCCCCTGTGATTTGCATAGACCCCATCTGTCGTCTAGACAGCAACCAGGAACCCAGAGCTGCCCGGCCGAGTGGTCTCTCTCCAGCCCGTGGCTCCAAGAAAGTCTCAGGAATTGGAAGGATTGAGTATCAAAGGAGTGTCAAAGCCATACACAGCTGGGGAGTGAGAAATCTGGGTTGGTTGTAAGCTGTGCTTAAGAAGGTGAGTAAACTTGATAAGCAGTATTGTCACAAATTCACACTGAGCTTTTTATAACCTCATAAAATTTCTGCAAGATATGACTTAACTGTAAGACCATAGAAGTGCCTAAATTCCACATTCACCAAAAGCAGAGACTGTTTGTAAGTTAAGACTTCCATAGGGTTAAAGGTAGCTTCTCAGGATTAGACTTCCAGTGTTTGAAATTAAGAGCACCTCAACACTAAGTTGCATGCAAACATAGCAGTGCCATGGAAGGACCATCATTCTCACCCCTATTTCAGTCNGAACTGCTCACACAGGGTCCATTGCACTGGGTAGACTACGAGCACCTTCTGTAGTCACGAACTGCTGCTGAGTTGGACATTTTAGTGAAGATTGATGTGCCCTCCCCTTTTAAGAGTGTGCTGCCATGGCAGGCACACCAATGGCACCAAATTCCAGGAGATGGCAGATGTGCTGTGGCAGTCACCACTGTCACAGCCTGTCTCCTCTGATAATCCCCTGGTGATACCACACTTCGGCCTGCTGCTGTTCTGCTGGGTGACCGAATAGATTCATTCCATCAATGAGACTTAAATTTGAGCTGAACTGACCCAAATTCTCGAGCTCTGAATTTCCATATGGCATTGCTGAAAGGGAGGGCTCTCATGGAATCAGGAGCAGGATGTCTGCTGCTCTTATCAAGATTTGCTTACCTGCTGCTCTTACCAAAGTTTGCTTATCTGATGGAACCAGAGAAAGCGTTGATCACAGTTATTTGAGAGCTATACTGTCTTGCAAAGAGCTTAGATGCCCCCCTGAATTATCCCAGCTGGATCCTTAAAGCTACTCCACACCCCACTGATATCAGAAAGTCATTCTAGTATTCAGTCTAGTGAGAATGTAGCAAGTTACTTGGTGATGTTGTCAGTGAAGTAGACATGAATAATGCAGGGATTTTAGCTGGAATCACTGCACCTTAATTTCCCCAATGTGGTTAATCCTCTGGTTTTTCAGACTTTAATTTTTACTAAGGCTCAGCCCTCAAAGAATAAGTCATCTAAGAGAGATAAATCTCTGAATCTCCTTCTGTGCTTCAGGAAGTGTAGGACCACTCCATCAATCTGTTACTGAGGAGCAGGTAGCAGACTGGAGCCCTGCTGCTGTTCAGGTAGAGGAGCCTGGCAACATCAGGTGTTAAGGAAAGGATTGTTTCTCTCCCTCTTCAAGGAAAATCTGTGCCTGGTTGTTCATGAGTAAGTAAGTACCATCTGTCCTTTCCCCCACTCTAATGCTGTAGCTTCGTGCTGTGTCAAATAGAGCACTGCTCAGTTGCCTGTTCCCGGCAAGAACATCAATATCATTAAAAGGTCTGCAATGGCCTTTTAAGCTCAACACCCAGCTGACAAACTACACCCTGGATTAAAAACGTGAACAGACTTCAACATATGTCAACAGGTGGAAGATTTTATTGTTTCCAGGCCTTCCTCATGATGGAGAGTAATTATTATGATTACATGTCAGAGATACAGCAGCAAGGAGAGACACTATATCTGTGAGTCACAGCAGTAGAGTGAGCAGAGGAGCAGCCAGGATAACAGGATTAGCAAGGCAAGACAGATATATGCCTTAGGAGTTCACACACGTGTTGTGTGCTCATTAGATGTCAAAATAGATAATTAAGGATTACATTGTATTAAGAAGATCAAGCAGGACTCAGGGTGCATTCATGTCATCTGTAAATTGATCACAGCACCTACAAAGTACTTTCCTCTCTTCCCTACAAAATGCATTTTTTCTGTGGTTTAGTTAACTGAAAAACCACAATGTCAAAGAGAGCAGCTTAGGCCAAATAATTTACCTTGGAACATTTCTAGATGTCATGGAATTATTCAAGACTGTTGGATTGTATTAATAAAGAAACATATTAGGATTATGCTACACATTTCTTACCTTCCATTTCTGAAAAGCTGGTATGATAAAACTTTCTTTTTTTCCTCTGTCCTGGAAAAGATCTTTTTCCTGTTAATAATTGTATGTCCAAATGGGAAGGGAATCAATGTGACTGAGGGGTCAGGAATCCCTCATGGCAACAGCAGTCTGGAATCACTAACCATGGAAAGAAAATTCCTGAGAGAGGTAGAGGAATATGCATCAGAATCCTTACTTTTTTGACATATACGCCAAATGGCAGCTACGACAGGGCATTCAAAAATCTTTGGTCTCTGTTTCATTTTTTGCTTTTCTTTCAGTATGGCTGTGAATTGCACAGACTGCATGTTGGAACTGAACTACAGTTTCCCTCGGGTTTTTCTCCAGTTCTGTTTTACAAGTATCCTTTATGTTAACTATGCTCTTGCATTATCTTTGCTATATCCTTCTCTTGCAATTAAAAGCAAAGTGATACAAATAAGTCTATCTCCATAATTATATTATTATCACACAAAATAACTGCTGTATTATGGTCAAACCAATTATTTGCAAATAGTTCACGTCTCCCTAACTTCAGTGTATTTTCTCTCTGTTACAATGCCTACTGCTGTGTTCATCTGTAGTTCAGTGGTCATACAATGGAAGCAGCAATGGTCAGAGACCTTGCCTTTGTGGAGAATGAAAAGGGAGTTTGAATAATATCAAACGAAACCAGCACACAGTAACACGCAGCTGCAAATCTCAGAGCACAATTCTTTGTGCTTTCTCCCAATAGTTTTAAAAATACATGATGGTGTTATTTGGTACGTGAAATGTATGTTCTCAGCTAACACCCGTAGAGCTTTCATGTCATGCATTTCTTATGTGCTGAGTCTTCAGCTGAGAAGTGTGTGGTGTCCGTACCAGCTGGGAGCAGATGCTTGTTGGTGCCTCTAGCTCAAAGCAATCTCATTAACTTTTCATCTCATCAAGAAATGCTCTGCACCCGCATATTTCCTCTAACATGAGCAATTCCAGCAGTTCTGATTCTAATGAGAAATATAACAAGAAGAGACAAGCTTTTTCCTCCTAAAGCAGGAGGTGAGCAAATACATCCTCTCAAGAGCCTGTGGGGATGTACTAGGAGGCTGTTCCTCCTCTGTGGACCACCTTATCCTCAACACAGCATGTAATCTGAGAAATTAATTCAGCACTTGCACTGTCTTTCACTCACGCAGATAAATTGGGAATTACTCCATCAAAGATTTGCAGTTACAACATTGAAACTGAGAGGAGAGTTATTCCTGGGTTTGCACAATGCCCTGTGCTCTCAGTGGGAGAAGTTGCAGGCCTGTACTATCATGCCAAACAGAATGCCAACGTGCCTGGTGGCAGGAAGGGTTTTGCTGTCTGCCAGAGGCAGAGGCTGCATGGGAAGGTACCTTTCACTGCACACCATCACCACCACCTTGGGCAGGGAAGGATGAGGGGAGGAAGACAACAGCAAAGACAAGGAGCAGGAGAAAGAGAAGAAGGGGAGAAGAAATGAGAGGGGGAGAGAGGGAGGGCCTTTGCACACAACCTTTTTAAAATGTCACTGAGTAGGTTTCAACTGAATAGCACAAAAATAATCTAATTTCACTCCCAGTCTAAGAGTGCAGCATATATTATTCTCTCTCTTCATCTATTTCCCCTGAAAGCTTTCTGCACCCAATTGCATTAATGAAGGCTGAACTGATGATGACGCAGATCAGATCAATATGGATGTATGTAGAATTAGGTCATTCTGATGGAGAGCAGGCCCAGGTGCTCCAAAAGCACTCTGCCCGACGAGAGGCAGCAAGCTGAGCCCTTGTCCCTCACTTTCACTTACAAGAATTATTTTGAAGAAACAGACTTTTTCTGAACCTGAGCTTAAAACATGAGCACCTGGTACACCAAGGTGTCAGTTCTTGGTGTCAGTTCTACCCTATCTATAGTTGTTAAGACCTCTAGCATCTAGGTAGGGGCTTCTCCTTACAAGCAAGGAAGAGGGGCAATTTGGGGAGAGGAAATATCTGTTCATAACACTGTGTGGGTTAAGTAGCAAGCCTCCAAGACTGGGAGAAAAGCAAGAGTGAAGCTAAAGGGATCTGTCCCTGGACAGATTCACTTTTGCCGTCTCCTGACCTCAGTGGGGTGGCTGCAAGGGGGTGTCAAAGGGTCAGCTACTGTAGAAAAAGTTGTTTTAAACAGAGTCACCTTACAGCAGAGCTGTTGGGAGCAAGCAGGGATTGAAGAGCAGGGCTGAGGTGAACCTTGTTGCTTCAGGATATTTCTATGCTAGTATCTCGGGCTCCTAGCAGCCCAAGTTCTGATATTAAAGACTATTAGCTTTATTTCTGAGCAAGCTGCAAAAGGCATGTTACTGGTCTTTACTTCCAAGAGACACTGAAAGCTTGAGGAAGATATCTTGTGCTGAATGTATTATATATGTCGTTAATAATAAAAAAGGTACGATGCCTAAAACCATTACCCAGCAACACTTCAAATGTGTCAGGCATTATGGCATGTAAAGCTACTGTTAATCTGGTGCAGCCACCTCCCCACCCCTTACAGCAGCAGTAACTGGGAAGAAGGAGGCAGTTCCCTGGAGCACTGCAGGCTCCCATAAGCTAAGGCACCTCGGAGTCAGTGGCAGTAACTCTATTGCCCTGAGCACAATCCCACCACTGACTGCACAACCTGTGAATGAAGTGCACACAAGAAGGATAACCCTGGGAACTACAGGTCTGTCTGTGTCACCTCAGTCCCTGGGAATGTAGAAGATCATTCCAAGAGGTATTGAAAAACACCTGAAAGGCACCACAGTCTTTGGTCATGGCCAGCACAGCTTCAGGAAAGGAAATTGCTGCTTATCAAACCTGAATTCCTTTTATAACAAGATAATTCACCTAGCTGATCAGGGGAAGAGGGTTGATATGATCTTTTTGGATTTTAGTAAAGCTTTCAATACTGTCTCTTACAGTGCCCTGATGGAAAAAATGTCAGGCACATTGTGGGACATTGTGTAATGGCAGAGCAGCTGGCTCATGGGTCAGGCACAAAGGGTTACAGTGACTGGGGTGACATCAGAGTGGGGACCTGTCACCAGGGGTGCTCCTCAGGGCTGCACCTTAGGCTCTGTGCTCCTCAGCATCTTCATAAATGATTGGGTGCAGGACTGGGAGGGATACGAAGTTCACAGATGATACCAAACTGGGAGGAGCTGTTGACTCCCTCCAGGCAGGGAGGCCCTGCAGAAGGGGCTGGACAATCACCAACCACATCAAGTTCAAGAGTAATGGGAAGTGCTGGGTTCTGCACCTGGGATGGAGCAACCCTGGATGTACAGACAGCCTGGGGAATGAGAGGTTGGGGAGCAGTGCCATGGAAAGGACCTGGGGGTCCTGGCTGATGGCAAGTTGAGTCAGCAGTGCCCTGGCAGCCAGGGGGGCCACCCGTGTCCTGGGGACATCAGGGACAGCATCAGCTGGGCAAGGGAGGGGATTGTCCTGCTCTGAGCTGGGGCAGCCTCACCTCGAGTGCTGAGGACAGTTTTCAGCAATGGAATATAAGAGGAACCTGAAACTGTTGGAAAGCATCCAAAGGAGGGCAACAAGGATGGTGAAGGGCCTTGAGGGGAAGCCACGTCAGGAGTGGCTGAGGTCACTTGGTCTGTTCAGCCTGGAGGAGACTGAGGGCAGACCCCATTGCTGCCTGCAACTTTCTCCTCAGGGGAAGAGGAGGGGCAGGCACTGATCAGGGGGACGTTTAGGTTGGATATTAGGAAAAGGTTCTTCACCCAAAGGGTGGGCACTGGAAGAGGCTTCCTAGGGAGGTGATCACAGCATCAGCCTGACGGAGTTCAACAAGTGTTTGGACAATTCTCTCAAGCATTCTTGGGGATGGTCCTGTGTAAGGCCAGGCCTTGGACTTGATAATCCTTGTGGGGCCCTTCTAATTCAGCATGTCTTGTGATTCTGTGGGTATTTGGAATCTCTCCCCCATCTAAACTTTCAGCAATGCAGACCAAATAGGAAAATGATACCATCAACAAGGGTTACCAGGTCACCACCTATTCAGGCCATGAACTGTATTCTTACAAAACTAAGCAAATTTAATCTTGCTTTTGCTGATGGAATATTAATTATCACACTATTTCACTTCCCTTATGATCTGTTATTTAAACAAACCCAGACAAATTTTTCCTGAAATGAAGAATGAGAATGTGCACTGCACAGTGGTGTTGAAATGAATAGATGCTTTCAGCGGAGGCACGCATAATGGCTTTAAAGACAAACAGCAAAACATTCCTGCCTGTCTGGAGAGAGGAGCACAGCTTACAAAGTATTAAGTGGTCAGTATGAGACTGAAAGTTGGTTCTAAAAATGCCTGCACTAAGGATGAGGGGGCTGGGACTTTTCATTTTTAAATAGATCTTTCCCCCATTTGTAGGTTGGTCTCATTTTGCAGCAGCTATATTCTGCACCAACATGTGGTAGACCAAAGATTAAGTCTCAAATTCCCAGACGCTGGGTTAGAAGAGGCCAAGAATGTCACAGAAGTGACAAGATTAGTGTTAGAAGATGAGGATTTGGTTGCCATACTTTTCAGCACCTCTTGTTACTTGAACCTTGTAAGAACGCTGACATTTGTAAAAGCAGATAATTCTCACCTCTCTTTCCCATAGCAATCAAATCCCAGGGAGAGGCTCAGCTAAAAAGAGCCATGTCATTTTTTTTAAATGGTTGTGGCTTACACCCTCCTGGCAACATTAATGCCATCATTTTCTTTTTATGAACTGGTCAGGACTTCATCTGAGTGCCAGACTTTGTAGCAGGAAGCTATCAAAATAAATGCTACAGTTATCAGGCAGAGTTCAGATATGTGCCAGGTAGTCATTCAAGTGCTTTATGAAATAAATGCATTGTTTTAAAATCACTTGTAACATACAAATCTGAATTTGTTCTGACAGCAGAGAAAATGGCTATGTGCATTTCTAAGACTAAAATCTTGCCTGAAGTTAGCAAATACAAAGTGGTTATATAAAAATATAAGATGAAAAGATGCAGCTACAATACAGTGTGAAGGGCATTTCAGGGGCATTATGCATCCCATATACCCTCTCCAGACATTCATCAGAATCACAGCCTGAAGTATGGCAAAGACTGCTCTAAAAGTAGTACCTAAACTCATCTAGCAACTTAATACATTGTAAGTACTGTTTTTTGTACGTGCACAAAATTCCTGTTGCCTACAAGAAAACAAAATGTAAGGACACACATGAATGTGGAGATCACACTGTTCCTTTGGGTGTTCTTGGGGCCACACCATAACTGCAGGGAAGGCAGAGACCTCCAGACTGTTTGGAGTATTTTTTAAGCTATCATTAAAACAATATCTATTTCGTGATATCAATCTTGCTCTTTAATCCACATATTTCAACCTTAGCTCAAAAATTCTAAGCTTCAGCTTTTTTGCTGTGGGTATGGAATCAGGAATCCCCAAACTCACCCATTTTTTATCTTCCAGTGTCCCAGGATGGAATGTTATCTCTAGGTCAGTTTAGGGATTTCTCATTATGTGTCTTGTGCTCAGAAGTGAAGGTCTGAGATATGTACTGGATAAGAGACTACTTCAAACCACTTTGGCAGAAAACCAAGTTCAGATCTGGAAAAGGAATGTGAGATCCTTTTCAAATATGTTTTTCCTGGATTGGCATACCCTAAAATGTCTGGAGAACCAAAAATCAGCTTTAGTTTTCTTGGGAAACGCCAGAGGAATGAGCCCAGGGCACCTTAGTCTTTGCCTAGATTATGTACCTTTTACTTTCACAATCCAAATGTAACAGCAGAAAATACCACCTAATTTCACTCACATCTCTGAATGGGAATTTACATTTCATTCAAAACAAATGCTTTACCCCAGTGAGTTATCAACAGTACCTTGGAAACCCAAATGTAACAGAAGTCACAATAAATTCCATCCACTCTTCAGGCCTGCAAATTTTTTTCCAAATCATTATATAAACCAAGTACTGATGCAGCAGCCTTTTCTTCTTGTACTCATCAGTGATCTCTCCCAGCTGCAACAGCCACTCCAGTCTACACCATTTCTCCCACTGCTCAGGTATCACTCCTGTGCTCACTAGCACACTGTGCTGCTGGGTTCCAGGAAGGACTTTGCTACTGCAATTATTTCAAGCTACTGTCAGCATCAGATTTGCAGAGCCTGTCTTACACCACCATCTGGGATGCTCTGATCTTTACTGAAGACTGCAGACAGCAAGCGTGCAGCACACAGACAGCACTCTGATTGTCACTGTCACAAGCCATGGCATAGCAATGGCTAGATATGAACCTCTGTTTCAAAGTAGGGCTGAGAGTAAAAGCTAAATTTTCTAGCTGCTTCTGCTGCTACCTTAAGGCCTAGCCTAAACACCATTGAAGGTAATGGAAAACTCCTCACTGATGTTAGCATTCCTACAAATTAAAGAACCACTTGCCATAACTACGTGTCTCTGTACTCATGTTTTCTGTGCATGAGCTGTCATAAAAGTGACCATCACGCTGCAGCACCTCACACTTCATGTTTGTATTTCACATGAACAAACTAAAACTTCCTCAATTCATTCTCTCTTCAGCATTCTTTGGTTCTGTGCTGGTTGTGTTAGCCTATAGATATTTATTGCTTGCCTATTTGTGTGCAGTTGCCACTAAAATCTCAGGTTCATTTAGTTTAAGAAGTAGGTCATGATCATTGATGGAATAGTGACATCTAACTCAGGGAATAAGATCATATCTTGCTTTTTAAATTATTCACTAATATAAATTATGAGTTGTGAATATCAAGAAAGTATAACAATAACAAATGTGTAAATATCAAAGAAATGCAAAAATGACAATGCATTTATTTTGCATCATGGGTGATTTCCTGTTCTAATGACATATACTTTTTCCCACTCCAAGAACACAATTAACTTCTGAACATAAGGAGAAGCAGATGTATTAGAAGTATCCCAGGGTTTACTAAAAGAAAGGGAAAAAATGCTGTTCTGCACTGTTTAAGGTTGATGTTGACACAGCTACCATCTAGTTTATTAGTTTTAAATAAAAACTAAACATCATAGTTCCTTCTGTCTTCTGTGCTGACTTGTCCTTTTGCATAGTTTTACTGAATTTGCACTAAGTTTTGCATTTCAGCATGTTCCCACTCTGTATTAAAAAAGAGAAGCACTATGTGAGGATATCAGATGCAGTCTTGGATAAAACATTTTTAGCCAAAATGTTTTTCCTGAATAACAATAATTCAAATTTATTTGGCTGGTTGGTTGGTTTTGGCTTTGGTGTTGGTGTTTTGTTGGTTCATTGTTGTTGTTTTTATTTTTGTTGGTGTTTTGTTTATTTTTGGTTTTGGTTTTTTGTGTAAGCTGTTTAAGGGAAAAAAGTCTCAAACCTGGAAAAATGTCACCATTTCAGTTTTGAGATTTTATTTTTAGTTCTCAATATTTGGAAATCAACTTTCAGTTTTGTGAAAGAATGAATGAGGAAAAAAATAAAATCCCTCCTAAAGCCTAAAATTTGTTGTCAATCAAAAATTATTTGTTTTAATTTGGCTGTACACCTCCAGGTTCCATTCCAGGTTCATGCAAAATGAATTCTTGTAGATCTGCCAGTAAGCCCTGCAAATCAATTAATTCCCCAGATCTAGATACAGAATTCTAGTTAGGAGCATTTCTTTGCCAAAAACACCAGTTGTAGTTTTTGTGTGAGCATCAAACTCCTAGGTCATTTTCAGATAGATTAAGGCTATTCTTCCAAACACTCTCTTAGTCTGTTTGTTCTTTACATGCATCAGGAATTATTTTTGCATTGAAAATGTACATTAATTTAGCTTGTGGTCATGAAATTGTGCAAAAATGATGCTGATACTAGGCCAGAAAAGGAATATAAGGCTTTGAATTTACAGCAATGCAAATCTGAAGGTCTTAGTTGCTAAAAAGGGACGCCAGATTCATCTATTTCAAACCTTGGATCCAGCTCCTTGTACCATAACGAGTGAATGGAAGAATTTGAAAATAGAACTTGTTGGGATGAACATAATAATATTGGTTGAAATAAAGATCACAATTAAGTGTCTGAGACAAGATATGTACTAACATCTTTGTTACATAAAATTCTTTCTTTCCTCCACGGTGTTGGAAGGATGTTGTGAGTGCTCTCCTTCTCTGAAAATAAGGACAAATCTTTGCACAATGATAATGGCACATTGTAGGTCTATGTAAAGCCCTTTTGCTTTTGCAGGGCAGCATGAGGAGTTCATGAACAGTTAGAGGGGAAATACCACCTATCTATACTGGCCACAAGGCCAGCATCTGTGAAAGGCAAGTCACTCTGTGAAGGTGAGAAATCACAACCATTTATGACAGTTAAGAAGAGTCTGGACAATTTCCAAAGTCACCTTTTCGCGAAAAAGTGTTGC
>VWYN01008833.1:0-27465 GCA_013400075.1 Hippolais icterina | reverse complement strand
TTTGGGGTCAGGAACTCCCTTGGAAGGAGATTTCCTGCTGATGCTCAGGAAATTTCCAGGGACTGGAAATGTCTGGGTGTGATGTGGGGGTGATAAACGAGGGTGGTTTGGGGTGCTGGGCTCTGAATGTGGCAATGGGGGCTGCAGCCTAAACTCTTTTGGGGTTTTTTTTTGCCTTTTCCTGGTCTGGAGGGCTCCAAAGGCTGGAAGTTGTGCACGGGCTGGCATTAACTGGCAACATCAGCTGATGTTTTTATGATATAATTAAATAGCAATTACTTCCCTTCCTTCCTTCCTTCCTTTTCTGTCTTCCTACAGCGAGCTGTGAATAGAGCGTGGTGAGATCTATTCCTGCTAAAACTGTACAGTTGTGATTATTTTTATTTTTTTTAATTATTATTTTAGCAAGGCGCTTTTCTCTGCATCATTCCAAAATAAGAAACTCCAAAATCTGCCTCCAAAAATCCGATATTCACTTTCCTGGGTCAGAAGCAGTGCATTGGGAATGACTGAAATAGATATTTGTTGGATTGTTTGGGTTTTTTTTAATATTCTGTATAATTTTACAAAAATAACAGCTAATTCATTGGATATTAATAGACTACTGTTTTTGGAATTTTGTTCTTGCTGTAAAATTAGTTTATTTGGGTTAACTCCACGCCCAGCCGTGCTTGCCTTCAAAGTTCATGGATTTTTTGTGTTGTCAGATGACAAATTTAAGGTAATTTGTGATGGTCAGAGTGATTTGCTCATCTCCCACAGATGTTCCCAGAGATGCATTTGTGTGAGTTGGGATGCAGAACTTCACTCTGACCGGAGTTTATCCCTGGAAATTTCTTATCTCACAATTAGAACCGAGGAGATTTGAGATTATTTGTGTCAGAACTATGACAGGTACCGAGTCTCTTATCTTGTACTCTGAAAAAAAAACCCCTAAAATATAAACCCAGATTGTGCAATGTATGAGGAGAAATGAATCTATCAAGTCATTGACAACAATCTCAATTAATTTCTTTTCCCAAGAGTTAAATCCAGGCTGTTATTCCCAAAGTGCCCTGGAGATGTGACACTTTCTGCCAGCTGTTGGTGTGGGGTGTCAAGGTTTCCCTTTCCACGCAGAATTTCATTTACATCGTGCAGCTCTCTAGCTGAGCAACCCTTGTCTGCAAGGAAAAAAAGTAGAAATAAAAGGTGTTTACAGATTTACCCTGGAGGAAGGAGCTGTCTTGAAATGTAAATCTTGGCCAGGCTGGGACTCTGAGGTTTTGTTTCTCCTGTTGCAAAGTTGCATCAATTTAAAGTGCAAGGCATCAGTCCTGAAAAATTCACATCAAGTGTTTCCAACTAATTCACCTTTAGTAATTTATCAGTTATAGTGGGTTTTTTTCTGCTGCGTCCTGCCTGTGTCTGGTGTCTCCTCTGGGCTTGGAATGAGGTGTAAAATGAAAGAAATGGGCAAAATATCCTCAGAGCCCCCGAAGGCTGAGCAGAGCCAGATTTTGGGAAGGGTCTCTCCCACACTGATGCCTCCAATAAAAACCACAGCTGGTGTGTGGCTGCACAGCTGGAAGGGCAAAGGGAGGAAAAATAAAAGAGCCAGGGAGGAAACTGAGCCCTTGGAAATCTGCTGGTGATGTTATTCAACCCTAGGATTAAAAATCCCCAATGGCTCCTCCAGAGGAGAAAAGTTTCTAGTTTTAATCTCAGCTCATCCCAGAGTGCTAAATGAACTTTTATTTTTCTAAACTGGATCTCACTGGAATGTGGGTAGGAAGGAAGAAATACATTTCAGGTTCAGTCTCTGAAGGAAAAATGTCTGTGCCATGACTCAGAAATGTGACTGTCCTAGACAGGTTTGGTGGGGATGAGAAGAAATCTTTCTCTTTGGTCGTTTGCATTCTTGTTTTATGTCCAAAAGGGATTTTTGTAGAGTTTGCCTTTTTCTGCATCCACGCATTTGGTTCCCTGTGAGCTGAACATTATTCCAGCTGTGGTTATGAATGAGTATTTGGGATTTCTCTACCCCACTGAGATCCCTGCCACTGTGCATCAGCAGAGCCAAAGGGCTTGGGTACAGCTGAGAATTGATTTTATTTCCTGCACAGGTCAGTGGGAGTGTCAGCGAGACAAGAGCAGGATAATTCCCCCGGCTCTCATCACACCTTCAATCAGAAATAAACACAATGCAGATTGTTCAATCAGAAATAAACACAATGCAGACTGTTCAATCAGAAATAAATACAATGAAGGTTGTTCAATCAGAAATAAACACAATGCAGATTGTTCAATCAGAAATAAATACAATGCAGACTGTTCAATCAGAAATAAACACAATGCAGATTATTCAATCAGAAATAAATACAATGCAGACTGTTCAATCAGACAGGAGCAGAGCTGATCCAGCGTGGAGATTCCTCGTTCTTTAATGACAATCACACCCTGCAGGTACCACGGATACATCTCATTACAGCTGGGACAAACACACAGCTTTGCTCCGCTGTAATTTACCAAATTGGCAGATTCTAGTGCAGGACAGAAATTATAGGTTAGGCAGACGTGCTGTTTATGGCTTTGTCCATAGAAATGCAAAGTGGAGCAGAATGAAAATGGGGGATTTTCTTTTTAGCTTTGTGGAAACTATGGAATTCAGGGTGAAAATGACTGATTTAAAGTTTTCTTTAAAGCTGCATTCGGGAAATTGAATTTTTTTTCCTCATCGAGGTTTAGTTTTGAGAAGCTTTCCTTCTCTGATGCTTTCTTGCCTTTTATTTTTTTTTTCCTGATAAAAAAGGAGTAAATGAAAGCAAGAGCCAAAATAATTTCAGAGCAAAATGTTAAAATTTCGCTAGAATACTTCTGGAAGAAGCATTTTGGCATTTTCAAAAATAACTTAAACGCGAAATTTGGCAGAACATTTGAAATTTCCCATCGCCGTTATGGTGTGGAATCAGCGTGTTAATTCTCTGAACAAATCACAAATTTTGATTTGATTTTGTCAAAATACAAAGAGAGAGAGAGAGAAATCCTTGACAAAATTATCCCAATCCCATTCCCCTCTGAGATTTTTTGCCTTTCTAACCCTTCCAGACTTGGTATTTAACTTCCCTTTCCCTGCTTCCCCCTCACCCACAGCTGCAGTTTGGCACCAAGGGTGAAAAAAAAATTTAAAAAAAATGTAGGGGGGATAAAACTTTTAAAATCTGCTCATAGGAATAGTTTAAATCACAAGAATAACTCGGCACAGAATGTTTTTGAGTGCAGGGAACAGAATCCAAGTGGAATTTTGTCAGGTTCCTGGGATCAGAGGGAGCTGTGGGGACTGGGGTAAAGGGAAACATGAAAAGGGGGCAACAGGCAGAGTCTGGGTGAGCAGACACAAAGGTTTGAAGGCTCCAAGNAGGCAGAGTCTGGGTGAGCAGACACAAACGTTTGAAGGCTCCAAGCATCATCAAACAGGCAGTGGAATTCTGAATGTTTAAAAAAAAAAGGGATTTATTTTTTCATGGAGTGATGGCTGTGGCTTCGTGCAGCACTTGAGGAATATCTGAGAGGCCTCAGCTCAGGAATGCTGGGGAATGAGCACAGCCCCAGACCCTGAAACACCACAACAATAACTTCTCACTTCTGTTTTCTGACAGCTTGAATGGTCTGCATGTCATTTATTGCTCAGATTTGGGAAAAAAAATGGGGCTGCCACCTCAATCAGCTTTAAAAAAAAAAATTTTATATATTTTTTTAATTGTGGAGTCTGTACCTCCATTAATTCCAAAGAAAGCCATTGAGATGGGGAAGGACCAAAAGGCTCTCAGGCAATCCTGGCTCCTGTGCAGGGCAGCTCTGAACCCCACCACGAGGAGGGGTTAAAGATGCACAAGAGTGTCATAGTAGGACACAAAAAAAGATGAGAGACTCCAAATATTTCAGAAGGCAAAGAGCATAGAAAAAAGGCTTTATTGTCCAATTCTTCCTACTATTTTATAAGTTGTTCTGATACAGAATTGACGTGATTGATGAATAGGAACGACACCTCTCTAATCCCATTGGTTAAACTGGAGAAACAGCAAAACACCACCTGGAGAAAATTGTTTTGAGAAAGGAGAGTTGTTTTTACAAGATTGTTTTGAGAAAGGAGAGTTATTTGCCAAGATTGTTTTGAGAAAGGAGAGCTGTTTGCCAAGGTTGTTTTGAGAAGATTTCTTGAGAAGTTTTCCCTTGGAAAGAAGTTAGCAGCTGCTAGCAGGGTAAAATCTCAGACCCAGAAATATCAAACCCACACAGGAGCATCTGAATTACAGGATTTCCCTGGAGGGTGGAGATGAAGGCAGCCACCTGCAGCCCCTTTTTAGAAAGGAGAACTCACCAGCACCTTCTGAGCTGCAGAGATCCTTCCAAGCCTCCAGGACCTGACCTTCAACTGAGCTCAGGGTGATTTGCACTTTGTAGGGTTCCTAGGGAAGGGTTAATCCCCCTGGCATGGTTATTCTGGTTATTGAGCCATCCATAAAAGCACAGAAAGCCCCGAATGTCCTGCCAGACTTGTTTTTGTTGTCAAAGCTGCTCCACCTGATTTTTGTGTGCATGATGGACGTGCACCTCTTCCAGGAGCAGCTCTTTTCAGCAGGACGTTTCCACGGGCTGGATGAGATAAAAACCTCGCATTACCTCAATGGCTGAATTAGTAACAATTTGGCAGCTGAAGGAGAACAGCACTTCATTGTGAAAACGCCTCTGTAACCATTAGCAACTCTGATTTGGTGTCAGGCTTAGCTGTTCCTTAAAATTGAAATGACTTGTTCTTGGAGACGCTGAATAACAGCAGGTGTCTCTGGGAGCAAACCCTGCCTGTCTGTCTTGATATTGTGCCTCGTTTAAAGGTGGAGGGATCCTTTGACGTGGTAAATACTGCAGGAAAAAAAAAATTAAAAAAAAAAATCAGGAGAGATAATCTGGGATAAAAATATAAACAGGTTTTGCTTTGATCTTGCACTCACCCCGCCGGGGTATTGACGGAACAATGGGTTCATTATTTGGGTTGGGTTTTTGTGGAGTAGATGCAAAATGCCTGGAGTCTCAGGGGAGCCTCAGGAGACAGGGATCAGTGGGAATAGGGGGAACGGGGGTTGAAGGAAGAGGGGAAACATCCAGAGGGGAATGGGAGAAACGGTGCTGTGAGGAGAACCGTGCAACATTCCATGGAAAGGGATTCCTCCCAAAGGAAGGGTTACTGGTTATTCCAAAGGAAAGGTTCCTGGTTATTCCAAAGGAAGGGTTCCTGGTTATTCCCTCCAAAGGAAGGGTTACTGGTTATTCCAAAGGAAGGATTCCTGGTTATTCCAAAGGGAGGATTCCTGGTTATTCCAAAGGGAGGATTCCTGATTCTCTCCAAAGGAAGGATTCCTGATCCTTCCCAAAGGAAAGATTCCCAATTCCTTCCAAAGGAAGGATTCCTGGTGATTCCCTCCAAAGGAAGGGTTCCTGGTTATTCCAAAGGAAGGATTCCTGATTCCCTCCAAAGGAGGATTCCTGGTTATTCCAAAGGAAGGATTCTTNAAAGGAGGATTCCTGATCATTCCTAAGGGAGGGTTCCTGATTCCCTCCAAAGGAAGGATTCCTGGTTATTCCTAAGGGAGGGATCCTGATCCCTCCCAAAGGAAGGATTCCCGGTGATTCCCTCCAAAGGAAAGATTCCTGGTTCTTTCCAAAGGAGGATTCCTGGTTATTCCAAAGGAAGGATTCCTGGTTCTTCCAAAGGAAGAATCCCTGATTCCCTCCAAAGGAAGCCAGGAAAGTTTTGCCAGTAAATTCACTGGGAGCTGAATTCGTTGCCTTTACAATTCTCCTACCCCCAAAATAAATGCTCCTACCCAAAAGATAAAATACCAAATATAACTGCTGGGAGCTGGACTCCAGGAAAAATGGGAGTTCCACCTGCGTGGAGTGGAAAATGTCTGGAACAAACTGGGGTTCCTTGGAATTGCAGTTCTTGAGCTTCCTCTTCTTCTTTCACGTAGCACAGAAAACCTGGAAGTGTGGGAGCAGCTGGGCAAGGAGGCCAACTTAATGAAAAATTATTCGCCACAGATAAAACTTCAAATCCCTTTTATTAATGTGTCTGTAGCTATCCTATCTCTTCTTTCTTAATAGAGGTCTCTCACCTCCTTAACTTTTACTGTGAAATAGTTTTTTTTTTTTGGAGGAGAGTCAGCTTTTCAAATAATAAAAAAAAAGAACTTAAGATGAAGAATTTATTTTTCAATGCCCCAACTCCCCCATTGAAAAGTGGAGAACATAATTTGTTAGCTAAAAGCTGTATTTTCCTCATTGAAAATTGAGTGTTTGGCATCACTTTGGCTTGTGTTTTCATCCACAAATGGAAAGACTTCCATTTGAAGCTTTTTAGGGACAAAACCAGAAGTATTTTTAAAAAAAAGAAGTATTTTAAAAAAGAAGTATTTTTAAAAACAAATATTTATTTAAAAAAAAGAAGTATTAAAAAGTTCTCTTGGAAAATGGTTTGTGTTGCTTGGCCAGAAGTGTAATAATGCAATCAACACAACTTGTTCAGGCAGAGAATTATAAATGCTGATCTCTTCATGGCTTTGCTGAATTGCTCTAATATTGTCCCGAGGTTAGGGGTTTAAGTTTCAGCTAAATGTTTATTTTTTTTTAGAATGAAACTTCTCAGAAATAGGGAAAGATGTCTGAAACGTGTCATCTCTAAAACTCTATTTATAACACACACACACAAGTGTATTTATAGCCTTATAAACGCATCTGGAAATAAATATTGCCCTGAAAACAACCTGATTTTGATTTATTCAGGGTGCATCCACACCCCCTTGGGAAGCAGCAGGGATTTATCCCCTGCCCTTGCAGAGCAGGGACAAGGGCAGCTGCACTGTAATAAAAACAGGAGAGGATTTTGAACCTGCTGCCCTTATCTGTGTGGGTCAGGACAAAATCCAGGGGAGAAGCACCTTCCTGGCAGGGTTGGGATCAAATATTGCCCCCTGATCAATAATTGTGGCCGTGGAAGCAGAATCAGCAATGGGGAGCTGAGAGGGGAACTGGGGGTGGGAGAGAAAGGGCAAAAAAAAGCAGAATTTCTGCATGATCCACCCAAAACAGGCATGAAAGGAAAAATCTCATTTCTTGCAGCAGTGTGACCCAAAGTTGGTGCACAAAGTGGTTGAAGTGCAGCGTGGTGTGAGGAAGGAGAGGAAATGAAAAAGGAAAGGAAAAAAGAAAAATGAAAAAGAAAAGGGAAAGGAAAAAGGAAAAATGAAAAAGAAAAAAGAAAAGGGAAAGGAAAAAGGAAAAACGAAAAAGAAAAAAGAAAAGGGAAAGAAAAAGGGGGAAAGGAAAAGGGGAAAAGGAAAAATGAAAAAGAAAAGGGGGAAAGGAAAAAAGAAAGGGAAAAGGAAAAATGAAAAAGAAAAGGGAAAGGAAAAGGGAGAAAGGAAAAAAGAAAGGGAAAAGGAAAAATGAGGAAAAATGAAAAAGAAAAGGGAAAGGAAAAGGGAGAAAGGAAAAAAGAAAGGGAAAAGGAAAAATGAAAAAGGAAAGGAAAAGGGGAAAAGGAAAGGAGAAATGAAAAAGGAAAGGAAAAGGGGAAAAGGAAAGGAGAAATGAAAAAGGAAAGGAAAGGGTCTTGCTGAAGTCATGTTTGCCATTCTTTTACTCCATTGCTGGCAGAAGTTTGGGCTTTTCTTTCATGAGATGACATAAAAATGTCATAGATATGTCCAACTGCAACCTGTGAAGTGAAATCCATAAAGAAACTTTAGATTACAAAATTTACCATAGAGACTCTTTTCTTTATTTTTCTTTAGATATCTCTCATGTGGGAATCCTAAAGGAGAAAAGAATTTCTGGGGCAGATGAGAAGCAAGTCTTGAAATTCCGATGTTTCCTGCAAGCTGAAGATTCCTGAGTGTGACTCAAGGCTGTGGTGATCCAGCCCAGCACGGGGTGAGTACTGCACATTCCCAGGGCAGCAGGTGATTCATCCTGAACCACCCAAGCTCTGAGCAAAACACGAAGAAAAGAAAAGTTCAAGTTAGGAAAGAAATTGGGCTTTGGATTCCTATTAATGATAAAATTAATTTCATACCCAACCCGTTGGACAATGGCCCCCTGGAGAACAATGAAGAGAGCGAAAAATCCCTCAGACAACGGGCGTTGAAAGCTGCATAATAATCTTATCATTTCTGTACAGCCTCGGCTGAGACAACTGTAATTAATTATGAGGAAATGACAAATGGTCAAGGCTGTGCTGAAGGCAGTGGCCCTGGTACTTGACATTGTAATGCAGCTGGGGAGAAGCTTGTCAAATCAAGGTTGTGTTAATTTATTAGGCAGCCATTTGTGTCATGTTGAATAAAAGGGAAGGGGGAAAAAAAAAAAATAAGAGGTGAAAAAGCTACTGCAAATATGAAGTGTTTGGGTGGATTTTCATGCGCTGGGTGTTCGGGATGCAGTGATTTCATTCAGCTGATTTCTGCTCCAGGTCCTTGTGCCATTGTCACTCACCCCTCACACGCTGAGCCACTGCTGGAAATCCCACCAGCACCTTGAGTTTGTTGTACCCTATAGAGCCAAAGCTCAGCTGGGGGTTCCACTGCCACAAACCACAAGTCTCTCCCACTCTGTCTAGTTCAGCTCTTGTCAAAAAAAGTTTCAAAATTCTCCCTTCACTCTCTTGGATCCTGTTGAATTTCTGCGTGAGGCCGGAGTGTTTTTAGCCCCACGAGGGTTCAACACGCTCTGAGGGTGTCCAGCAACCTCCCAGAAAAGGCTTAAAAATAATGATTGAGAGTGTTTGGAAAAAGCAAAAAGGTTTCATTAAAGAGAAAATTACAAGCTGTACAAAACAAAAGAATAAAAGAATAGAAGAATAAAAGAATAAAAACTGTGCACAGTGCAGGGAAGTCTCTTGCTCCTGCTAAAACACCCCAAAAAATGCTCTGAGAGTTTCCATGCATTCTCTTAAGTGTTCAATGATCCAGGAGGGATTTTTTACTTGCTGCCCAATAGAAAATAACCACATTCCTNCACGCTGAGCCACCGCTGGAAATCCCACCAGCACCTTGAGTTTGTTGTACCCTATAGAGCCAAAGCTCAGCTGGGGGTTCCACTGCCACAAACCACAAGTCTCTCCCACTCTGTCTAGTTCAGCTCTTGTCAAAAAAAGTTTCAAAATTCTCCCCTCACCCTCTTGGATCCTGTTGAATTTCTGCGTGAGGCCGGAGTGTTTTGAGCCCCACGAGGGTTCAACACGCTCTGAGGGTGTCCAGCAACCTCCCAGAAAAGGCTTAAAAATAATGATTGAGAGCGTTTGGAAAAAGCAAAAAGGTTTCATTAAAGAGAAAATTACAAACTGTACAAAAGAATAAAAGAATAGAAGAATAAAAGAATAAAAACCATGCACAGTGCAGGGAAGTCCCTTGCTCCTGCTAAGACCCCCCAAAAAATGCTCTGAGAGTTTCCATGCATTCTCTCAAGTGTTCAATGATCCAGGAGGGATTTTTTGCTTGCTGGCCAATAGAAAATAACCACATTCCTTGAGGAACAGCTCAAAGATCCAACAGGTGCCTTTGTCCTGGCACAATTCGGCCAATTACAGTGAGAGAAGCGCAGAATTTTCTGGTTCTTCTCCCTTCAAAGTTCAGGGCTGAAACTTAAACTCTTTTCCTGATATGGAAACACCAGCTCAGGTGTGAGGATGCAGTGCAACATTTGGGAAAATCCCTCACACCCAGCAGCAGAGTCCCATGGTCAAACTGTTGGGTCAGCACTCAGGGAAGGGGAGTTTCAACCTGGGCTGGGCTCCTGAATTTTTGTGTGCACTTTTGCTTTCTTCTGTTTTGTGTTCCAGCCATAACTCCTAAATTATTCTTCATCTGTTCCAGCCATAATTCCTAAAACCACAACTTTCTTTCAGCCTTCCAGGTCCCAACAAGGCTTTCAGGAGGATTAAACCCAAGCAGAAGATTAATATTTGTAAGTAAACTGGAATTTGCTGTTTGCTGTTTGCTTCCAGCACAGCCCAGCAGCCTCTTAGGAGAAATTTGGGGTTTTTTTTGGTTTTTATTTTGTAGTCACTAACAAACACGGCAAGAGCCACAGACTGCAGCCAAGTGACAAACATGTGACTGTTTTTTAACCCAAAGTTTGTGTGTGGACTATAATTCTCAAGTTTTTCCTGCTATGTTCAAAGTGACAACCATAATCTAGACCCATTTGTTTTGCACATGTTAGTATGACATACAATAATGGCATAAATAAAATGTTCACAAAAATGCTTAGCATCCATAAGTAAAAGAACTTAATGCATACTTTCAAGTCCACGGTCAAGCAAATTTCCCTTTGCTTATTCCCTAAACTTTGTCTGTATTTTGTTAGACAGAGACAGGAATTTTAAAGAGCACAACATCCAGGAATCCTGGATCCCTGACTCCTTCCAGCATTAAAATGCAGGTCTGGGAAATGTCCTTGTGCTGCCAGCCCCTGGAGAGCACAGTGATACTGCCCGAATGGGTTTGTGTAGGAAATGGGCCCTAAAAGGCTCCAAATGACATCCTGGTGATTCTCCTGAATATCAGCATTTGGGCATTCAGCACAGATGCTGCTCCAATTCTGGCGCATTAAGAACTTTATGTCAACAGTCCTGAGCTCCAGTCAGACAACAGAGGGGAGGTAGCAGTTGTTACAAAACAGAAGGATTCCTAAAACACCCCTAATCTTCATTAATCTCTGCGTCTTGGGTGTTTTCTGAGAGTTTAGGAAATGCTGTAAGGATAGAAAAAAACATTTATATAAAAGAAAACACTTGAAATTGTCTTTAATTTTTTTTCTGAATGTTTTGCCTGTCTGGCTATTTAACCAGTTAACTCCCATTTCAGCCAGAAGGTGACAGAGTGTGAGGGTGCTGCTCTGTCACCAGCCCATCACCACTGTTTGCACCATTCATTAAATTATGCCTGCTACAGGTGACTGATCTCGCTGGGAAATAATCCCTCCTCCAAAAATCAGTAATTTTTTTTTTTGCTTGATCAGTTGATTGTCAAGATTTGTGTGGTTTTGGAGCGTGGATCTGATTAGAGACACCTCTGGCTGAATGTTAAGCATTTATCTGCTGCAATACAACTCTGAGCAGGGCTATAAATCTCTTTATATCCAGATGTCTAATGGATGGTTGGGATTTTAGAGTTGTTTGAGGTGGTGAATTGCCAATTTCATATCCTTTTGCAAATCTTTGTGTTCAGAGGATTCATCTTCCCCTTAAACACAGCCTGGTGTGGGCATTTCCCTCTGAGCTGTGCTGTGGGGGTTATATTTTATATATTTATGTGTTTGTGTTATGGTGCTTGTAGATAAAAACTGTGCCTGGATTGCTTTGGGCAAACCAAACTGGGATAAACTGGTGGTGAAATAGCAGGGAGTGTGAAACCAAGGGCATTGTGGATGTGGGTATCAGTCCTGGTGTGGGGCACAAGCACAGCAGTGGTGCCATTAAAATTGGCCCTGAAGGAACTGGCCAGCTGGATCAAATCTTATTTTCTTAGTCCAAGTTTTCTAACTGAAGATGATGAGTCCGTGATTTTATTTTTTTGTTGTTGTCATCGAGGCTCAAGACATGAAAATGTGTCTGAAGTCTTTTTCATTTCCACCTATTGAAAGTGCTTTAAAAGGGAAAGGAGCAAACAGATGGCTCTCATTAGCACAAGAGTGCTTTAATCTTTTGCACATTTTAAATTTTATTTTCCTTTCAGCGTTTGTAAGTAAATTGGTACAAAATTAAGACTTCACCAGAGCAATTGAATTTCACACATTTCAAACCATGAAAGGAGAGGTGGACTCTGTCCAAATTGCGACAACTGATGTAATCCTGGCATCACAATTATCTATTATGATCAACAATTCTAATGAATTCTGAATGAAGTGCAGCGAGGATGGCCCTCACACATCCCAATCCAGAAAAACTGGCCTGAGAGTACAACTGGGGACCTTACCTCTGCTCTTCCACAAACCATTTTTATCTTCAGCTGGAAAAATCCAGAGCTCATCTGTAGGAGAAGGGAACACAGGTGACCTCACCCCTGATAATTAACAGCTGTGTTAATTAACGAATACAGCCTCGTCCCTGATGAGTCACAGCTGTATCCAATAAGGATGAGTGAGATCCTTATGAGAGGAGGTGAGGGGAGGATCAGCATGGAGGAGGAACCTTGAGGATCATGGAGGAGAGGATCATGGAGGAGAGGATCATGGAGGAGAGGATCATGGAGGAGAGGATCATGGAGCAGGATCCTGAGGAGAGAAAATCCCTGCTGCAAGGTCAGTCTGGGTCTGCAGTTAGAGCCTGGTGTTGGAATCTGCAGGCACAGTGTGCACACTCATCCCTGCAGGCACAGTGTGCACACTCATCCCTGCAGGCACAGTTTGTCAGAACCCAGGACATCCCTCTGGCTGCCCTGGGTGATCCCAGACCCTGGCAAGGGCTCCAGAGACAGGCCATGAGAGTTTGATTAGAATAATATTAATTTATCACCAGGTGTAAATGTAGAATTTTGGGGTTTAATGGGAGTCCAAGAAGGCAAGATGGAGGAATTTGGGTGTGCCCCTGTCCAACTTCTTCTTGTCCTCCATCTTCTGCTGGGTTGGTGGCACTTTTGGATTGGATTAGAGTAGAAGTGAAGTGTCTAACACAGGTGATAGGTATTGGTATTTAACTGTAAAAATGGAACATGTAGTGCTTGGTATAAAGAGTTAAGATTCAGTGGTCTGTGGGTGATGGCCAGCACCAGAGCTGGGTGAGAACAAAATGTACCAGATAAGAAATAAAATAATAACCAACCCTGAGAACCTGAACTGACACATCCCGACTTCTTCTGGCCTCGAGGCTTGGGACAAGGATTTTAATGAACATCTTGGGGATTATCAGCCCAAAGAACTGAGAACAGTCCAGTCAGGTAAAAGCCTGCAGTCACAGCCTGCACACCAATCCCTGCAGTCACAGTCGGCACACCAATCCCTGCAATCAGAGTTCAGCAGGAAATAGAGTTCAACAGTCACAGTCTGCAAGGAAAACCTCCAGCAGGAACTTGCTGCAGGCAGAGTCAGTGAATGGTTGCAGTCAGGATGGCTGAGATGTAATGAGGAATAAACCAGGACCCTTTTCATGCTGTATTTCTGTATTTAATAAGTCTGTATCTTGGCTAGTTTTTACCCTCTAACATGAGGGCTGCTGCAGCACTCCTTGTTTTGAGGAATGTTTTGTGCAGGAAATTGTGGCTGAAATGTGCTCTGGGTGTGTAAATTGCCCAAGCTGCAGGGACACTGATGGAGCTCTGACATTTCCATCACAAAATAATCTCTCAGAAATGTGCTGGGGCATCACCTGGCAGAGATGGTAAAGCACCCTCAGTCCTGGTGGCTCAGGAGCTGAATGATGTTTTAGTGACTCCAAACTATGGAACCAGAGGTTGCTGCAACCTCCAGCTCCCAAACTTGGTGTTTCCCCTCATTCCCCTGCAACTCCTGCTTAGCAAATCCTGTTTGGAGCCAGGCCTGGCTGCTGCCACAACTTTTGATTCTGCATCAGGCAAAGGTTTCTCAGTCCAATCACAATTCTTGATTTAATTAACAGGGGTTGGGCACCACTTCTGAGGGATTTCTGACTTTGCTAAAGGTGTGGAGTAAGGCTGGGCCAGGGGATTTTCCTTGTGGCACTGAGGGAATCCCATTGTTTGTGAGAGCAGCGGCGTTGGCACAGAATTACAAATACAAACAGAAAGTTTCTGATGTCTCCCCCTGTAAACAGAGTTACATTCTTTAAGGATTGTTTTGTTTGATAGAAACCAAGGTTTGATCCTCTCCTATTTATTTTTGGGGAAAAAAGGGTGGAAATTGGAGGACTGCTAGATTTGCAACATCAGAAAATGAAGACTCTTGGGAGAAAAAAAATTTAAATTCTGTTCCTCTTAAAGCAGAATTGTGTATAAGGTGGCTTTTCTACTTCCTAGGAGTTGGTTTCTGAAAAACAATGTTTATTTTTGGTGGCAGTGTACAGCATACTGATTAAAATGAAAAAAAGGCTTAACATTTCAGTTATGTTGAGGAATTTTGTTTTGAGCTTAACCTTTTCAAAGAGTAGATGTTTTTACCAGAAAATGGAATACATCTCATTCTGGAAAGTTATTTTTAAGTGGGGAAAAAAAAGGAGCATTCTCACTTGGCTAATACACAATTTTTCAGGTTTTCCTATCTACTTTGGATGAGGGAAAGTGCTTCAAAAAATAGCGTGTCAAAATCTGAATAAGTTAAAAGGACCCGATGTGTTTCTCCTTGGCAAACTTTGTTTTCCTTGATATTTAGACCAAAAAAATGTTCTGTCCTAGATGCTTTGCACACATTTCTCAGGACAAAGTCAGCTGCTTTGTGTGGGCTCCTGGGAGGCCAGAGAACAGCAGAATTTTTTTATTTTTTATTTTTTCCTCTCAGGATTTTGATTCAGAATGATTCAGTCATGATTCACACCAGGAGAAATTATCTTCGCTGCCTTCCTGTTACTTTCAGTAGTTAAAGTCAGGTGTAAATGATTCTGCTGCTGGCATTTCTCTCCACGGGAGGAGTTCAAAAGTCATCTTGGCCATTTTCTTGGCCTCAGAGCTTTATGGATGTCGAGAGGTCTTTCCTGGACAATCCTTGGGTTTTATGGCAGCTGAGAGAGAAGTGTTTTAATTTCTTATTCCTGATGCTCTGCAGAGGTGAAGAGTCCACCCACTCCCCAGCCAGTCTGTGCCAGTGCTGAAATAATTTTACATTTGAAAGCCCTTCAAGCTCCCAGCCCTGCAGCTCCTTGGCTCCGTTTTTTTAACCTTATTGCTTTTGTTTCATCTCTCACAATGAACGTTCATTTCAGCACCGCGTGCAGATTTATTGAGCAGGCTTGGAAGAGCAAAGAGAGGAGGAGGAGGAACACAAATGAGGTCCTTAAGAATCAGAATTTCAATTGAAATAATTGATTTTCATTTTGTTGTTGGGGGGAAAAAAAGGGATTTTGAAAAATCTTCTTCCTTTCCTCCCTGTCTGCTCCTGTTAGCAAACAGAAGGGAATGACTTTGATTTCCTTGGAGTGTCTATGAGCTCGAGTTCATGAAAAGGTAACTGAGATGATGACACCAAAACCTTTAAGTGTAACAATTTATGGAGACCTCCTCACAAAGGTCTGACTGTACCAGCTGTATCTGTCATAGATATTTGTACAGGGGTTTTTTGGTGGAGTTTAAAACATAAGGAGTCATAGACCTGCATGTGCTTCAGGCAGGTTTAATTGAGGGGGAAATGTGCCCCAAATCTTGCAAATGTCACGATATTTTATACATGTTATCCAGATAAATTTAATTTGTGAAGGGAATTTCACCCTTTGGGATGTTGTATTTGAATATCACACTCGATAGAAACCATCCATGTTTCCTTTGACCTTACTGAGAGAAAAATCTGAATCTTAAAATCTGGGAAATGGGCCAGAATCTCAACTCTGGAAAAGTTCCTGCCTTAATGCAGTGGGGAATGGTGACTTGAGGGTCTGTCTGGTGGAGGATTTAGAGCAGGGGGCCTTGTCACCCCTCCTTCATTTATTGTCAGGAAATTTTGCACTGATGGTTTAAGTCAGGACTGCACAGATCTGAATTGTTTGATAGATGTGAGTTATCAGCTGGATTCCAGCAGATTATCAGAGGAAAGACTGGGGAGAGAGGCTGGAGAAACCAGAGTTTTACCTGGCCAAATACCTGTTTAAACCAATTTACTGCTTACTCTTTATTAAGATGTGGAACAAATTCATTCCTCAGTGCCAGAGGCTGTCCTGAATTTGGTGCAGATTCCCTTGGACATTTCCCTGTAAATCAGAATTAACTCCCAGCCTGCACGGTGGGGCTGGCTGGGCAAACACTGCTGGGGCTCTGGAGAGGAAAATGTGTCTGCTCATCCTCAGGCAGCACATCTGGAAACACCAAACACTGAGGGCAGCGAGCACTGGAATTGATGCCTTGGGCAGGCTGGGCTGGAACAGAGACTGGGCAGAGCCGGAGAATAAAGCAGAGATTTATAGAAAGGCCTTTAGGGACACCTTGGGCAGGACAGGGCCTGGCCAGGGCTGCACCCAAGGTGGACCCAAAATGGGCACAAAATGGACACAAAATGGTCACAAAATGGACAGATGGTCACCAGGTCTCACATTTTTATAAGTTTTGGTCCATTTGTATATTGGGGTTTAATTGTCCAGTTACAGCTTCAGGTTGTGAGGTCCCACCCTTGTTTGTGCTTTTGGGCCTGAAATTGTACTTGGGCCTGCACAAGGCCTCCCTACACCCCTAGGCCGCACAAAATCTGAAAAACATGAAAGCTCAAACTTAAGGCATCATAACAAACCCCTGCATGGCACTTGAAAGGAGCAGAGCCTTGCCCAGGGAGATTTTTCTGGCACCACAGAGGGATGGAGGGACCCTCAACACCTGAGAGCACAGATTCTGCAGGTGCTGCTGTGGTAAAGAGGACCCCATGCTTTAATTTGCTGATTTAAGACTCTCATCACAAGTGTCACTTTTTTTACCACACTGGAAATGTTTCCTTCAGCGCCATAATAGAAACTCCTAATGTCAAATATTGAAACAGTCTTCCAAAAATAAATTCCAGTCGCTTTGCAGCAGTTAGGTGTGATTTGATGGCTCTCAGCACGTGGGCCTTGGCCAGGTGAACAGGGTGAAAAATGTGCTCAGAGCAGGAGCAGTGCAGCCCTGGGTGAGGGAAGGAGCCAGCTCAGGACAGTGACAGGGCCACAGCACGGGGCTCCAGCCCTTCAGAGCGCTTTAGGAAAAGAAAATAATACCTTAAAAAAATGGTTTTAAGGGGCTTGTATTGAACATGTGTTCACATTCAGCCCAAGCTGGCATTCAGCTGTTAGGTCTGTTCCAGAAATTGTGTTTCAGGCAGCATTTGTTACAACAGTGCGACCCTGAGAACAGGGAGGGGAGGAAACGAGCAGAGTTCAGCAGTGCCTCTCTAACAAAACACCAACCCTACCTCCTCTCCAGGAGCCGAAAACAGTTCCACTCTCATGTAGAGTTTGCCTCTGCCTTTTCTCCCAGCCCAGCACGAACCAGTGCATTGCAGGAATGTAATTTGGTGGGCCCACCTTTGTGCCGTGTCCTTCCCCAGCTCAAACATAACATCAGCTCTGGTTTGTGCTGCAGGCTATGATTATCCTCCACAGATAGAAATGTTCTATTGCCTCAGTCAAAGGCGTTGAGCTCGGCCACAGAAGTTATTGTTTGGAGGCCAAAATGTCTCCAGTTCATATCCTAGTTCGTGTTTCCATTATTGTATGGGCGTGATATTAATTTCTGTCTTTGAGGGGGAAAAGAAATCCATCCAGTGCAATGAGAAGAGGGCAGAAATTAAAGGGAATGTCTGAGGACATCTCCCCTGGCATAACTTTTCATCTTGGCAGTAGCATATATTGAGGGGCTCCATTTAAATTCAAAAATAACTTTTAAAAAATAATGTTGGCAGCTGCCCCAAATTCTGTCTGGGATAACTTAGTTTGCTTTTCTTCACTAGGACAGGGCTAGTGTTTACCCTTGTGTTAGAAAAGAAGAAATTAAATAATGTCAAGGAACCCAAAAATCCACCATGATGCTCATAACATATGAGAGAATTAACTTGCTCTGGTGGGGCCTCTTGTAGAGGTTTAATCCAAACAGAAATGGAATTTTGCTGCAGGAGTTGGTAAACAGAAACTGGGAAAGAGTCGAGGCAAGTTCTGAAACAACTGCTATGATTTGTATTTACTCAGGGAAATGCATTATAATCATCATTGCCTTTTATCTCAGCCACAGTGTAGAAAATTACCTTCCAGTGTCACAATTTATAAAAGGCTCCCAGAATGTTTATCACCAGTGCACAATCACAGCAACAGCAGCAAATGGCAGGAGTCTTTTAACAGCTCTTCAGGAGACTCAAGAAATCTGCACTAGAGGTAGCCAGTAATTGGCAGAGATGGAAAAAAAAAATCGTAATAAAGTTGTTGAAGTGACTTTCCACTAATAAAAACTCCATTAGTTGAAGAAACTCGAAACTTCCTGCGAAGGGTAACGCTTGTCAAGTAGGTGTGAACGCTCAGACGTGTGAGACAGAGGTCCCAGAACTGCTCAGCACTGCCAGACTGAGCAGCTGCAGATCCTCAGCAGTCCAGTCCCAGCTCCTTCCTCGAGCACACTTTCCTTGCCATCTCTCAGCCTCACTGGAGAAAAGATTTCCCTTTTTTCTTTTTTTTTTCCCCGGTAATGTTTGCGCTTACAAGTTTGCAAATTTGGCCTCAGAAATTTGACCAAAATGGCAAATTTGGCCTCAGAAATTTGGCCAAAATGGCAAATTTAGCCTCAGAAGTTACGTCTGCAACAGAAACCTCCTTGTTTGGCATCCTTCACCCATCCCCACTTTAGCTGTGTTATTGTCCAGCTGTCAGTGAGCCAGAGCGTCCCCAACCTGAACACACACACACAAAAAAAACCAGATTGGGGGCAAGGATCACTCCCCTGCCCTCCCCTGCCCCTGCAGGCGGCAGGCAGGTAATTTATTTAAAATAAAAGCCTTTCAGCCAGCTGGATGCTGGCACTTGGCTGCCCTTGCAGGGCCTCCTTGGCATTTATTTACATTTGTTGTGGGTGAGTGTGTGCAGGTAGCTGCTGCCCCTAAGGCTGAGCATGGAATTAGGATCTATGAGAAGGCTCAGCCAGCCCAGCCTGACCCTTCCTGCTCAGCCAGAGCCTTGTGGGGGAGTCCAGGGCACGTGGAAAACCCCTCAAACTGCCCTGGGGTGTCTGGGACCCTGGCAGAGACCCCAGGAAAGCATTGCCTTTGACCTCAGCCCATGGGAAAAGCTCCCAACACTTATAGATGAGTTAAAAACAGTAAAAAAAGTGAAATAAATGATAGTTAATTTATCACAGATAAAATGATTGTGGGGGAGTTGAGACTGAGCAAAGAAATTCGAACTCAAGAGGAATGTTTGAATCACCCATGTGAATTTTTAAACATGCAACAGGCTGATACTTTTAAGGAGCCTTTTCGTTACTGGGTGTGCCCTTGGCTGAATGCTAATTCACCCTGCCATGCAATATTTGCTTTATTCTGTCTCCTAACTGTCTAATTTTTAAATTTTTACTAAACTTCTAAATTTTCCCAAGAAAGTGAACCTCGTTTTTCGCACTCCCCCTCAGCTCTTCAGCATTCACCACCACATGTGGCACTGCTGAGGCTCCGATAAGATTTCATCAGTCATGGTTTTGCAGTCCTGCTAAAGGAAAAAAAAAAGAAAAAAAGGGAGTTCAGATTTCATTAAACAATGCTGCGCAATGAATGGGTAGGGTAAAATTCAGTGAGATTAACTGGGCTGTATTTTAGATGCCAGTCATCTTCACAGCAATGAGCAATGTCAAGAGAGATGAAATAGGAAGCGCTGGAGAAATGTCAGCACGGGGAATGAGACAGAGACTTCCACGGAGGGAGAGGGATGGATGAATTTGCTTTAGTAACGTCTAAATGAGAATCCCAGGTTTAATTTTTCATAACATCATCAGGCAGATTTCGGAGGCTGAGGTTATTTCTCAGAAAAGGCTCGCATCTCTTCTTCTGGAGGTGAGCAGGAAGGAAACCCTTCTGCAGCCTGTTCCTGTTAATTGTAATATTATTCACACGCTCCTGTAATTATTCCAGGACCTGTTCCAAATATTTTTTAGCTGGAACCTGATGATAATGAACTTCCAAGGCCTGTTTTCCTCCAGCTTGCAGTGTCATGCTAAATGGACTGCAACAAGAAGTGTTGCTGTGCCCGAGCTGTGCTGGAGCCAGACCATAATTTGCAAATGTGGGTTTTTTTTTGGGAAGCTGCTGATATTTCTCACCACCTCCTTGCAGAGTGAGCGGAACACTTCCCACTGCTGAAATCTGAGAGTGAGAACTTTCCCAGGCTGATCTTCCTGACAGTGACCAGCAAAGCATGAGGCAAGGATTTAAAAAGGGCTGAGCAGCCCGGGGTGCTGCAGCTCCCTTTTGTTCTCTGGCACCTGGGATTTTGGAAGGACAAAATAACAAATAAACTCCTGCAAAGGGAGTTTGGTACCTCAGTTTCCCCAGAGGAAGCATCTCCCAAGCCAGCAGTGGTGTAATCACAAATTCCTGCATTTTTTAGTGCTTGCCTAGCCAAGTGTGTGCGTGTCTATATATAACATTTATAGTTTTATTTTTTTTCGCACCAGTTTTCCCTCTGTTGGCTAAAATTAAGGCAGAAATGGTGAAGAGGAGAAGGAGCGCTGATAGGAGGTGATTCATGATGAGGATTTTTCAAACCAGGTGGAGCCCAGGAGCCAAATTTTGAGCTGGAGCTGCCCTGCTGCAGCCAGGGCAAGGTGAATGCAGAGCCCAGGGATGCTCCAGCCCCGATTCCTCAGGATCAGGATCATGCACAGGGGATACCCTGGCTGTGGGGTCACCACGTGTTTAACCGGCAGCACTGCAGGAGCTCAGGGTGTTGCAAGGGTGAGGAGGATCCTGGAAACTGCACAGGAGCTTCTCAAATTAATTTGGAGGCAGTATAATTAGCTGGAATGTCGTTGGGTTTTTTTTTCTTTTGGAGGTGGTNTGGAGTGAAACCACGCCATCATTTTTTTTTTTTTCTCCCCCTTATCAGACATTTTATTGTTGAAGAAAAAAATGTTTCAGGGGAAAAAAAAAAACCAACAAAAACCCAATGTAACATGGGGTGAATGAACAATGTGCCTGCTGTTTGTGGAGATAAACACCAAACACACAGAATGGGAATTAAGGACTCTCATCACAAGTGTCATTTTTTTTTTTATTTTACCACAGTGGAAATGTTTTTCTTCAGTAATAGAAACTCCTAATGTCAAATATTAAAACACTCCCTCGAAAATAAACTCCAGTCACTTTGCAGCAGTTAGGTGTGGTTTGATGGCTCTCAGCACGTGGGCCAAAAATGCTCTTTTATTGTCACTGACAGCACCTTTCCCGTGAGTTTTTCCTGTGGATGCTCACTCCCTGTCCCTGCAGTGGAGCCAGGCTTTGGGCTCCACCCTCCTGGATTTCAAATTTCCACCAGGAAAAGCAGGAAAAGCAGATTGACAGCTCTTGTTTTCAGCCCTGCTCTATTCTTAGAGAGGAGCTGCATGAGGAGGATGAGTCGTTTTCAAGACTTTGCCAGCGAGTGATAGATCCCCTTCTGGGTCACGAATTCTTGTCACCTTGTGTATTAATAGGATGTGCCAAGGTTTTTTGGGGTTTTTTTATTCCTCCCCGAGTTTCCTTGCTGGCAGTCAGTCACACGGGTAAGAGAAGCACAAAGAGCTGAGCATCTGTGACCCATATGCTGGGGAGGGGAGGGCAGAGCAGCCGGGTAAGGACACGGGGCTGGAGTTTGGGGCTTGGCTGGTTTGGCAAAAATGTTCCTGCAGTGCTCTGAGGGATGTAGGTCATTGTAGGGGCTGTGGGGCTGTCTCAGACACCTCACACCAAAAACTGGGCTGTGGGAGGCTCGGGGAGTTGATGCTTTAAATTTCAGGTTTCGTGTGTTTCAGACTCTGTGCTGCCCAGGGTGCAGCTCTGAGCTCACAGTCAGTGTCACTCAGCTCTCTGCACACAGCAGGGACACAAAACAAATCCTGTCTCTGCTGCACAACAAGGACAACTGTTAAAAGTTTTCAGGCCCAAAAGCACAAACAAGGGTGGCTGAAGAGAGAAAACAAGAAGGATGGCACTTCATAACCTGAAACTGTAATTGGACAATTAAACCCCAATGTGCAAATGGACCAAAACTTATAAAAGTGTGAGACCTCGTGACCGTTTGTCCATTTTGTGACCATTTGTGACCATTTTGTGTCCATTTTGTGCCCATTTTGGGTCCACCTTGAGTGTAGCCCTGGCCAGGCTCTTGTCCTGCCCAAGGTGGATCCTAAAGGCCTTTCAATAAATCTCTGCTTTATTCTCTGGCTCTGCCCAGTCTCTGTTCCAGCTCAATCTGCCCAAGGCATCAATTCCAGTGCTCACTGCCCTCAGTGTTTGGTGTTTCCAGATGTGCTGGCTGAGGATGGACAGACACAATTCCAGTGCTCGCTTCCCTCAGTGTTTGGTGTTTCCAGATGTGTTGGCTGAGGTTGGACAGACACAATTCCAGTGCTCACTGCCCTCAGCGTTTGGTGTTTCCAGATGCGTTGGCTGAGGTTGGACAGACACAATTCCAGTGCTCGCTTCCCTCAGTGTTTGGTGTTTCCAGAAGTGCTGCCTGAGGATGAGCAGACACATTTTCCTCTCCAGAGCCCCAGCAGTGTTTGCCCAGCCAGCCCCACCATGCAGCCCCACGCAGAGCTGCATCACCCAACCCTGCTGCCCAACCCTGTGCCAGGGATGGAACTGCCCTGGTGCAAAACCCTTCCCTGAGCTGCTGGGGCTGGTTCACATTGGAACACCCTGCCTGCCCCTCCTCAGCTGCAGCAACGAGCACATTTATTGATTGTGCCTGGCAAACACCCCTTAAAACACAGAATAAGGGCGCCTTAGTGCACCCCGTGGGTGGCTCTATGTAACAGTTAGCTGTTCAATTAAACGCTAAAGAAACAAATGAATAATTAGCAGATAGATAATGGGAATTAGCCCCTCTGTTCTACATGAAGTTCTGTCCCAGTTATTGGGCTGCAGTGTGCTGTTGCAAAGGGCTAAGCTGAAATCCATGCCCTAATTATTTGCCTCGATGTGAGTGTCTCAGCTTTTGTGCTAAATGAATGTAGGTAAAGATAAAAACGTATTACAAAAAGCCAGGATTCTAATGTAAGATAGGCCAGTGCTAATTACTGGCTAATCATTGTGTTAGAGTAATTATATTATGCGCTTTCAAAGCCTTGGTTAGTGCCAAGCTGAACACTAGCATATAATTTGTCAGATAGGAGTTAATTTTTCTTGTTACCATAACAAGAGAGCATTTTCCCTTTATTTTTTTTTTCCCCCTCAATATTTTTCAGGAACGTGTGATTTTACCCCCATTCTGTAGGTTTTTTCCTCTCTTGTTAGTCTTAAGGAACTGAAGCTGAACAAATGCTGTTGGGGTCTGATTTAGGGCAGGTTTCCTTCTCTGCTGCACTAATGGGACAGAGCACCTCCAGGTCCCGTGGCTGAGATCATTATATTTTTTAATAACATAATTATTTCCACTGCTGACCTCCTTGCTTTTCTCTTTTTTCTCTCTCCAGAGCTTTCCCCATGCAGGTGCAATGGCAAGGAGTCAGGTTTTTTTTGCACAGCCAGCCCAAAAACCTCCCAGGCCTTGCCTCGTCCTGTGCTTAAATACACACCCAGCATCCTTAAATACCCGAAATAAATACAGTCATGAGAGCTGATAGCACTGAGAGTCAACACAGTATTTTTAAATAACTGTTTACCGTGATGGCAATTACGGGAAGATGGATGGTTTGAATCTCCAGAGCGAGCAAATAGTTGGAAATAGCTCTATTCTTTGCTTAACTTCTGTTCCCATTATTCCACAGACATGTGGAATATATCATTAATTTTAAAGAGGGAAATAAAACCAAATTGAAGGGCCTAGATTCAAAGGCAGCACCTAAGCATCACCATTTATTCTGTCTGTAATGGTTTGAAAATCTGTGTTGAGCTTCCTACGACAGAGCTGGCAGAAGAGTGCTTCCAATTAAATACAGATTTTGTGTGGATCAAATTTAGAAAGTTTTACTAGTTGAAGGTGCCTGTTAAACTTTGTGGGGACAAATGGTTCTTGGATCCCTAAAAGTCACACTATATCTGCTTTTTATATATTTATACAGGCGGTTCTTTCTGTCTGGCTCTCCTAATATAAAACCTATTTTTTTTTCCTTCTTATTCAAAAATAATGATTTGATTTGGTTTTAATTTATTTCCCGCAAAAAATCTCTCTGTCTTTGACATACTGAATCCACTGCCTGATTTAGACCTCTGATCCTGAAGACATGGCTGGGGTTTGGTACATTTTTAAATCTGAAAATCAGCTCTTTTTCCGAGGATTTCGGGACAGGTTTTTTGCACGTTGCTGGTGATGTCTGATTGGAAATAACCTTCAAAGCAGCTCAGTGTCTGGCATTCTTTTACGTTCTTTTTACACTCAGTGTCTGGCGTTCTTTTAGGAGGAGCTGCTCCCTTATTTTAGCACCTTCAAGGATGAAGAGTCCCTTTGAGAGGCCTGGCCCCAGCTGTGAGTGCTGATCACACTTGAGGGTCAGGTTTGTTCTGCTATCTGTTCATATCTAATATTAATGCCTCCACTTTGGAAGAGAATTTGGGGCAGAATCCCAAATTTGGGGCTGTTGGTAACACATCTCCCTTCTCCTCGGGGTGAATCTAAGGAACTGCCTGCACCCGCCAACGGAATCCCATTAATGGGGGAAATTGTGATTTTTGAAGGCTCCACACCAACCAAATTCGCAGTAGGAAGCCTCACCTCTGTCCTGTGGTTGTGTTCTGAGACACAGAGACACCACCAAGGTTCTGCAGGGCCACCAGAGCCACCCTCTGTGCTGTGGGGAGCGTGTGGTGAGGCTCAGGTGACGCTGGTTTGAACCACAACAGCACAGGATTCTGAAGTTCAGAAGGCTAGAAATAACTCTTTATTTTAGGATTTATCTCTCTTTTATTCTATTTCACACTGACTATTTTAATTAGTGAAAGAAGGGCAAAACCTCTTCAATCACATTGGTCAAAACAGAGAGACACAAGAGGAAGCCCCTCCCGTGAGAAGGAATGAGTAAAATCTGTACGGTTAGACAAACATTCTCACCTTTACAGGAATTCTCTAAGAAAGGAATTTCAGAAAACCAAAACAGCTTAGACACGAAATCAGAGCTACACTCAGGGACGGAAGGTTTGATTTTTTAAGAGCCAAACACTTCCCGTTAAGTGTGTAAGTTAGGGAGGAAAAAAAGACGAAAGTCTCATTAACTCGCACGCGGACTTTCCGTGCTGCCCCTTTCCAGCTCGACCCTGCTGATTGCAGAAATTGTAGCGAAACATGAAGTGGTTTTTTTGTGAAAACAAAGGCAGGCCCTGAGACAGCGAGAGCAGAGCAGTGATTGCAGTGCTGGGAAGGGCTGGGTTGCAGCCCTGACCCGCTGTAAATTCAGACAATCCTTCCCCACTTTGGGTTGCCATTTTCTGCCTTCCCGTGTTTGTCTGCCTGGATTGCCGGGCTCTGCAGGGCAAGGATTGGCTCTCATCGTGTTTGCTCTGCCTGTCCTAATAGAGTCTGGCTCTCAGGTGGCTGCTGTTAACCATGAATTATGTATGAACGGTAACGCTGCCGAGTCAACCCTCAAAATCTGGTGATAACAGACAGAGATGAGTTTCCAGGCTGTATTTTACAGGTGTGTAAAGTGTGCTGGGATTTCCCCTTTTCCAGCACCGGGGAAAGCAGGAAAAGGGGTTTTGTGTTTTCTGCACAGTTCTGTGCTCTGTGCCTTGAAGGAGGATGGAGGATCAGCTAATCCACCGTGCAAGGTGATTTGAATGATGATGGAAGGAGTGGGAAGGACAAGGCGACTCCTGGGGTTGTAACTTTGAGGAGTTGCTCCAGAGTCAGCTCTTCTGGGTGATTTTTGGCACAAAAATGACTTTTTTTTTGAGGCAGGGCAGCTCGGGAGCGGCACAGAAATGGCTCTGGCACATATGGGAAGCTCTGGGGGGGAGAGACAAAATGCAGATCAGTGTCTGGAGTCTGACACAGATACCAAAATAAAGGAGGAGGGAGCACACACAGCTCAGGGGGAAAGCAAAGGAGAAACCTGCTCCTTGCTAAACCTGCTCCTTGCTGTAGATTCCTGACATCAGAATTCTGGTTTGGATTTGGGTGTGGGTCTCCTTCACCACGGAATTAATGAAAAATATTATAAACAAGGAAAAAACGTAAAAATGAGCAGAGATGAAAACATCTGATACAACACCAAAGCAGAAGAATCAAAGTTATTATTGTAAATAACAATGTTAGCAAGTCCATGGACAGGATCACCTTTTCCTGGGAGAGGTGCCCTCTTTCACCTGGGCAAAAGGCCCTGGCAGAAATGTTTGGAAACCCCCAGTCAGACCTGAGTCTGACTGAGTTAAGGATAAACTGTCCAATTATGAAATGACACTTAAATTATTTTTACTTTTAACCCAATAACCAACCGCCCCTGGCCCACAATGTGGATTTTTCTACCCAATTACAAAATCCCACCCAGAGCTGTGAAGAAGAAGGTGAAAAAGAAGGACTCTGCCCCAAAACCTCCACCTTCTATTCAAACTGCACACCCACAGTCCCAGTGCTGTCACTCAATTTTGGAAACCTCTGTGGGCCTGATATTTCTGGGTCTGAGAGATTTTACCCTGCTAGCAGCTGCTAACCTCTTTCCCAAGGGAAAATTTCTCAAGAAAGCTTCTTCTCAAAACAATCTCAGCAAACAACTCTCCTTTCTCCAAACAATCTTTCCCCAGGTGGTGTTTTGCTGTTTCTCTGGTTTAACCAATGGGATTACAGAGGTTCCTAGTCACCAATCATGTTAAATCTGTATCAGAATAACTTATAAAAAGTAGCAAGAATTAGACAATAAATCTTTCTGTGTTCTTTGCCTTCTGAAATATTTGGAGTCTCTCATCTCTCTTTTGTGTCCTGCAATGACACCTGAGATTCTACACGTTCTCACAGGTCAGTGTGGGAGCTCCTGGCTCTTTCCTGCTCCAAAGTCAGGGTAAATAAAACTCAGGGGATGTTGGTTTGAAGCCTCACTCGGAAATTTATCATTTATTACAAACTCACGAGATGTGAGCCCTGTCTCCCAAAAACGTGACCCAAACCCGTACTTTTCACGCCCTGCTGTGGGGATGGAGGCACGGCTGGCGGGTGAATGACGATGACAATTTAGCAGGACCCCATCCCTGCAGGGCTGGGACAAACTGGGCAGGACTGGGGGGCTCTGCAGGGCTCCTGACCCGCAGGATTTGGGGTGCTGGAGGAGCAGGACCAGCCCTGCACCCTTTTCCCCGAGGGAAGCAGCGTTAACCCCGGCGCTGTGCCCCGGCTCCGGGCCAGCCGGCGCTCGGCAGCCAGCGGATGGCACTGTTGTTGCAAGGAAACTTGGGAAAAAAGGGAAAAAAAGGGAAAAAAAAAAAAAAAGGAAAAAAAAAAAAAAAAAGCACCATTTAACACTCCAGAAATGTTTGGATGGAAGTTTTTTTTCCATTGAAAGCAGTTTTGCCGAAATGGAAACGTTTCGCGGCACATGTCTGTTCCCCATGAATTTTTAATGGAGGAAAATGTAAATTAATCGGTTTGACTTTATAATTTCCACGTAGCTTAGTTTTCCTTATCGCATT